>CP092886.1:34236947-34350453 GCA_030710605.1 Cordylochernes scorpioides | reverse complement strand
TGTCTCAATAGAAAAAAAAAACAGACGACCAGCGACATCAAAGACTTTTCACTTCCTCAAGTTTTGTCCATGAGTGTGTGTATATTTCTATATAATTATATATATAATATTCAAATATATACAAGAATATTATTATATATATATTGAGATAGATATTGTTTTGTTTTTTTGCTCTTCTTTGTAAAATGGGTGCCGTTGCCACCTTAGTCACCTTGGAAATGAGCCAGAATTTGGTCAAATATTCCAAGGGTCCAGGGGGGACCGCAGGGAGGTGTGGTCGGACTTCTCCCCCCCGATAAATATTGTTGATCCATTATTTAATTGACCTAACTGCACTGGCAGGTAAACACCATTTTGGCAAATTCTGAAGAATTGATGAATCCCTCGCGGATCTCGTGAAATCAAAAGCCCGCCCGAGGGCGATTAGTCCGAAACCACCAGCTGGGCATTCAGAATTTGCCAAAGCTGGTGTCACTGACCCGATTCTGCCAGTTTGCAGAGACGGTCAATAGATGGCACATAATTTTTGCGTCTATTTTGACGGGAGAGGTGACTTATAGATTTATATAATAACATTTAATTTCAAGCAAAGATCTTTTTAAAAATATAATTTTGTCTTTGAAAAATCATAAACAATATCATTCATTCATCAATGTCTTTATATAAAGCTTCAATGTTTTGCTCAAATCTGAAATTATTACTGAGATTTTACACATAGCGTTTAGCTCACTACTCCTTCTGGGAACTTAATTAAAATGAAGATCAGAGTTTTTACACAAAAACCTTGAAAATAATTTATATATATATATTTACAAAAATTTAATTTTATTCATTTAATCCTATAGATATATTACATTAATGTGATGAGATTTTTTTTAAAGAATGCACATGGGGTTTTCTCCAGAGAATAACTTCAAACTTAGAAATTCTGTTAATATATGGATGACCAAAATTCAGAATTCGATATTGCATAATTAATTTTATAGATTTTTGTGATTACATTTTTTGGAATACCGATCTCTCTCCAAGTGAGAAAGGTATGTAGATTTGGGGTAATTATTCCTCCTGTCTTCAATTTGTGAATCGTCTGCACGTCTGAGGCTTCTGAAATGGTCCGAGAGTGAAATCTGGTGACAAGAAATGTCTGAAGTCTCTAGCGTTTAGTCTTAAGAAATCATTCTTCTCTTATATTTTTAAATCTCATTAACATTTTAGAATTTTAAAATAAAACATAAATCCTCCAGGGAAAAGTTTCTTTTAAAAATATTTTTATTTAAAATATCTCGAGCTTTCGGGCAAGTAAGCCCTTCTACGGGAGAAACTATTTTACATCCTTAAAATACGCCAATAAAATAATATTTAAACTTAAATAAAGTCTTTTAGTTGTATAAAATAATATTTAAGGATGTAAAATAGTTTCTCCCGTAGAAGGGCTTACTTGCCCGAAAGCTCGAGATATTTTAAATAAAAATATTTTTAAAAGAATCTTTTCCCTGGAGGCTTTATGTTTTTATTTTAATATTGATTCAAGGGATTATTTTTATCGAATTTTATAATTTTGTTTAAAATAATGGACGAGTGGATAACACCCTCGATTCCCGACAGTCATGAACCGGGATTGAATCCCGCGTTAACATTTTGTTTAATATGTGAATAACCTTCACATATTATTCATTGTTTCAATTATCATAAACTAGGTTGCTCTTGTTGAGCGGTACCTAAAAAAGTGATTTTGGAACTGTTTAAAATAAGCGTTTTCTCTACATATTGTCTCCGTGGCATTGCATCAAGAGAACTATTGAAGTTACCTATCATTATCACAACTCAAGTTACAGTCCTTTTATTGTGCACAAAGTATATATTCAATATCTTGATGTTTATTTTTTCTTTATTTCCTAGACTTTCTTGAGTGGAGTCAGAGTTCAAGAGTGCACGAAGGCTAAGAAAATACCCACAATTATAATAATTTAAATATATTAAGATTATATTTTCTCTCTTGCTCTCTCCACACCCAAATTAATAGAAGATTAAATAATATTTCAATATAAAACATCACCATTTTATATAGAAAACCAAAATTGAAAAATGGTAGAAAGGACATTCTCTATAGAAAGTCAGATAGCAGTGGAGCAAAGAAGTGCCAACAAAGCCAGCGCAGCGCTATAAAAGCGAGGATGTTAGATAACGCGGTGGCGTCCTTGGCTCCAGGACCGCTGCCAGGATCGATATCCCTCCGAGATCATGCAAATCTCCCTTACTATGGTCGCCAAGACAGGCTTCCAGTCTTGAGTGAACAAGAGTGAGAAATCTCAGCGTCATTATTTGTACGAATCATTCTCAAGACTACTCACTCTCCAAATATAACAATCGGTGTGACGTTCCTTCTGACCGCGTGTTTCTACAGATGTTTCTTTCTCTAGTAAGAACTTAAATCTCCCAGTCATCTCTCAATGTATGCTCTACCTCGGGTTTCCTTTTTTTTTTCAAGAGATATAAGCCATAACACATGGATCGAACTTTTTAGAAGTAGAAATAAACACGTTGAGGAGGATGTTTGATATACCCTGCATTGTGTGAATGATACATATATGAAAAAGAGGTACCTCTCCCTATGCAAAAATGCATTAAAACAATGAATATTCCCATTTTCTCTACTTGTAGCGCACAATTTCAAATCAAGGAATATGCCACACGCGACAAATTTTAAAATTTCGGATAAAATAACCTGTCCACATCAGAGTATGGTCTTCATTGATAGGTTGTTTTACACATTAATATTAATCATCTGCCTTCAAATGTACAAGAGTTGCGTTTTTTTTTTCAAACTAGGAAAAAAAAAACACGGAAATTTTAATTAGTAAAGATACTTTTTTTCTAACAAGTTAAGCATTTTTTTTCAAAAAGAAAATCAAAGATGTATGTTGGATCGTTTTTTGAAGACAACTCTCAGATTTATAAAATTATTTTATTAAACATTAAACATTTTTAGATTTATATAGAAACGAGTTAATTATCTCGTATTTAAGGCAACAAAAGATTCATCTAATTTTTATACATTTTATAACCAGATTCAACTTGTGAAAAGAGACGACAAAGAATAAACAAATTAATAATAGAGGGTAAGTTCCTATTTTTTGCAAGCTTTCACACTCAAAGAATATTCAACTTATTGCTTCAATGTACTAATAAAATGTTGCTTCGCTTGCAAATAGCATGGTCTAGCAATATATTTTCCGTCATAAGCCAACTAATTCGCTATTCAGGCCTCTCGCGGTGGCAACGAAGGTACGTTGGGCAACAATAAAATTTACATTGGATTATAGCGTCAAGACCAATTAGCACGAAATCTAGCCTTTTAAACGTAAACTAAACGATACTCATTGCAAGTTTATTTTAAAGATCCGATACAATTTACATACAGAAATGGTCCCGAACAGTATGTATGATACAATATGTATGTGGAGAGACACCTCTGCCTATTGCGCATGTGAATATCATTTTCCCGCACTTTCACTTAAGATATGTAAGTGAAAAAATGTTTTCCTTATTGCTAAGTAGGCATATTAAGTAATAAATTGATACTATATAGATATGATGACTATCGATTTTTAAAGTGTGCGTTGAAAGAATAATACAGAGATAAGTATATGAAATATAAAAAAAAAGTAAATATGAATGTTTTTCCTTTATAGATATGAGTGGTGGTGGTGTCTTTTCCATACTCCATGGAAAGGGGGGTGCCATTGCCCCGTTAGTCAGCCACATTTCAGAGTTCCCTGTTCACGGTTACCGTAGCGGCTCGGGGCTCACGACACCGTACTTCGCCCTACAGGGCAGTCCCTTACTTGTGCTGCTTCTCCCGCCCGCCACGTAGAGGAGGGGTTGGACTTCTGGCCGAAATGTATGTATTTTAGTATTGTCATATTATTGATAATATTGGCTAAGCTGCCGCAAGGAAGGAATAATAAGACTTCTCGTAAAATTGCATTCACAAGCTGAGAGGAATGATGGATATCACAGAATTGCAACAGTGACGTAACAATGTTAAAATGGTGAAATTATCGCGACTATAAAAAAGGACCAGATAAAAATAGAGTGTCAATCGCATTATAAAACGTGAATTTAATATGATGCATTAGCGCGCCATCTATAGGTAGAAATATAACCTATTTATAGCTTGAACGTTTCTTTCTTTTTTCTTTTGAATATAACATATCTTTCTCTTCCCTTTACTGCATTAATACAAATATTGGGGATGTTTAGCTCATCAGTGGTGATCCCTCCTAACCTTTTCGCTAGTTTATCCTAGCAATTTAAACGTCAACGCTATTAACAGCTTATATTTCAAAATACAGATGGCGCTCTAATGCATCATATTAAAATTAGGCCTAACACGCCCCTTTAAGAACTCGTACCCCAGTTAATAGGATTCTATCCATCACCTATTTATCTGTATCTTATACCATATAGAGCCACGTTACAACCTTGTATCATAAACCTCTGTAGATAGTTTGGCGTGGCGTGTAGAGTTCGCATAAAGCGAAGGTGCACGCGGGAGAAATAAATTGTTGCTTTCGAACGAGCAATGCTCAAAGAATGTGTTTTTATTTTTTGATTGATATTTATTTCTACGATCACATTGTTTCCTTATATTGTTTTCTCATTGTTTGTTAGAGAAACGTTTTACTGTCCGGCTTTGGAGGATGAGAGAGTAATTCTGCCCCCGAAGATTGCTTTTTTTTTCATAAGTCGCCATATGTTTTATTGGCAAAAGTATTGAAAATCAAGACCAATATATTGGTTTTTCTCAAATTATGGAGAATGGCAGTCAAAAGACGTAAAACAGAAGAGCGACCTAACTTGAAGAAATATTGTTATTCTCCACTTTCTGTAAATAACTGTGATGTTTACTTCTATTTACACATCTAGGAGAATTCTATATGGGACGAGTGTCCTTAATAAAGACTTTGTTGTTGATATTTATTTTACTGTCCCCAAAGCTTATGTCCATTGCTCGTTTAAATACTTTCGCCAAGAGTTCCTCCACAGATATATCGGCAGAACAGCCCAATGCAATATTAGAGCGGCGGTCTGGTGGATTAAACCGGAGAAATCACTCGGAGAATTCACCTTTGATTATCCGACCATTCTCAATATTTTATCATCGCAGTAAGAAATTATTTTACTTAAAATAAATTCTCGAGCTATACACTCATGGACGAAACTTAAGGAAGTGAAAAATATTTGACGTCTACGTTTTTTTTTAAGGAGACAGGCAATTTTATTCGTACTTGGTTATCTCGTGTGTCTTCAATAACGGTCACTGTGTATAAAATATATTTCAGGGTTAATGTCTGAATCCCTATATATATGCTAAAAGGTACAACTTCCTTAAGTTTTGTTCCAGCGACATCAAAGACCTTCCACTTCTTTTTGTCCATGAGTGTGAATTAACAAATGAAAGTGTGGAAGAAGCTGTATTTCTGAATGATTTTTAATCCGATCAAGTTTCCCCAGCCCGCTCTAACACCAGCTCGCAACTTCAACATAGCTGAGCCTGGTGGTGACACCTCCTAACTCATCAGATTTGTTAAATGATTGAACATGTTTGGCGCGAAGTCAAATATTAACCTGATGGTCTCAGTGAAAATGTCGCCGCTGGCATTTCGCGGAATTACCATCAGCAACAAATCTAGCAATAAATCAATACTTTCTGTACCTGGAAGTGGTTAATGACAACAGATGGAACCAAAAACATAAATTTCATATAACTTTGTAGCTGGGGAGATGAACAAACTCTTTCTATAAAATTATAAACACCCCCCCCCCCCCTAGAATACTGTATGAAATTTGTTATTTTCCAGTATATATATTTAAATATAATATAAATTTAATATAATTTCAATATAAATATATTAATCATCAAGACTCTTTCTCTAATACCAACTATCTTTCATATAATATAAAATAATTTTACACTTCGACATCAAATTTTTCTATAACTTTCTTCAAATATTATAAAATTTATTGCTCTCACAGTTTGTATATTAAATGGAAGCTCTTCAAATTACTTATTGGGTAGTTGGAGATCTATAGATACGCTTCAGAAGCCTGGATTACCAATATGTTATAAATTACCTGTACCTTTTTATTAAAAAAAAATAATTTTAAAATAGTTGCAAATCTGAATTGAATAAAAAATTGATTAACTTTTTTTTAGATGATCAAATAGGGAAGTATTTTAGTCTCCTGTAAATTTCCTCTTTCCTTATTTTTTATACACATATTTCCATACACACCTGCCTTCAATAACCGCTCAATGATTTAAAAGTTGATAAGTATTTATATTAGTTAATTAAATGCACTACTACCAACTGTTTATAACTCGGACTTCTGGAATGTACAGAACTCACATCAAATATCCGAGAGAATAAAATATATACAATAGATAATATAACAATTTATAAATTATCTTTTTTAATTTGGATATGTACAAAGATTATATATGCTGATATATTCACATTCTCTCTCATCATTGTGTAGAAATGTAAATGTTCACATCAGAGATGATATCTAGAGGAGCTCAATGCCGGACATGAATGTATCATTGCCACAGAAATGTAAAACAAATGAGGGTAAAATGGCGGATGAACCAATATCCACAGGAAGCTAATCGCAAACAAAATGGTCTGTCATCCTATTGGTTTCTCGTCAGCTGACAGTGCCTGGAGAGAAAAAGTCGAATATTGGCAAACCTTCTGGAGCTTATTTCCGCCAAGAAATGCGCTCCCTTTGTCTTTGGGCTTTGTTGGGAGCGCCCGTCGCAGCGAGGGCTACGTTATTGGCCGTCGGCAATATTCTCTACCTTCTTATTGGACGGCACAGATTAATCACCGGCGTTCCAATGTCCATCGCAATGAACCAATGATGTATTTGAATATTGGGATTTTCTTTCATCACCTCTCTAGACGGCCATAAGAAATTCAGGGCGATGTATAACCTATACGAAATGTAATGCTGAAGCGATACAAATATTTGCATGTTTTCACATATTTCACATTCCCAATGTTAAAACTTCTCAAATGTTACTTTAACAATTGAATGGGTTAGTCTTTCGGAGTTTGAATGGTTCATTATAGCACATTACAAAAAATGTACGGCAACAACTCACCCTCCCACACAAACACATACGCGCGCTCGTAGCCTACACTCATACATTATCTAAGCAGCCGCAGCTCCTCCCTGCCATGATAAACATGCTAGATAATATGAGTACTCCCTTTAAAAAAAAACTTTTTAGAACTCTAATACTGTATTGGACGATTCTGATTATATATCCTACACCGAAGGGTGGAATTTTAGATATGGTGTTCGAGCAAACTATGGACATAATCTTTTAGGACAGTTGATTTGCATATAAATATTTGCACCGAGCAATGCTCTTATGCAAACAATAAGGACAAGGCCAATTAGGCATAAATTAATCATAAGGCAATAACGCGCCATTTATACACAAGAAATTAATTTATTTATTTATTTAATTATAATTTATGCCTAACTGGCCTTGTCCTTATTGTTTTCGGAAGAGCATGGCTCGATACAAATATTTATACGTATCTCCACTATCCTAAAAGCTTATGTCCATTGTTTGCGAGAATATCATATTTAAAATTCCACCCTTCAGTGTAGAATATACAAGTATTATACTTGTATAAGCAGAATCATCCAATACAGTATTAGAACTCTAAGAAGCGGTCTGGTAGATTAAATTGGTGAAGCTGCTGGGAGGGTTCACCACTGAGGAGCCAAGCCCTCCCAATATTTTATTATCGCAATAAGGATAGTAGAAGTTTTTTTTTTAAACATTCGTGATTTAATGCTTTTATTTCTTGGATATAGGATCAGTTTCTTTGACAAGGGTCACAGTGTCACGGTGACAGTGGGTCACCGGAATGTTGGAAGTAAAGAAAGAGGAAGGTTGAGAGGCGGGTATTTAATCTTATAAGTGAATATTTATCCAGGTCTTAGAACGATACCTTAAAAATGTTCAGGAATGGAAGGTCCCAATAAAGACAATTAAGACAATCGGAGTGGTTTAGTGTTGGGAGAGCCAGGTTTTAGAAGCAATAACCGGAGATTTAAATTTACCCAATTTTGAGAGAGCGGGCGCCCTCTAATTACGACGAAATATTTCTCCCGAGTAATTTTAAGCGCGGCCCTTGAGAGATTGGCTTTTCATTAGAGAGAAGCGCTGACCCAAACTACAGCTTGACAGAACCACTCTGTAGCTCGATAAAAAAGGTCTCAGGTTTCTACGTAAATATTTCTGCCCAATGGCCGACTTTAGAACCACAGCTGCGGTTTAAAATGGATAAACGTAGGATATATTAGACCTTACTTCACTCATTAAAGCCTATAACTTGTTAGATAACTTCAAATTACGAGAATACAGTCAAGCTCATACAAATGGCCACTCATACACAACTTAATGTACAGTAGAATGTGAGGAAACTCTTGCTAGAGGACAACTCTCAATAAAGGACAGTTTTTATTTCCAAAATGACAATATTTGGCAAAACACTCAGGTAGGAGGATCCTCTCTTTAAAGCAGTGTCGGGCAACCGGTGTGCCGTGGCACACTGGTGTGCCGCGAAGAATTCTAGGTGTGCCGCGAACATTTTTGTAGGTATTTAGAACTTTTGGTTAAATTTAAAAATAATGTTTCAAAAAATATTTTTTATAATTTTTATTCAATTTTAATAATTTTTTTCAAAAATTTTCATATAAAAAATGAAATTAAAAAAAAGCAAATTTCATTTTATATAAAACTTATTTTGGTATTATAATTACAACAGTTTGCATAATTTTATATTTCATATAACGTATGTACATAATCTTGACGTACATAACTGGCACGTGCCATTATTAAAAAATAAAAATGCAAATAGGTACGTACCTATTTAAAATCATAAGTTAAAAAAAAAACAATCCGCGAAAACAACTTTATTTAATAAAGTTGAATACATACTGCGGGAAAGTACCTAATTTTTAAAATAATATGTCCAAACTTAACCGTCATTTACAATCTTTGTCACAGCTGTTTATTAATAGAGACTCAAAGCTACAAAGCTTAAAAAAAAGAAAACAAAAAAAATTATAAATTTATTTAAAAAATTTATTCGGAGTTTTCATCAAAGTATTGCTGTAGTAATTCTTCATTTTTTTTTGCATGTTGTAAAACACACACACATTCACACAATAAGTTTTGTACACCGTAAAATCTGTTGGTTAAAAAAGGAAAAAATATTTTTGTTACGAAATTCTCACTCACTTTTAACTCAAGGTAACTTTATTTAAACATTTTATTATTATTTTGTGTGTTTTCTCTCTCTCTCTCTCTCTCTAAATTCTCTCAAAACTAGATGGAGAGATTTCTAATTAGAGAAGGTGCCAGTGATAAACAAAATCAAAACGAAAATAAAGAAGATAAGAAAATAGTAAAATCAACTGGAAATAAGAGGAAATACGTTGAAGATTATCTCAAATATGGATTTATGCCATCTGTTAATGATCCATCACTGCCGTTTTGCTTAATTTGCCAAAAAAACTCTCAGCAACGAAACAATGGTGCCAAGTAAACTACTTCGACATATTGAGACAAATCATCGGGAGCAGATGAACAATCCAATAAGCTACTTTGAAAATATACGATCAAGTTTTCAAAAGCAATCAAAAAAATTCAAGAAATTTATGACCACCTCAGATGAAGCTCAAACAGCTAGTTACATGATAGCTCAACTCGTCGCTCGAAAGAAGAAAGCTCACGCGGAAGCAGAGGAAATTATCTTGCCTGCTTTAAAAATTGTGGCTGGATGTATGTTAACGAATGATGCTATGGAGAAGGTTACGAAAATTCCACTATCATCAAAAACTATTGCGAGAAGAATTGAAGATATGTCAGAAGATATTGAGTTGCAAATAAAACAATCTTTTAATGATTCATCAACAAAATGGGCTATACAGCTTGATGAAACCACAGATATTAGTAATAAAGCTCAATTGCTGGCATTTTTGAGGTTCGTCGATACAGGAAAAATTGTGAATAACTACTTTTTTTGTAAAGAATTAAAACAAAGAACGACTGGTGCGGACATTTTTGAATTAGTTGATGAAAATGTTATGAAGAATAACTTGAGATGGGAAAATTGTGTTAGTGTCTGTACGGATGGAGCTCCAGCTATTAAAGGTTCAAGAAAGGGATTGATAGCACATGTCATAAAAAAATCCAAATATCAAATTTGTTCACTGTATGATTCATAGAGAAATGTTAGTGTCAAAGTCGGTTCCTCCCATCCTTGTCACAACTCTAGATGAAGTTGTCAAAGTAGTCAATTACATCAAATCAAATGCTCTTCGATCGAGAATTTTTTCAACATTTTGTGAAGCAATGGATTCCGATTATAAAAAATTATTGTTTCATACTGAAGTCAGATGGTTGTCTAAAGGAAAGTTTTAAATCGATTTATTTCAATGAAAAATGAAATAATGGCATTCATTGATAACGAAGAGATTAATTTTCCTTTCATGATGAGTGATGTTTGGTGGTTACGAGTTTCATTTTTGGGTGATATTTTCGACAAATTAAACAGCCTTAATTTAAATTTGCAAGGTGCTCAGGAGAACATTATCACTATCTCCACCAAGTTGAAAGCGTTTAAGGAAAAACTCAGTTTATGGAATTTAAACATTGCTAAAGAAAACTTTGCATCTTTTCCGATGGTTCAAGAGAATCCATCAAAATCTATTATCAAAAAAGAAGTCGAAGAAACTTTGACATTACTATCCGCTTCTTTTGATAAATATTTTCCTTACTTGGACGTTGAAAAGATGGAATGGGTAGTTAACCCATTTATGCACTGTGAAATTCAACATCTGGAAGAAGAAATGCAAGAAAACTTAATTGATTTAAAAAACGATTTAGTTTTCAAAAGACTATTCACTGAAAAGGAGCTATCTGAGTTTTGGTTGTGCTTAAACTCCAAATTTCCTAAACTTAGTAATGCGGCCATCGAATCATTGTTGCCATTTGGAAGTTCCTACCTGTGTGAGCAAGGTTTTTCAACACTCACAGAAATGAAGTCTAAGAAGCACGAAAGACTTCAAATGATAGATGAGGAGATACGCGTTTGTCTTTCACAAGTAGATCCCTGTATTGATTTGATATGCTCTCAAAAACAATCGCAATGCTCGCATTGATTATGTTAATTTAATATTGAAAATTAATAAAATGTGATATATATGTTTAAATTTTTACTAGTATTTATTGTTGTATTTTAATTACCTACGAGGAAATTTATAGTGAGAACCACAGGTGCGCCGCGAAAAAAAGAAATTAAGCTTAGTGCGCCGCAACTCGAAAAAGGTTGCCCGACACTGCTTTAAAGGATACTTTGTCTTTGCAACTGGATGTCCGTCACAGAGAGGTTCTACTGTATACTAGTGAACAAAACATATGGGGCTATATCTACTTATATATTTGCCTTATTCTGTCTGTTTGTTTGTCTGTTTGTCTGAAGCTCACGGATAGAATGCGCGCCCATTGGCTGCCAGCAAACACGTGACCTCCCTGCCCGCCCCCCTCTAGACAACCCTGTTATCAGCTGTGTGATACATACACCTGTCTATAGCGGCCATTCTAGACAACCCTGTTATCAGCAGTGTGTTACATCCACCTGTCTATACAGACCACCCTGTCTATAGCGGTCACTTTAGGCAACCCTGTTATCAGCAGTGTGATACATACACCTGTCTATACAGACCACCCTGTCTATAGCGACCACTCTAGACAACCCTGTTATCAGCTGTGTGATACATCCACCTGTCTATACAGACCACCCTGTCATAGCGGTCACTCTAGGCAACCCTGTTATCTGCTGTGTGATACATACACCTGTCTATAGCGGCCACTCTAGACAACCCTGTTATCATCAGTGTATTAAATTCACCTGTCTATACAGACCACCCTGTCTATAGCGGTCACTCTAGGCAACCCTGCTATCAGCTGTGTGATACATCCACCTGTCTATACAGACCACCCTGTTATCATCAGTGTGTTACATTCACCTGTCTATAGCGGTCACCTTAGGCAACCCTGTTATCAGCAGTGTGATACATACACCTGTCTATACAGACCACCCTGTCTATAGCGGCCACCCTAGACAACCCTGTTATCAGCAGTGCGATACATACACCTGTCTATACAGACCACCCTGTCTATAGCGGCCACCCTAGACAACCCTGTTATCGGCTGTGTGATACATACACCTGTCTATAGCGGCCACTCTAGACAACCCTGTTATCAGCAGTGTGCTACATCCACCTGTCTATACAGACCACCCTGTCATAGCGGTCACTCTAGGCAACCCTGTTATCAGCAGTGTGATACATACACCTGTCTATACAGACCACCCTGTCTATAGCGACCACTCTACAGCTGTGTGATACATCCACCTGTCTATACAGACCACCCTGTCTATAGCGGTCACCTTAGGCAACCCTGTTATCATCAGTGTGTTACATTCACCTGTCTATACAGACCACCCTGTCTATAGCGGCCACTCTAGACAACCCTGTTATCGGCTGTGTGATACATCCACCTGTCTATACAGACCACCCTGTCAATAGCGACCACCCAAGACAACGCTTTTAAAATATATTCGCACTCGGGTAAACCCCGGGCGTTGCCCGGGCCTTTCGTCTAGTATATATATATTTGTTTTGAAAATAGAGCAATCCATACTTAATTCATTAGATAATAAAAGACATTTTTATTAAATCCAATATATGCCTTTTATTATCTAATATATATATATATATATATGTTACGATTATTTTTGTGTTTTGTTGTTGAAAAGAGGTGCAGTCGTGAAAAAGTAAAGATAATTATTTACCTTTCAAGTAGATTTTATTTTGAATTACTTGAAGTAAAATTACACATAAAATTATTTATCACAGCAATATAGAATTTATAGAATGAATTCTATAATTGTGATTTTAATTAAAAAAGGTAGGGTTAACTATACATATTTACAACAATTATAATTAAAGTGGTGTGTTTTTGAATCTATGGTCAAAAATATATAACAGTCAATGAATGAAAATGAAATATATGTTTTTAAAAAATATATATATATATGTTATATTGCACAAACAACTTTCTATATATAGCCTAATCAATACAGTTTACCACCCATACAACTTAATCCACCGGTAAACAGAACCTTTGACGCTATATATATGTTGTATTTGCATCGATTGCATATATATTGCATCGAGAAATACTCTTCCGCCGTCCAATACAATATTGGAGCTCTAAGAAGCGGTCTGGTGGATTAAATTGGTGAAACTGCTGAGAGGGTTCACCACGGGTGAGCCAAGCCCTCCTAATATTTTTAAATCGCAGTAAAGTCAGTAGAAGTTTGTTTTATGTGTAAAAGAAACGTTGGGATCTTAATGTTTCCATTTCCTATGAATAGATGGCGCGTTATTGCTTTATATTAATTAATTATGTATTATATTTCGACAAGAGAGATAAGAGACAATGAATATTTATTTTATTATAATTATGTATATATGTGTGGCACAATTAGAACTCCACATCACTTTGAACGTTGGCGTAAGGACGGACCAATTAAGACAAGAGCCACGAACACGAAGACTTAAGACCACCACCTACGAGGGGAGGTTATTTATTCATTATTACCTTTTAAATTTATTTTAATTTTGGAAACCCGCTCAAGAAACTTGTACAACATAAAAAGGAGGAAATTAAGGTTGGTGAACCCTCTAAACCTATATATACCTGGTGTAACAATATATTATACTCCCTTCCCCTTTCTAACCCAACCAATACAAATTACTTTCTATACAGAACAATCCAGTAGTAAACAGAATATATGGCGTCCAATATATGATAAATTACAAAAACAATGTCCTCTCTCGCTGGCCTAACCAATACAAATAGACATATACGCGAATTACTGTTCTATTATTTCAAAAATAGTTATTTTGAAAGGGGTCGGTGGAAGGATGGTCTAAACCATTGGTTTTCGACCGCTACGACCCGGGTTCGAATCCCACATTGGGCACCTTTTTCTAATAAAAAAAAATGCTCAAAAAGTCCAACCCCACCAGAGAGTGCAAGTAACCAAACGGGGCTCTGGCACATTTATAAGTGCAAAAGTCGAACTGATTTTCACATATGTAGACATGTGGTGCACTTAGAGTAAAAGCAGTCGCTAACTACCTACCATGATTATCATGGCTTGTACCACGTTTACTAGGTATAATAAAAAAAAAGTTATTATAAAATAGTTTTGCCGTTACATCTCTGCTGCGGTATCAATTTACACTTTTTTATTGTTAGTGAATAAAACTTTATAAAAAGTTCTGTTATGGCTCATTGGTTATCAACAACTCTTCGTTTTGTACTGGGGCGATGACCTAAAATGTCTTGTTTTAATGTATTTTAGAACAGAGGTGTAAATAAATCCCTTTTCAAACAAAGACTCGCGTGCACAAGGGGAAAGAGAGAGAATTGCTGTATTGTTTTGTTGTTGTGTGGCGAATCCATACAGGGCAATGGGCCCTAATAAAAACCTTTTTGTTGTTAAATATAAAAAAGAACAACTAATTTTCCCAATAAAAATATTTCAACATTTATTAACAAAACTTAAGGAAGTGTACCTTTAAGCATGTTTATCTGGATTCAGATAATAACTCTGAAAGATATTTGATACACAGTGACCTTTATTGAAGATACACGAGATAACCAAGTGTGAACAAAATTGCCTCTGTCTCCTTCAACAAACAGGCGACAGGTAGTTTCAACGACTTTCCACTTTCGATGATAGCAAAAATATATTCATTGTCATCTCAGATATATTCTTGATACATACTTCACTGTGATATCTACACAATTGTCATCAAATTTTAATGAAAAACCCCTTAAAACGGTCTTGATTCAGCAGATTAGACATCTTCTGTTTACTTTCGTGAAAGTAGAATTAGTACGGAAAATACACAAATTCAACTTTTTTTTTTTTTTCGGAATCCTTGTCTTCTTCCTAGCTGATTCCGGGTCGGGGGGTTGTGGACAACTTTGTTTCCAAAGTATCTATCGTGTCCAAAAGTTTTTATGAAGTTTGTGTGACAAATTCGAATTATTCATATTGCCTCAGGTTATTTAAGTAACTTGTGTCCAAATTTTGGCCGCATTCGTTCACGTAAAAGGATTAAACTCCTTCTCCGCATCACCCCTCGAACTTTCAACACACCAATTGTGCAACTTCTCTAGATATTTAATTAATAGGCTAATCCCTTGATAGAATGTTCAAATCTAAAAGCTTGAGGGATGAGTTTCTTTTGCAAATAAATTTATTTCGAGCTTCTAGATATTATTCACTTTCCAAATTTACAATACCAATCTGAAATTCTCCAATGATTGGAATGTAACGAGCAGATTAGTATTATACATTCGCCGATTCCTTTACGTCTTCTTCGACTGATGTGTGTAGAGGCGAGGTCTTGGTGGTACGTTAGAGGGGAGATTTAGTATCTGATGTTCTTTCGTCTTTGCTCTGAAATATATATTTTTTTATTTCTCTCTCGTTATCCTCCGTGTTTTCGTGTTATCAGATCGAGTAAAATGCCAACACGATTTCTGTTTTTTTTTTTTTTATACGCGATAAGCTTTAACGCGTACTATTATTTAATCCCTTAACAACCGAGACAGAATCTTTATTTTCAAAATACTTGGAAATTTCTTCGAATTTGTAAATATTAATCACTATCAGTGATTAAAATATGGTGGGAACTCCGCCTTTGCCGGTCCCAAGCCCGGATGAAAAAGGAGGAGGGGGAGCAGTAACAAGCTCGCTAAAAAACCTGAGCTCAGCTGGCCCCGCTGATAGTACCCTGTAAGGGCTCCTAATCCAGGGATACAGGATGAGCCGCGTTTGTACTCCATGTTAGGAGCGGCTGCACATGGCGTCTGTTCCTCATGTCAGAGGCGGCTATTTCTTTTGGAGCTAAGTCGGCCTGCCACTGAGTAGAGCTCCCAGTCTTAATGACAAAGGCAGACGCATTCTACTTCACCCAGTCATGATGGTTGTCAAGTCTAAAGCTCTACAAGCTTGATACCCTAATACTAGTATGATTGAGTGGAGATAAGAAAGAAGAAGAAGAAAATACAGTATTTTTATTCCGGAGTAAGTGAGCTTCAATGTCCTTCCTAGTTTCACATGTCTGCGAATTCATCTTTGAAAAACTTTTTTTTTATTGGGAGTCCCAATATCTCGGAATAGGTCTTGTAATTTACTTGTGTGCTTTTTTAGCTTTTGTTTTCTCTTGCTGATTAGAACGCAAAGGAAATTCAAGCCGTCGCTGTCATGAGTGGCCCCATATCTCTGACTTATTTCTAGGAAGAATTTAATGATCAGTATTTTTATCTGTTCTTGTAATAGTATCTTATTGATTGTTTTACCGCGCACTCTCTTTTCTGTTATTACTTTCCAGAATTAGGAATTGGTGCTTTCGAATTCTCCTTATGGCATTGTTAGTACAGTCGATTCGTTAAAAAAAAGACTCTTCGTTCTGAAATTATCGATGCCGTGTAGATTTTTCTCAAATGGTTCTGTTCTCGTTACAGATTTCTTCTGAGAAATTGTCTGACACATATATCAACCCGGTCATTGTGGGGTGAAGTGTTAGTCTTTAAATAAGATAGTCTTCCTAGGAACTACACACTCGCTATTGGTCGCATTCGTGAATTCGGCCAAGTTTATCATTCAACACAGGTAGATTTTGTAAATCTTTGAGAAAAATAAGGATCAAGAAGAGAAAAGCTTGTCTTCTCATAGATCTTAGTTTTCTTTTACGTCCTTTACGTTGGGAAAATCATTGATCTCTGTTCTTTCTTCTAACTCCTTTCTCTTCATTTGCCGACGCCTTCGTTTTTTCTCCATAAATTGCTCTTATTTCTTCTGAGATCTCACCGGGATATTTGTACATTATTGGATGCAACATAAGTTGAGATTAGTTAACTATTGAAATAAGTCAAGTGGTAAATTGTCTTTTAAATCTCGGCAGATATATAGATAGCTTCAAGCGTTATGAATAAAAAACAACACGCACGCGTTGGATCGATCTTCGCGTTTTTTTACAGATAAATTAATTTTAAAATATGCATATCCTCTTCTTTTTCTTCACAAACATGTAAAATATCAAGATAATTCTATTTTAAAAATCAAGTTGTTCAACACATTTTTAAATAGTATAAACAATTTTTTTTTCAATATAAAATACATAGACTTAAATAGGATCCTTTTTTTTTTCAAATTTGAAGTTCACTTATGCACTCTAGATTATTTAATAATCACTATATTGTTCCTTAAATGTAATTTTTTTAGCTATCTTAAACTGATTTTTTAAGCAAAGTTTAAAATATCAAAATTCGAAACTATTATAGACGCGTATGATTCTTTTTAAAAATAAACAATTTCTACTGCCCTTACTGCAATGGAAAATTAATGGGAGGGCCTGGCTCATCAGTGGTGAAACCTCCCAGCGGTTTCGCCAGTTTAATCTACCATACCGCTGTTATATTTCATTTTTCGATTTTCCTTTTATAGTGATACTAATACTAGACTCTTGGAATGGGTATTTTTGTTGAACTATGGACATAAGCTCTTAGAACAGTAGAATTACATACACGTTTATAATATAAAGAGACAATGGTCGCCTCTCTCGTTAAAATAGACGCCAAATACAGACGCCATCTATTGACCGTCGCCGCAAACTAGCGGCCTCGGGTCGGTGACAAAGCCACAACACCAGCTTTGGCAAACTGAGAAGCGTCCACCTAGAGACCATGGTTTCGGGCTAATGGCCCTCGTCAGCCCAGGGCGGACTTTATTCCATGAGATCCCATCAGCCTAGGGCCATTAGCCCGAAACCATGGTCTCTAGGTAGACGCTTCTCAGTTTGCCAAAGTTGGTGTTGTGGCTTTGTCACCGACCCGAGGCCGCTAGTTTGCGGCGACGGTCAATAGATGGCGTCCGTATTTGACGTCTATTTTGACGGTAGAGGCGACCCTTGTCTCTTTAGATCAATATCCTCCCGGCAAAATTTCCATCTAAATTTCCAACTATACGTCTATAATAGTTCCGATTTTGATAACAAATGGCGCGCTAATGCATCATAACAAAGTTTAAAATGTATAGATTAGAAGCTTGGTTTAAATTCGAGAAGTAAATTGAGAGAAATTGTTTGAATCGACACTCTCGCACCAATTATCTAATTCCGTCATTCTGTTAAACTTTGAAGATGTTAATAGAAAACTGCGATATTTGAAGAACATTGAAGAATAAGAAGAATCGTTTATTTTATTCAGGAATCATTAATTACAAGCTTTCAGACATGTCTCTTTACTGAATAAAATAAACTATTTCTTTTAGTCTTCTCATTTCAGCCTTCATCGGGATTATCGTCTGAAGTTGAAATATTCCGAAAATCACAGAATAAAATATGAAAAGCAAATTTTTACACTATATTTATTTAAAAACAATGATAATCTTCTAATACTACGTATATTTCTCGTTTAGTACAAAACACACTAACCGGTATATTCTAGATTCTATTTTTTGGGGACAATTTCAGAATAGACAATATTATATTTTTTATGCTGAACATGCTAGTTTTGTTTACCTATAATTAGTAAATTCGATTCAACTTCATTCTAATGGATTTCTTTTTTTTAGGAATGCCCGAGAGATAAATTCTAGTTTTTTTTTCTTCTCTATTCTAATAAATTAATCAAATCTGATACAATTGGTACAGAATTGTGAAGTGAGAGACTTTGCTATAGAGATTAGGTTAATAACATATATAGGCAATATAGGTTTTATTAAATTATCCCAACGACAAATGGTATAGGCCATGATAATCATGGTGGGTAGTTAATGACAACCACATGTAGAAAGAAGTTCGACTTTGCACTTACGAGCTCAAGGTGACAAAGCCGATTTTGGATATTTTCAGTCACTGATGAAGTTGTGTAAGAATCCGGGCCATTGAAGCAGTTTATTGATTCAAAAGTGTTCAACATTGGTTTCTATTCAGAGTTGTGAACGGTTTATAACACCCGGCTATATTGGCGATAAGTATTGTAGAGATAAAAGTGTAACGGTAGAGCTGGTCGTAGACATTCTAACTCACTGAGAAACTTTCCTCATATTGCAGGCGATAATAATCAAGAACCTGTTTGTATTCAAATATACAAGTATATATAAGCTTTATCCCGTGTAAGCTTCTCTATTTTAAAATATAGTGAGGAAAACATCACATTTTAAAGATATAAATATCTCGTAAAGTAACGAAAGTGCTTAAAACAAGGTTTGCATTGCTCCATTCTTCCGGGAGTGGTTTCTGTATTTATCTGTCGGAAGTCTTCCATAGCTATATATTCTATGCAACTTCATTATTTCACTCGGAGATCACTTTGTCCACAAAACAGTTAAATTTATTGTGTAAGTAACAGTAAATACAAAGTAGAACCACAAAACATGGCGATAATTCATTATTTATGGTTTCGACAACTCTCTGTCCTCTGTCTAAAGTGGTTTCTAAACTTGCTATATATTATCTTCAGCTTCATTATTTCACTCGGAGATCACTTTGTCCACAAAAAACAGTTAAATTTATTGTGTAAGTAACAGTAAATACAAAGTAGAACCACAAAACATGGCGATAATTCACTATTTATGGTTTCGACAACTCTCTGTCCTCTTTTTCATGTGGTTTCTAAACTTGCTACCTGACCATGCGATACTCTACCTATACAATGGCCCCCGAACTCAAGCAACTTGCTCAATAAGAACGGCAACAATTCGCGGAATGGTAAATTAAATACTAATATTTGGTATATATAGTTGTTGAAATATCTCCATTATATAGGACTAGACGAATGGCCCGGGCAACGCCCGGGTTTTACCCGAGTGCGTATATATTTTAAAAACGTTTTAATTCAAATACTATTCGTTACAATTATAAATTGGCGCCATGGATGTCACTCTTGTGAAACGTCGCGTTCCAAACTGTGTGTTTTTAAAACGTTTTAATTAAAATACTATTCGTTACAATTATAAATTGGCGCCGTGGATGTCTCTCTTGTGAAACGTCCCGCCCCAAACTGTGTGTGTCTTGAAAATATAAAAATAAAAATGTGAATTTTCATAAAGATTATATAATGTCGATTTTTTTTTTGCATTTCACCTACTAAATCGATAGAGATAATTACATTTGCAACATGAACTTAGGTATATTGACTAAATAGAAAACTGCATAGTAATAAAGATAATTTTTTAAAGGCACCATATCCTTTTTTTTGCAATAAAATCGAAACAAAAATTAACGATAAATAACGATAATTGCCTTAAAAATAAATTGCCTTAAAAAAAAGAAACATTCGCGGTGATTTTGTCTTGCATTCGTTTATACAATTACTAGCGGACGTACCCGGCTTCGCCCGAGGTTTTACCCGAGTAAAGGTTTGTCTAACGAACATTTGTTAAAACAATTCTCTATAAACTTATAAAAAAAGATATATTTTGATAATTTGAAACTCGTAAATTTGAATCTCTCGATAAAGTGAACATTTTTCCCCGGTCCCTGTGTGCCGTGTCATCCTGAATTTTGTCTTTCATAATTTTCTACATTACAAAATCATCGTTTTATCTAGTGAACATATTTTCCCGGTCCCTTGAAAAATACTCGATAAGTTGAATAAAATCATGGTCGTGAATCTCTCGATAAAGTGATTATTTTTTCCCGGTCCCTGTGTGCCGTGTCATCCTGAATTTTGTCTTTCCTAATTTTCTACATTACAAAATCATCGTTTTATCTACATATTTTCCCGGTCCCTTGAAAAATACTCGATAAGTTGAATAAAATCATGGTCGTTTACGGAAGATGGACGTAGTTCCCGGAGGTCACCCACCCCCCGCTTGCGAGTTAAAGCTACAAATCTGCAAATAACTCTAAGGATATTTAAGATATTCAAGAAATTATTTTTCGTAAACCTTTCCGGGGATATGCCTAATAATATCCCAAATTTTCACGGCGATTGGATGTATGGTTTTTGAATCCATAGAGGACACACACACAGACACACAGACATTCAATTTTATATATATAGATTATATACGAATGACCCGGGCAACGCCCGGGTTTTACCCGATTAAATGCTTTTATTCAAATACTATTCGTTACAATTATAAATTGGCGCCGTGGATGTCATTCTTGTATAATATATAAATGAGTTTTAAAAATTGTAAAAAAAAAAAAAATGCATCGGCCGGGAATCGAACCCGGGCCGCCCGCGTGGCAGGCGAGCATTCTACCACTGAACCACCGATGGTTATGAAAAATCCCATCCGTGAGCTTCAAACAGACAGAATAAGGCAAATATATAAGTAGATGTAATTATATTCTGAGAACTTATTTAATAAATTTTAGAACAAATACTTGAATAATTGATATCGATTTTTAAAAATCCATTGCGGAAATTGGTATAAATGCAGAATGATTAACGATAAGCCAGCAGCGCAATGAGAATTTGACAATTAGCGCCAGGCGGGGAGATAAAAAGAGAAGCAGACTCTCCATCTCCATAACAACAGTCACTCGCTCTGATAAATGATGCTCGCCACATCCCAAATCTGGTATTAAGCACGATACATTATCGCCGAGGCTGCCACAAATGCGGAGAAAGTCTTGTGCCGAGAGGCCGTTTACGACTGGAATCGTATTGCACTTGCGCAATAGGCCCAATTTGGAGACTTTCTTTTGATGGTGCTACGCTCGTAAACCAACCGATCAGATGCAAACTGTACGATTCGACTTTTTGGCTGGCAGTCGTCTGCCTACAGGCGGCCAATAAATAGTGATGTCCAAAGAAAGAGTCGGCAGTAAAAATAATTTATTCAAATTGGACCAGGGTAATAATCTCAGAAGCGGAGTAAAAACTTGGAGCAATAGTCGCGGCAATAAACCCGAGCTATGTCATTACTTAGTTGGATTAAATCTCTTTGGATGTCCACCAGACGCTTTTTCTTGTATGGACGCATTATACAATATATGGGTACACATATTATATACAATTTTTGAATATGAATTACATAATAAATTAGAGATGTTTTATAACTTTTGGACAACCCACATTTCTCTGATTCTCTTAATATGTTTTATCGATTATATCCATTGGAACTTGCAATACTTCGTATTTTATAGCATCAATACTACGTTGTACACATACTATAATTTAAGGCCAGAAATATATAACAGTAAAACCCGCCTAACAATGACGTTGTCTTGAGCCTAAACAAGTAGGCAACTGAAACCATGATGTCCAAAACATTTACTTGATGCTGTGTTAAGCAGCACCCTGACCTATCCGGAGATGTTTCTTCTGAATGGCCGCATAAGACACAGGATTTACTATATATATATAGAGAGAGAGAGATTTATATGTAAAAAAAACAATAGAAAAAATAAATAATAAAAAGGTCAGGTGTTGATATTTAAAATAACCATATCTTGACCAGGAGCACATGTGCTTTTCAGAAGGCAGAAAGCACATGTGCTCCTGGTCAGGATATGCCTTTTTTATTTTTAATAGATTTATATATTATAAAAATATATTTACAATTTTTTTAATTCATTAAATGCTATAAAAAAACTAATCATGAGAAAATAAAAAGATTTACAAAGAGACACAATAAATTACCGAGACTTCAGTATTTCATACCACACAGTCACACACAACACATACATTACACATTAGGAAAACAACAAAATAAAATTTAAAACACAAAGATTCAATTAACTTTATTTCCAAAATCCTTGCTTTTTTTCCCCTTTTGAATCCATACAAGGTTTAAGAGATTGCTAGAGCAGTAAAACTAAGGGTCGAAACAGCCGCCAGGTTAAATTTTGACAAGACCCAACCTGGCACCAAACCCCTCCTATTCCAATTGAACCATTATATAGTTTCCATTTTAAAAAAAGCATACAAAATCATTGCAGTTATGGTATTTCCAATTTTCCTAGGAATTCTTATTATAATCCAAAACTTCTAAAAATATATAAAATGAAAAAATATATTTTTAAATCTCTAAGCTTTTTTTTTATCCTTTATTTGTTTGAATAAATTACATCATAGTTCTGTCTCTTTACATATTTTTCTATTCTACACTCATGAACAAAACTTAAGAAAGTGAAAAGTCTTGATATCGCCGATCGTGGTTTTTTTAAGGAGACAGAAAACTTTCTTTCACACTTGGTTATCTCGTGTGTCTTCAATAAAGGTCACAGTAATATCTTTCATAGTTATTGTCTGAATCCCGATATACGTACTAAAAGGTACAACTTCCTTAAGTTTTGACCATGAGTGTATTTGGTTATCTCGTGTGTCTTCAATAAAGGTTACAGAAATATCTTTCATAGTTATTGTCTGAATCCCGATATACGTACTAAAAGGTACAACTTCCTTAAGTTTTGACCATGAGTGTATTTGGTTATCTCGTGTGTCTTCAATAAAGGTTACAGAAATATCTTTCATAGTTATTGTCTGAATCCCGATATACGTACTAAAAGGTACAACTTCCTTAAGTTTTGTCCACGAGTGAAACTACCTTCACCTCTTATGTGATGCTAGGCCAAGCCATTTCAATTTTTTGCCAAAGCTGCTGATTACTTGGCTGTAGAGATTGGCAAATTTTCTTCCCCATCATGTCCCATATATACTTAATTGGAAAAGTTCTGGGGAACATGCGGGACAGGGAAGGATGTCAACAGTTTGAAGGATCGTGAGATATTGGCTGTATGTAGTCGGGATTATCTTGTTGGAAAATGGTATTATTAGTCTGCTCAATAAACGGCAACACAACAGGTTGCAACACATCTTCTATTTATAGCTGAGCAGTCATTATGCTTTGAATAAAAACTAAAGGGGACCTCAACTTTCATATCTGATGCCACCCCACGACATGAAGTCAAGGGTTGTTACTGTATGCCTTTCCACAATTGTCTTGATGGGATCTTTTTTGGGGCCTGCGTCTAACATGTATCCTGCCGCCATGAACCCCCAAACTGAATCTATTCATCAGAAAAAATGACAAAATGCCATTCTTGAGCCCAAAAAAGTCTCTCTTCACACCAGTTGAGCCTTTTGCTACTATGTCTGGCTGAGAGTGGAATTCTTAATAAAGGCCGGTGACTACGGAGTTCTACTTCGATAAGACGGATATTAATGATGTTCAGAGATGGTCCAGATTCATTCTGTGCATGTAGAGCTTCTTGTATCATTGGTACAGTTGTTGTCCTGTCTGCTACAACCACCCATCGAATCCTCCTATCCTCTCTCTTTGTTATTATTCTAAGGCGATTTGATCCAGGTTTTCTTGAACTTATCTCATCTTCTGACCACTGAGATCAAATCTATACAACAGTATTTTAATTTCAACTTACTTTCGTAACAATTTTTCTCTAGTAGAAATTACCACCTTCTCTGAGACCTATGATTCTGCTTCTTGTAAAACAAGAAATTTGCTTTAATGACGGCATTTTTTCTGTCTTGGCATTCTACAGATTAAAGATAATATTAAGAATAAAAAATATATTTTCAATTAATGATACACTAGGAGGCTATTTAAATATACGCTTTCATGAATAAACAAGGCTATTTTTATGTACTTATATTCTAATTACGGTTTAAGAAAATTGATCATTTACATGTCTTAATGTTCTTATTAAGTATACACATTTTCTGAAAATTTGCTAAAGTGTTTATAAGTGAGGCAATTTTTTTTTGGCCAATGTATTTGTTTTAAAACCTCTAAACGACGAGTATTTATTACCAGGGGGTGCAATCTCTAAGGATTTCAAGAGCGACATCTTTGATTAGATCTGCCCACACAAGCTGCAGTCGTTCTCAATATTGCTGTGGCCATCTCTTATGGATATCTAGTTTCCGTTAACATTTCCACTGTTTTTATCTTGTCTTTTATCACTAGAGACATTGTGAGACCATTACGAATGTGTGCCACAAACAACACCTCGGCCGTAACGGCAAAACACCTTCCTATATTCTATAATTCCTTTTTATACCACATCTAACTTTTCTATCGCTGTGCACAAGTTCCGCGCCTTTTTGTAATTTTGCGTCGGCTTCATGGAGGTTTCCGATATTTATGATATATTGGATGAAATACCTGAAGTTCCTCTGCAAGATTCCTCGTCGGGATTGATGGAACTACCGCTGAGAATTCGGCGAAACAAGAATTAATGTTGAATACCATTTTAATGGTTAAAGTCAGACCTATGTAAATTTGCCTTCATTCAGAGAATTATATGCAAGTTCACATTTCAATTTTTCTAATCCAAGATGAAAGAGATGGAATGGTAGTAAAATAGCAGGGTCGAAATATTCGCCAGGTTTATTTTTGACAAGACCCGGCCTGGTACCAATCTCTTTCCATCCCAGCTGAACCAGTATGTGCGTGTGGTTTCTTCTAGATCAAAGCAAAAACATATTGACTCCAATGTGCTCTAGCTACTTGAGATTTTATTTATAAAAATAAAGAAATTAAAAAAATAATAATTTTAAAAAATTCTTTCTCATTACCTTTTTACTAGTTTGATAAAATATTAACATAGTTCTGTAGTTTTTTCTTTTTCTTATTTCACTATATTTACTTCTTCATTTTTTTCTCTCTCTTATGTTCCGCTTATATGGCGTGTAACTGCTGAGACTTCCGCGTGAACTTGTTATAACCCTGAATTGTTAAAAATATTTTTTTGACCTTTTTGACACATTATAATATAATTCTTATCTACTTTCCCATTAACTTTACTTCTTCTTATGACATTTATATTTCACATACTTTAAAATTATTGTTCGGTAATGGCTTGCTATACTCACACTATATTTTAACTCAATATTAATTTATTTAAAACTTTATTTATACTCAGTATAAAATCTATTAAATATATACCTACACACATATATACGTGTATATTTTTATTATTCTATTTTTAATTTTTTTTTTTTACATGTATATATTCACTAGAAATATGACTGGCGTAAATTCAAAAGACACAGAGAGAGAAAGTAAATTCGGTTTATCTCCTGAAATATTATCCAATTAGAGCATAATAAAAAATATAAAATCAAATTCCATATTAGCTGAAACGGCTTGTTCAATACAATCCAGCAGCATGTACTTGCGACCATCCGGGAGGTTTCGTTAAGAAGTCCTCGCTATAACATTTAGGCTGGTGCTGCTGCATCAAAGGATATTTATTTTCCTTGGATCCGGTCCAACTTGTATAATTTCCCCCCACATTGTTGGCGTCTCTCTATGGCGACAATATAGCTGCGTGTTTTATGGAAGGGGCCTTCTTGTTACAACTCCATAATCTCGATGGCGTTCGATAAATCTTTTCTGGCTTCCCCGACACTTTTATGGCAATAGAAACCGCAACCTTCACATTGTTTCTTCATTTTAGCTTCTTTGTTTAAAAACGCTCTTTTTAATAAATAACCTTATATGGCTGGTGCATTGTGCCATTTTAAATATAGCGAGTTTTCTGGGTTTTAAATTGTTTAGTAAAATATACGGCGTTATCATAAACATCCAGACAATTAGGAACAAATTCAGTAATTATAGCTTATCAATAAAGGTCAAAATACATATATTGTGTACTCCTTTAATTGTTATTAGCAAAAATTTTTCTGAGCAGTTTTTGAGTAATTTAAATGAAATCGGTTTAATAAAATCAAAATATACATGGGAAAAGCTAAACGCACTCTGGATTATCGACTCAAAGAACATAAACAAGGACTCAAAGGGATCAGGAATTCGAACAATATCGGTTTATATACATTAGATCGAAATCATAGCTGATTAGTATGGAACTATATACTATATAGAGTATTCAAAATAAAATTGAAAGGCTATTTTGGAGAAGGTTGAGAATCTAAAAAGCAATTTATTAATACTAACAATTTAAACAATGTATACAAAACATAATGGTGGTGATAAATAATGAGCCACAATACCAGTTTTGAAAATTCAGACAAAAAGGAGAGAGCCACTTTTGGTAGATGAATACCAATCATCTACCGCAGCTTAACGTTGTATTCTGATCTGAAAATCGATTCTGCCATTTCACCAACTTAAACACCTTTTTAAAAAAATAATTTGACCTATTTTGAAATTCCTCCCGTAGAGCGTTATGAAATCGAAGCTGCCCTTGTACTGATGAGGGCCAAAGCCCGAAACTATGGTATATAGGTTGGCTTTTTGTCTGAATTTTCTAAAACTGGTGTTGAGGCTCATTCTTTATCATCATCATTACGTTTTGTGTGTGTACTGGGGTGGTAAACCAAAATAATTCTTTTAATACATTTTTAAAGGAAAGGTGCAACTTTTTTTGTAATAAATATTTCTCGAGAAGACTCTATAACATCCATTAATAAATGCATGTTTTTTGTATATGCTCTGTGCTGAAGTACCCGAAACATTTTAGCTTTAATATATTGAAACGTGCATTCAAAAATCGTGCACATTATATGTGAATTCTTTGTCTTTGAAGCCTAGATCTTCAACCACTGGTTCGCGCAAAATGTTGACTGGTCATCGGTGATTTTTACAGTCTGCGTTAAAAAATCATATTAAATAAAACTAATATATTAAAATTTAAAACGATAATTTTATATATGTATTTCAGGATTTAGATTTATAAAAGGAATTTTGGAACTTATTATGTGCATAGTAAATCTAACATAAAAATTAGTAAAGTTTTTGTTAAAAACACAGTTGCCCACAACATTTATTCACAAATTTTACCGGTCTGAAGGCCAAAAAAGGCGGAGAAACGTTGGTTTAAATTGTCATTAAACTAAGGTGGGGGTAGTTTCTCCTCGTTAATTGCCCTCCAAGCCTACTTTCACTGTATAAGAAAGGTGATGAGACTATTTAGATTTACTCACCGTGAGAAATTTGATGTCTCACTTCCAGAAGTTTTACGGCTGGGTACGGTCAACGGCAGGGAACGCTGCATTTGATGCCAATGCACGGTGCTCGACTTTAACACTAGGAAGGCGATACATAGTTACCCACGTTGTTTCAAATTTCCAGCACATTTTGAGAGAAAAGAGATTGTTTTTTTTTTTAATTCCTTGAACCTAATCAACGATTTTTATCATAAGCAAGTAACTTTATTTGTGAAAACAATTGTTTTCAGGTAGGTATTTGATATATTATTGGAACTCTCTCATCAACCTCATGCGAGACGTTCTTATTGAGAAACGTTTTGGTGACCCAAAGTCACCATTTTCAAGGTAAAACGAATCTATAGCTTTAATTTATTTGTTCGAGGATGAGGAGTGGGACTGTTATATGATAAATTCTTTATTCTTCGGATCACAAAAAGTTTTAGAGAGTTTTTTCAGAATTATTCAATTTATGTGGAAGCAACGGTGGCTGGAAGGCTTTGAAAGAGAACGACCGAGCGCTTTAGGTCAGCTGTAGCCAGAGAAAATTGACGTATTCAGAGGATGGCTAGAATGTCCTGGCGTCATTGTCATTCCATAGTGGACCTTCTATTGTAAATATGCTTCATGTCTAGGCGCCGTGTAGCATGCTTGCCACTTAATCCAACTCATAGTCATAGGTGTCTTCACTGCTAGAGCTCAGTAAAAATAAATGCAATTCCGTTCGTTAAATATTATTTTTTTGCACCTGTCTAGCTCAGATTGGGTGGCGGGTTAATTTATAACTAGGAAATAGTATCATGTGTTAAAAGTAGGCCATTATTCAGAACACGGTAAAGGCATGCATTTCCGTTAGATTGATTGTTGAAATTGTTGTTCAGTCATGCATGGACAGGGAAATCTTACCTCTGTCCCATATAATAGTCGCAACCCAACTTACTCCAGAGATGCCAACGTTCTATTTTGACTTGTTAGATCGTCGGATCTTTCGCTAATCAAACATGCATGGGACATTTTCACAGCCAGTGACGGGCTTTGCTGATCTGACCTTCCATGTTCAGCAATCGTGGCATCTCTACAATATGCCAATTTTTGACAATTAAAAATATTTTATTAACACTCATAGTCAACTGTCTACAATATGCCCGTGTTTACCAACGGGGTGATTCGCCAACTTTTGTGTGACAGTTTATCCAGAATAATTTGATAAATGAAAAAAAAAAAAAATCCGAGGTATCTAATATTGGAACTCGAATCAACGTAATTAAATATCTAACTAAACATATATATGGTAATTTAAACCAACAACCCCATATTGTATAATACTTATAACAAGATTGTCATGTTGTATATAGAAACACATCTATAAATAATTATACGCATGATTGACATGTGTCATTGCATCACCATATGCAATGTACTTTGTACAAACTGAGGATGAATAAATAAAACTATGTAATAGATTAAGAGCTGAGCTAAGAGATCGAGATATAAATCCAACAACCCTAAAGAGGAATTTGGCAAGTCGTTGCCATCAAGGTCAAAGGGTGCAGAATAGCGCAGACGCCCCATGCCCTTTGGACCCGTTCAAAGTCCAAATTCTCGCATGTCTCCCTCCTCGGCAAAGGTATATAAAACCTCGGTTTTAGCCGAAATCATAGTCACTTCACCATCGGCGTGAGCCCTTGTCGGTTGTACCCAGGTCCACCTCATCGACCATGTAGAACAGTAAGAATTATTTTTATCTCCATCTTGCTCTTAGCTCGACTCCTATCTGTTCATGGAACTTTCCTACTACAACTGTGTCTCTTCGTTTTTGTGTGTGGACATTCCCAAGCTTTCCACTCTGCCTCGACCACGACTGCCTGTACTCTGTGAGAACTGTTAAAGGTCCTACAAGGTGCAGATAGGTACTGGAAAACTCTCCACGCCCTGGCTGTCCCTCTCGGTTACTACAGGTTTGACCCTCGGTTACCACATATATAAATATCATTGATCGTGTATAGATCTTTCATAATCTACAAATCTCATTTACAATATCAATTCTTTCATATGTAAGAGTATTCTTAAAACATTTATTATATTATCACGTAGAAAATTAGAGGAAAGACAAACTTCAGGATGACAGGGCAATTTATTTAAAAGGCACAAGAACAAATTAAAATTTATAAAAATACAAGAGAAGAAATGAGGGAAGTTTACAGAGTAGCAGAATTGATAATCAATTCATAAAATAATAAATAATTTGCTACAATATTCACACACGTGTACAGAGAGAATTTAAACTATAACTTAATATCTTTATAAAGTAAAAATTTAATGCTTAAATATATTTAAATTCCCATACATTAATGTTTTTTAACCCGCTTACTTTTTTATTTTTACTTTTGTAAGCGCTCTATACAATAGATTGATTATTTTCCTGATAATGAATCTTCAAAATTTATTCTATCAACCTGGCGTCTTAAGATTGATGGGATATTGATGGAAGTTGGATGGAGTGGGGGTGGGGGGGAACACACTGGATCGACGTGGACGGTAAAAAGCGTTTCCTAAATACAACTCCAAAAATGTAAATATTTACATCCTATATATATAAGTTGCAATGGTATCTATTCGCCGATACAATGGCCCTGGCTTCCGAAAAAGAGCAATAAATACATCCAACCCCGGCACCACCTGGCCAAATTAACTACTACCCCACGTTGGGCGCCATCTGGCACAGAGCCTGGGATTGACGTTGGGCCGCACAAATGAATAATTGCGCGTTTTCCTTCCGGCTCCTAACTACAGACCGCCCTAGCTCACTATTTAATTTATAATAAACAGTTTAATAAAGTGTTTTGGAGTTATCTCTATGTCACCTAAATAGAACTGCGGATATAAATAGTTGAATTATTTAGATAATTATTTCATATTTTCTGAATATATAAAGAAATCCATAATATAAATATCATATATAAATAAAAATATTATTCAATATTTTTCTATATTATTTTATCGTCAATATTTCGACCGACAAAATGTCTATATTAATCAAAATAATTTTAAATTGCAGCAATTAACGTGCCGCAAGTATTATAACCGTCGTACAGGCTTATCGGTTAATCAAAATAACGGTTGATAGAATATCTAAAATCTTCATTAAGCTTTTTACATACAGTTTTAAATGCCAATTCTTTTTATTCTTTACCATATATGCAAAATTGTATAACTATTTGCAATGCTATTCACAGCAATTAATGAATAACAAATATGGCGTCTTTAAAGTAATGAAAGTATATACGTGTGTATAGTCAAGATTTAATAATTTAAAAATAAAATTTGAATAATTTATTTTAAAAACTATAAATCTATATAAATACGATGTCTGTCTGTGGTGAACGAATTCACTCAGAAATTGCTGGGAGTTGAGTCTTTGTGCATCAATTATTCATGACTTAAAAGGAAGAAGAAATCCAAAATTTCACATTTCTTTTTCAAACCTCCTTAGACTTAGAAGCAAAAACTGGCGAAAATCATACAAGAGATAAATATTATATTTTTATTAAGTAATGGGTGCTTCAAATATCAGCATGCATATTTACGCATATGTATCATTTATAAGAATTAAAACCACTAAACACACACGAATGGTTCTTTTCAAATAGAACAAACTTCTATACTGTCTTTGCTATAATGAACAAATATTGGAAGAGCTTCGCTCATCAATGGGGAACCCTCCCAGCGGTTTCGCCAATTAGATCCATCAGACCGCTTTTGGAGTTTTAATCCTGTATTGGATGATTCTGTTTATAGACATGACAGAAGGGTGAAATCTTAGTTATGGCATTTAGACAACTATGGACATGAGCATTTAGAACAGAATACTTACATATAAATAGTTGCATCGAGTAATGCTCTTCCGCAAACAAGAACAAGGCAAGTTAAGCATAAATTAAACATAATACAATAAATCGCCATATATATTGATCTGATCTGTTTGTTTTGTTTAAAGATAATATATCAGCCATATATTATAGTATTACTTTACTCTGTTTGATTTGAGATAATCAAAGGTATGTAAATATATTAAAAACTTTGTTTATAATGTGTATGTATGCAAAGCGTCAGAATTGTGAAATAATAAATTAATTATAGTAGCATGAAATTTCGCATCTTCTATTTTTCTTTTAAAGAAATCTAAATATAAAGTGAGATTTCTAATTAAATATATAATAAATTTCAACTATTAATCTTCACCCTATAATAGAAACTTATCATATATTAAGCACGAATGCTTCTTTACAAAATGTCTACTGATGAGCCAAACCCTCTCCCAAAAAAAAAAAACTCAATAGCATAAATAGGAAAATAGACATTCCTGACATCTATGGTGTTTTCCTTGTTGGTATCTCTTGAAGCTTTAATGTAATAGTTTCTATGTTATCTCGAGCCTTTTCCCCATATATATTTATTTAATAGCTTCTTTGTCTACTTTTCATCTTCTTTCTTTTCACGCTGTTTATACAAATTACCTCTGCTATATATATTTGAGAAGCTCTTGCCATTGGTATCCATCTTGCTATGTGATAGCCGCCTGTAGAAGGGTTTTTACCCGAAAGCTTGTGCTCGTTTTATATAAAAGACACCCATCTTCCTTATCGCCTGGTTCATTTCAAAGTTTACTAGGAAGAGTTCCTTGCAATGACTATAGATGTTTATTTTATTTTAAAAGAAACATTCGTGCCTAGTGGCTTTATTTCTTTATTTTTTATATATACACTACGGGACTCTGAATTTGCAACACTAAGAATTACTGGGAAGAAAACATGCCACACACAACACAAAAATTTCAGGGTAAAGTTAACTCATCGAGTTATGTAAATTATACAAATTGCGCAGCTATCCTGCGCATGTTGATTCCGATATAAGAGAAAGATTATGATGCATTAGCGCGCGATTTGTTATCAAAATTCGAAACTATTATAGACGCGTATGATTCTTTTTAAAAATAAACAATTTCTACTGTCCTTACTGCAATGGAAGGCCCTCCTATTAATTTTTCCATTGCAGTAAGGGCAGTAGAAATTGTTTATTTTTTAAAATAATCATACGCGTCTATAATAGTTTCGAATTTTGATAAGAGAAAGAGCTTGCAATTTTGTTTGCCAATATTTGCACCTCTCTTTCTGATAGGGAAAGCATTTGAAACTTTATTTCTGACTCAGAGAAAACGTTTAGTAGCAGAGAGGCCACCGCCAGCCGAGGCAGTTTCAGCAGACAGACGAATTAACGAGAGGTATTGGACTCAGAAGTGCCGGTTGGTCCATACGTCAAATCTCTACAGACAAATAGCTCGATGCGTCCATAGTGCATCATATAAAAGCCTAAATAAATTTAACTAATAACTAATCTAGGTGGACGCTTCTCAGTTTGCCAAAGCTGGTGTTGTGGCTTTGTCACCGACCCGAGGCCGCTAGTTGCGGCGACGGTCAATAGATGGCGTCCGGGTTTGACGTTTATTTTGACGGGAGAGGCGCCCTATGCTTTATGGAACTAATTTACTATTTATACGATAGAAAAAATGATAATGATGATATATTTATGAATTTTTTACTGCTACTTCTAAGATACCATCGTTAAAACAATGTTGGATATGCAAACTTTCACTCGGGTAAAACCCAGGCGCGAAACACACACACCGCGTATATTAGTTAGTTTAAAAAATATATATTTAATATATATATAATAAAGAGCTATTTATGGGTGATTTTAATACTCTATAAATAATAAATTATGTGTAAGCAGCACTGCTAATAGATTTATGAATATTTGAAAACCTTCAAACAAACAAATCATTTCAAAAACGACTGTTTGCCTTAAAATAAAAGACAAACATAATTTGATGCAGTTCTATACTATATAAAAGCATTTATTTAACTTACTTCCATGTCTGTCTGTCCACAAATCTTGTAATCACATTTTAATATACTTCCAGAGCACGCAGACGTCTGAAATTTTATACACTTGTTCGAACCTGATATGACAACGCAAGTTGACAATTTTTCAGACTTCTGGATTGTCAGGATGATCGATAATGAACTAATTTTCAAATTGCCTTTCAAATTCTGTGATTTAATTTTAATGTGCTTCCAGATCACATAGAAATCATAAATTTTGAACACTCGCTCAGTTCAACTAACAATGCAAAAGTACAAAATTTCAGACTTCTAGGTGGCGGGAATGAACCAATATCTATATTTCATTTTAAATATTATGTGTGTTGCACGATTTCAACTCAGAAACTGTTGGAATTTGCGACCTCAGTTTTTCAAGTGGGAAAAAACTAAATATATATTTTCTCTCAGATATAAAACCTTCTTGGAATGACAAGTCGATAAGAATGGTAAATTTAAAAATTAAAATATTGCCTTACATATTTATATTGTCCGTATAGGACATAGCTGGTGCCGAATGTTGTGTCCTTCGATATCTAAATGGTGATCTCGCTGAGCATTGTGGACTGTGAAATCAGTTACTTAAGAATCGTCAGCTCATCGCTGTTCCCTCATCTCGCGCCGTCAACGCCCTGCGATGCCTGAAACTTATTGACAAGGTGGAAAGCGGAATTTTTAGCCCAGTTGTGTTACCCTTCATATCACGGCAACCTGGACTTACATCTCAGCCGGATAATGCTCGACTGCACACAGCAATAGTTTCTACTGCTCGTCTTTGTGCTTGCACAACACTTCCTTAGCCAGTAAGGTCGCCGGATATCTCCCAATTGAGCACCTTTGGGTTTTTATGGTCAGAGCACTACAACTAGCTCAGAATCTTCCTCATCTAGCGCAGCATATTGAAATAATTTGACGAGATATTCCTCAAGAGGACTTCCATTAACTCTATAAATCAATGCCAAGCTAACAGCTTGCATAAGGTGAGATGTGGGACAACCCTTATCGGTTGAATCACTATAGGTATTCCTATCTCCTAAATTATACATTTCTTTTAAAATGTAAACGTTTCTTTTTCTATACATGTGTATATCACATCTACCGAATTTCGTCAAATTTGGATAAGGTTTTCTTGGTGCGTCGTTTTTGTGTCTGTGTCTTAGAGTAATATAATTTTCAAACTGAAATGCACGTTAATTTACATATTTTATTGAGGTTTTAGAAATAATCAAATTTACAATGGTCTTGCTTACTCCAAGCACCTCATCGGTGAGTAGGTGAAACATGATTTCAACTAGGAAACCCATGGATTTGAGACTTGAATTTTCAAGAGCTAAAGAAAGAACAAATCCAAATATATAGGTTTCTATCTTGTACCTCGTTGGAATTACCAGCAAGCATTGAAACAATGCACTTAGTTAATCACACCAGTACAAAACGTAATGGTGGCGATAAAGGGAGAGATTATATAAAGTGAGAGAGGTCACTATTGGCACATGAATAACATTCTCCCGCAACTGTATTCTTGCCTGAAAATCGGCCCTGACACAATACCGGCTTAAATACCTTTTTAGAAAATTCGACCGATTAAACTCTTCAAGTAGGATGGTATGAAGTCGAAGCCTTCCCTATACAGATGAGAGCCAGGTTGATATACAGGTTGTATTTTTGTCTGAAATTTTCAAAAACTATGCTGTGACTGATTCTTTACACCACCATTACGTTTTTTACTGGGGATGATAAACTAAATAAATAGTTTTAATCCATTTTACCGGGAGAGGCGTTAATTTTTTTGTATATATATGTCATATAAAAATTGTATTTAATTTTAAAATTATAATTCCCAGATCAAATTATTCTGTAAAGTCCACCGCCAGATGTCGCGCCTTTCCCTATATAAAACTCGTTGTTGTTGTTTCTCGTTGGCCGGCTCGGCTCAAATCTTTTGTAGATATGTAAATAAGTCTTTTGTTTTCTTCGTTATTCACGCCTTAAGTAATGTATTACTTTCTCAATTATGTAAGCACAATTAAAACAAATTGGGTTTATAATATGTTTTATTATTTTACCACTACTGCCCTTAAAATACATCACATCCTTTAATCCTTTTAATCCTTAAACAACCTAAGAAAATTCTATCTCTTTCAATCTTAAAAATATTTAATAAAACATATATATACCATCGTGCTTAAAAATTGCATAATAAACAGCATAATATTTGGCATAACAGTGAATATTTGAAATTAATTCATAAAATCAATATTCAAAGCAAGTCTGGTGGGCTTGAGTCCAGTCGCGTAAGGGTTTTTTACAAATTTCTATTTTGAAATTTTTATACTTAGAAGAAACGCCTGTAAAAGAGTTTTTAACTCGAAAGCTTGCTAATACTAAGGTGAAGAAACCTTTTGCGAAGTATTTGATTAAGTATTTAAAAGTATATGTAAATATATTGCTTGCCTTTGTGGATCCATTGGCCTAAGGAAGCGCGATCAGGTTAAAAGTTATCTGTTTCAAAAAATATAAAGCAACACTTTTCAAATATTCCGAATTTGAAATTGTTTCTTCGGGGAATCGTAGAGGACTCAAGTTTCTTCGTAGGAAAGAAACTCCAAGCAGTCAATTTGCCGAATTTTTCTTGTCTGACAAGTTGATGAATCAAACAAAAGGCTTTTATTTCCTCTCCTATTACAACATAACAATAACGCGCCATCTATATAATACAAATGAAAACACCAAAACGCGAATGTTTCTTTTCACAAATAAATCAAACTTCTACTGTCCTTACTGCGATGAAAAATATTGGGAGGGCTTGGCTCATCAGTCTCCTATTACAAACCGTTGATAAACTAAGTATAATGACCAGGGTCAATTATTTACAAAAATGGCACGGCAATCTCGTATGTAAATTAGCATGCAACTACTAGCAGGCAAATATGAAAATTCACCAAATCTATAAATTTACGATTTTGTATGTATGTGTGCTTATCAGAACTTCGGCACAACGACCTTTATATTTTAAATATGTATATCAACATTGTTTTTTTGGATAATAGGTTTAATCATTCAATATATTGAGTAAACTTGAAATCTATATACAAGTATACTTGTATTTATTCTTAATTACTCTCGACACAGGAAATGTGAAAAATGGGAGAGAATTACTCTAGGAGTGGACTGTTATTGATGATGATGATAAAAATGAAGATAGTCTCATCTTGGGAGACAACCTCCAAAGTGAGACCGCCTCTTTGAATTATGGATGTTCATAGAAAGGTGATTACATTTAGTTACTAATTTCTACCCAATAAGTTTTAATTACGTATTATATCTTATCATTATTTATTTAATCGATTTTTTTAGAGCCCAACTCTCTTAACTCGCCTATCAAGTTTCACTGTCTATTATAGAAAATGCAGAGAGCTAACCTATGAAACTTGTACAAGCCCGAGTAGAAGCACCTTCCAGCCATTGATCCAGTCAAGAAGAACTTCCAGGTTTGCAGCTAAGACAGTCTGTCTCATCAATTAGCCCATCGCCCCCCAAATTAAATTTATTGGCCACCGCCGCTGCTCCTAAAAAATCCATCGCTCATTAAATTCAATTAGGATCCCGCTCCGACTCCACGACGGACTTCCGAAAATGATAAATTTTCCCAAAGATTGATATTTCAAAGTCAAAATTAGGAAAAACAATTTAAAGTATGAATGAACACCAGCCCTGTGACATGAAGTCATAAATCGTTGGCAGGATTTCAAGTTTTTAAAAGGTTTTTGATTGCTGTATTAGTTTATAGAAACAAATGTTTCCATTTTATGTTTCTTGTCCTCGAGAGCGGACATTATTTATGTTCGATAAGAGCCAACTTTATTGTGGCGTTACTCCGGCAGCCAGCTAGATTTATGTCGCGACGTTTCCATGGAATTATTCCTGCTTTGAATTTCAAAATGTTAAATTACTTTATTTTATTGTTCTAAATGATTGGAAATCTCTTTTAAAGTTCTGGCTCGTGCATACAAAAAACTTTATTTTGATTTTTATTCTAAAAATTGTTACAGTTTTGAAAATTAAAAAGGTTCTAGTTAAAATTCTTGGGCATTATCATTTCTAACTCTTATCTCGGAAGTTTTTGGCTTCTGACTATAACGAGTAGAGTTGCTAGCACATGAATATTTTGTCGGTATATGGGTATATTGTCGTTATGGTCAGAGGAGTTGCCAAGTTAAAGATATTGGTAGCTACTGATTCTTGGCAAGTTGCGCTGTTAACATCCTTCAATAGTGGCGATAGTTATTCGATTCTTAATAGAAATTCTGGGCGCTTTTGAATCTTTGTAAATTTACTTGGAGCTATTGTCACCAGGCTATATTTACTCGGGACAATAAGTCTTTAACTATATTTACCGAGGTCTGTTTGTTTCTGTTGTTTACTATATTAACTATAATCTGTGTTTTGAATGTTTTTTACTGGCTATATTGGCTTCATGGTGAGTTTCTGGTTAAATTTATTGCAGGTAGACCGTTGTAATTCACTCATATATATGAATAAAGTAAAAAGGAAAACAGAACATTTTTGTTATACGACCCAGTACACATTATTTCCTTATATCTGGCATAAACAGGGCAATGTTTTATGCTCCCATCTCCAGATATAACTATACCTGGATTAAGTAAAGTTAACCGGTGGAATCTACCGGTGCCAATCTATCCTGTCGGGACTCCACATCTTTGTCCCTCCTCAGAACGGGACACACCAGGATGATAAGAATCGAGGAAGAAGTGAAAGTCCTTGTACCACAATTGGCACTATGTGATATATAAAAGGAACAATCTCACATTCCTGGGAGTCGCCAGTCACACACAAACATGATTTGTAGAATAACAACTCACTGCACTGAAATTATGCGCAAATTGTCTCTGTAAAACTTTTAGGATAATGAAAAATTAAAAATGAAATAAATATATAAATGAATAGAATTTATTTATTTATTTATTTCAATTTAAAGCGCTATGTCCCCCTAGTGACACTTGCGCTGTCATACATGTATACCTTCACATTTATCTATACATATATATACAATAATTTTAGGTCGTGAATAGAATAGTCATATGATATTAACAATGAAAAAGAAAGGGGAAAAAACGAGAAAAAAGAACTGTGTGCAAAAGAAAGAAGTGTCTGGCAATATGTACAATCAGCATAATATAAATTATCAGTTTCTTAAAAGATATTTGTTGCTATATAATTTAGGATATATCTACAATAGGTATTGAATTTAATATACATTTCTTTACTGGAAATAAAAATACTTGGAGCTGTTTCTATTAAATTATTGTCGATTCTATAGTCTTGAAAAACAGGATAATCCAGTAAAAGATGTATTGAGGTTTGTTCATCATGTCCGCAAAAACAACTCGAGTCTTCCACTGCTTTAATTATTTTTAAAATGATTCTGAAATTTCAATAATTAGAAATGAATTGAGAATTATGAAAGTTTGGCCAGAAATATTTTAGGGAAGAAGCTTTGAAAATTTTCATTTGTATTGTTCTTTAAAGTAGCCATTTTAAATTCAATAAAATCCGTTATTATGCTTGAGATATCTAAATTGTATTTTGTTTTACTTCTAAATTTAAATGATTTAATTCATATTTTATTTCTTTGGATTTAATGAAATCGTTAAGCAAAATCATCTTGGCTATGCTATGTATACAATTAGAACTCGTCGTTTTATATGATTGGGTGCACCATAATAGCATTTGGTATTGAAATGAATTAAATTTATATATTTTTTCTTATTTACGAATTTATACCTGATCTCCGATCAATAAGAAAGCATTGGCTTTATAATAATATATCAATAAATAATAATAACTAAGTAGGTATAATTATGTAAAAATGAATTCAAATATGAATAAATCTCGACCATGGTCAACACATCGACCCTCGTGCAGACGGCTCAATGTACCCTTCGGTAGCTTAAAACTAGTCCTAAAAACGTCGCCTTTCCTTATGATTGTTAGTTTTAGATCTTGAAATGGTTAGGACGCAAGAGAAATCCTGGATTTTGCAATACTTTACCGTTGGCGGATTGGACGTCTTGTAACCAAATCATTTACTCTCAATTCTCTCAATATTATCTCTTTTTTTTTTTTTTTAATAGTAGAATCCTCACACAAAATATATAGAATTAATATATAGTATATATATAGTAGAAGTTTGTATTATTATAAAAGAAACATTCGCGCTTTTAAATCATTTTATCTTATATATATAGAATTTATATATATAATTGTAGCATTAAAATATAGTTTATATTGCGCTTTTATTTACATTTAAATGCTTATCCATTTTGGCGAGTGCTCCTATATATCTTCCATGATAAAATCTATTTATCACAAAAAACAACTTAATTTTAGAAAATGGTAAGAAGCGAGCTTTTTATTTTCTACTTTGATGTAACAATATAGAATTGTTTAGAGTTGTTTTTATATATCCGAAAGAGAGTTGAAAAATAAGAGTAAACTATTTTTGATCTGGTGAAAGGATTACCCGCTGTAAAAGCAAGAGCTATCAATGGCGCGGCATCCGGGAGATAACAGCGCCCGGAAGTGCCGAGCCATTCGTCTCAATTACAGCAGTCGCCGGCTGGGAGAGGAGAAGCAGTCCGGAGTAATGGCGGTTCCGCCCCGGCGGTCCTTGGTGTGTGGGGACCCTTCCTTCTATAGGACTCTGGCATGACGGGCAGTTCGACCCAATGGTCCTTGATGCGGGAACTCTCCTATAGGACTATGGCATGACGGGCAGTTCGACCCAGTGGTCCTTGATGCAGGAACTCTCCTATAGGACTCTGGCATGACGGGCAGTTCGACCAGGTGGTCCTTGATGCGGGAACTCTCCTATAGGACTATGGCATGACGGGCAGTTCGACCCAGTAGTCCTTGATGTAGGAACTCTCCTATAGGACTATGGCATGACGGGCAGTTCAACCCATGAAGGGCAGTTCGACCCGGTGGTCCTTGATGCGGGAACTCTCCTATAGGACTATGGCATGACGGGCAGTTCGACCCAGTAGTCCTTGATGTAGGAACTCTCCTATAGGACTATGGCATGACGGGCAGTTCGACCCGGTGGTCCTTGATGCGGGAACTCTCCTATAGGACTATGGCATGACGGGCAGTTCGACCCGGTGGTCCTTGATGCGGGAACTCTCCTATAGGACTATGGCATGACGGGCAGTTCGACCCGGTGGTCCTTGATGCGGGAACTCTCCTATAGGACTATGGCATGACGGGCAGTTCGACCCGGTGGTCCTTGATGCGGGAACTCTCCTATAGGACTATGGCATGACGGGCAGTTCGACCCGGTGGTCCTTGATGCGGGAACTCTCCTATAGGACTATGGCATGACGGGCAGTTCGACCCGGTGGTCCTTGATGCGGGAACTCTCCTATAGGACTATGGCATGACGGGCAGTTCGACCCGGTGGTCCTTGATGCGGGAACTCTCCTATAGGACTATGGCATGACGGGCAGTTCGACCCGGTGGTCCTTGATGCGGGGACTCTCCTATAGGACTATGGCATGACGGGCAGTTCGACCCGGTGGTCCTTGATGCGGAAACTCTCCTATAGGACTATGGCATGACGGGCAGTTCGTTGGTTAACTAAATAAATAATACAGTTAATAATTGTATGTGTGTGATAAGTAAATGGATATATTTTCTTCAAACGAATCGGAACTTTTATAAAAAATATCTAAAAACCTTACGCAATAAGTCTTTATAATAAAGAAACTTATTGCGTAAGGTTTTTAGATATTTTTATAAAAGTATTTCGCGCAATTTACTTATATTTGATTAGGAACTCTGTTGGTAAATCAATCTTTTTTTACTTGAAAGTTGTTATAAAAACTTTAAAACAAATTTATTGAATTTCTTCTTTCTTATCTCCACTCAATCATATTAAGGTATCAAGCTTGTAAAGTTGACAACCATCATAATTGGGTGAAGTAAAATACGTCTGCCTTTGTCATTAAGATTGGGAGGCACTCAGTGGCAGGCCGACTTAGCTCCAAAAGAAATGGCCGCCTCTGACATGAGGAACAGACGCCATGTGCAGCTGCTCCTAACATGGAGTACAAACGCTGCTCATCCTGTATCCCTGGATTAGGAGTCCTTACAGGGTACTATCAGCCGGGCCAGCTGAGCCCAGGTTTTTTTAGTTAGCTTGTTACTGCTCCCTCTCCTCCTTTTTCATCCGGGCTTGGGACCGGCAAAGGCGGAGTTTAAACTGAATTTAAAGTCGGGTAGGGTTGGCATTCTACGCTCCAGGAACCTGGGTTATCTATATATCTAATGTAAACATATGTTTCAGTGGTCCATTTGTCATTTACATAAGTTCAACCTCGCCAATGAGTGCGAACTTTGAACAATTGGAAAAGTGATTTAAATTATGTGTTAATAGAGATGCGATATATAATGATTTAAAAAATGACAAATGTCTTTATTATACTTTCCATAATTTTGCGAATTTTATAAAGGTTTGACGATTACATAGAGGTTTCAAATGCCACAGTCACACAAACATACATTCAAGAAGTTCGTCTGATTAATGCCATAATTCAAAAGTTCGCGATGAGATTTAAACGTCGCATGTCGGTAAATGTTAGGGGTAGTTAATTATTACATTTGAGCACAACACATCTTATGATTTAAAAAAAAGTAAAATATCTTCATTAGCATATATATTTCATATTATACGCCTTGTATTCTAACTTGCCATCCAATTGTGTATTTGGTTGAGTATAAAAAAAAATAAAAAAAATCGTGGCCACAGAGAGAGAAAGATCTATTTTGGATGCATAAGTTGTCATATGCTGCATCTTTTTCTGACAGGACCCTCGGACAAATGGGTCGAGATCCGCGTCCAAATTTAGCCGAACAAGAGGGGGCCTGGGGGCAGTTGGAAGGGCAGTTTTAACAGAAGGTTAACCTGGGGTCGGCAAACTGCGGCTCTTTGGATGTGAAGCTGCGGCTCTTTATATAGTTCCATACGTAAATATTATTCATGCGAGTACTATTTATTGTTGGTAAGAAAAAAATTCGTGGCTCTTTAAAAACTTTGAAATTTTGTAAATTGCAATTTTGGCTCTTCCGACTCAAAAGCTGCCGACCCCTGGTCTAGACACAGTTTGCATTTAACTCGGAGCCATGAGCTGATGTCTGTAGCGACCGTGTGGCTCTCTCCTTCTTTTCACGATTAGGACGTGCCGCCGTTGAAGCTCCTTCTTCTTGGTGTAATCCTTCAATCCACTGCTCTGTCAACTCACATCACACATAATTCATCATATATCACAGGAGGTAAAATATTAAGAGCAATTGGCTCATCAACGGTGAGCACAATTATTGTTTAGTTTAATTTATTTAGAGTCTGTATTTAAGATGAGATGTTTTCGATGCTTGATTGTTTATAATTTCTACAAGATAGAGAGCACAAAGGTATATCGCAATAGCTATACTGAACCCAATTTTCCTACTTACAAACTATAGTTGCGGTGATCTAACAGATCAAATTGGCGAAAACGTCTGGAGGATTCACCACAGATGAACCAAGCCCTCCTAATATACTTTCATCTTTCGTTTAGTGGTTGTAGAAATTTTCTTTGAATTTTGCTGAGGATAATGGCATTTCACTTTATACACAATTTGATTCTCTTTCCTATAATCATCAGTGATGATATCTTGTATAGGAGTTATACGGGAGATTAAGTTTACACCATAAACAAATTCTATGCTAATTTTTTTTTAATATTTATTATTACAGAAGCACGAAGTCTATCAGACTATTGTGCTATATTAGAATTATTTACATATATATATATCTTTAATTATTTACACGATGAATTATTAGAGATTTATAAATCTGTGTACAAATTGCTCTAAACTTGCCAAAGTGTTCATAAGATTGAGTATATACAGAAAGATGATTTGACATTATGTCAAAGTAAGCAAGTACAATTTGGTTAGTCAGAAGGCAAGCCAACAAAAGATGCTCTGGTGTTTCAACATCTAGACAGCATTCACATGTTGGATCATTTGTAACTCTCAAGTCAAAGAGAAAACTTTAAAAGGCTAAATAGTTTTCTTACCACTTCTGAAATATTTAAATAATTTATAAGATATAAATAATAGTTTAAAAATTTAGATTCATTTTGTTTTAATGTTCCTGTAGAAGGGTTCACAGTACCCGAAAGCTTGAGAGAATTTTAATAAAAAAAGAAACTTATCCTTGGAGGTTGCGTTTTATTTCAGATTAAGTTTAGGCGCAAGTTCTACACTCGCTTGGTTTGATCCATGTCAGGAATGTAAAATAAAAATCCTAAAGATTAAACAATAATTTGAGTGTTACATGTCAACCATATTTCAGGCTAGGTATCATAACAATACAAATATTTCTATTGAAATCGGTATCAATATTCTTGTATAGGGAACTCAAGCGCTAACTATACTGACTACCAGATCATTTGTTTAAATAATTGATTCTTTCCCCATCCTTAACCAATGATATTGCCACGTGGAAAATTAAGGAAGACCAACTTCTGGATGAAACAGCAATTTATTTCAGGCAAGAACAAACTATGAATAATAAACAAAGGATAAGCAACGAGGGAAGTTTACAGAGTAGGAAAATTATTATTATCTCTATATATATAAAAGTCAATTTCTGTCTGTCTGTTTCGCGATAAACTCAAAACTACTGAACCAATTGGTACCAAATTTTGCATGTCGCTTTTTATAAACCTGAGGAAAATTTTCGGCTGCATTTTGATTAGTATTTTTGGCTATTTCTTTTTTTTCATTTGAAGAACTTTTTTTTACGCGGACTAATCCGGAATGGAATGAATACCTAAATATGGCCATTTTTTTAAAGCATCGGTGGTTCAGTGGTAGAATGCTCGCCTGCCACGCGGGCGGCCAGGGTTCGATTCCCGGCCGATGCATTTTTTTAAACAATTTTTAAAACTCATTTATATTATATCTTCTTTTTATATAAAAACTAGACGAATGGCCCGGGCAACGCCCGGGTTTTACCCGAGTGCGTATATATTTAAAAAATGTTTTAATTAAAATACTATTCGTTACAATTATAAATTGGCGCCGTGGATGTCTCTCTTGTGAAACGTCCCGCCCCAAACTGTGTGTGTCTTGAAAATATAAAAATAAAAATGTGAACGGAAAAATATGTCCAGGGTAGCCTAGTGGTCATGGCATCTGCCCGGTAAGCGGAAGGTCGTGGGTTCGATTCCCAATCCCTTGACACTTTTTTAATTTTATCCATTCTGACCAAAATCTATCCGTGAACTTCACACAGAGAGAATAAGGCAATTATATAAGTAGATAATCCAAATTGTGCCTTATCACACACTATTTTTTTATTTGGCCTTATTACATTGTGTTTATAATCTATGACGTAATGCCGGCGGCGCGCGCCCGTTGGCTGCCGGCGAGCACGTGACCTCCCTGTGCGCGCGCATCCGTGACAGAACCGGCCCATGACGGTCGTGACTATATATGGATAATAATAATAATATAATAATAATAATTATTATTATAATAATTATTATTATCATTAGATGATGATAATGATCATAATGATTATGCGCGCGCATCCGTGACAGAACCGGCCCATGACGGTCGTGACTATATATAGGGATATACGAATGACCCGGGCAAACGCCCGGGTTTTACCCAATTAAATGCTTTATTCAAATACTATTCGTTACAATTATAAATTGGCGCCGTGGATGTCATTCTTGTATAATATATAAATGAGTTTTAAAATTTGTAAAAAAAAAAAAAAAATGCTTGGCCGGGAATCGAACCCGGGCCGCCCGCGTGGCAGGCGAGCATTCTACCACTGAACCACCGATGGTTATGAAAATTCCCATCCGTGAGCTTCAGACAAAATAAGGCAAATATATAAGTAGATATATAGATAATCCAAATTGCACCTTATCATTAGATTAGGTCTTATTACCTTCTAATCTATAATCCAAATTGTGCCTTATCATTAGATTTGGTCTTATTACCTTCTGTTTCTAATCTATATTCCAAATTGTGCCTTATCATTAGATTTGGTCTTATTACCTTCTGTTTATAATCTATAATCCAAATTGTACCTTATCATTAGATTTGGTCTTATTACCTTCTGCATCTAATCTATATTCCAAATTTTGCCTATCATTAGATTTGGTCTTATTACCTTGTGTTTATAATCTAATATTCCAAATTGTACCTTATCAGTAGATTTGGTCTTATTACCTTCTAATCTATAATCCAAATTATTTGGATAATGATAATGATCATAATGATGATGCGCGCGCATCCGTGACAGAACCGGCCGGCCGGCCCATGACGGTCGTGACTATATATGTTGATGTATAATAATAATAATAACCCGGGTTTTACCCGATTAAATGCTTTTATTCAAATACTATTCGTTACAATTATAAATTGGCGCCGTGGATGTCATTCTTGTATAATATATAAATGAGTTTTAAAATTTGTAAAAAAAAAAAAAATGCTTGGCCGGGAATCGAACCCGGGCCGCCCGCGTGGCAGGCGAGCATTCTACCACTGAACCACCGATGGTTATGAAAATTCCCATCCGTGAGCTTCAGACAAACAAACAGACAAAATAAGGCAAATATATAAGTAGATATATAGATAATCCAAATTGCACCTTATCATTAGATTAGGTCTTATTACCTTCTAATCTATAATCCAAATTGTGCCTTATCATTAGATTTGGTCTTATTACCTTCTGTTTCTAATCTATATTCCAAATTGTGCCTTATCATTAGATTTGGTCTTATTACCTTCTGTTTATAATCTATAATCCAAATTGTACCTTATCATTAGATTTGGTCTTATTACCTTCTGCATCTAATCTATATTCCAAATTTTGCCTATCATTAGATTTGGTCTTATTACCTTGTGTTTATAATCTAATATTCCAAATTGTACCTTATCAGTAGATTTGGTCTTATTACCTTCTAATCTATAATCCAAATTATTTGGATAATGATAATGATCATAATGATGATGCGCGCGCATCCGTGACAGAACCGGCCGGCCGGCCGGCCCATGACGGTCGTGACTATATATGTTGATGTATAATAATAATAATAACCCGGGTTTTACCCGATTAAATGCTTTTATTCAAATACTATTCGTTACAATTATAAATTGGCGCCGTGGATGTCATTCTTGTATAATATATAAATGAGTTTTAAAAATTGTAAAAAAAAAAAAAAAATGCATCGGCCGGGAATCGAACCCGGGCCGCCCGCGTGGCAGGCGAGCATTCTACCACTGAACCACCGATGGTTATGAAAATTCCCATCCATGAGCTTCAGACAAACAAACAGACAGAATAAGGCAAATATATAAGTAGATTTACTCTTCATTGTTGGCTTTTTATCTTACATTTATTCTTCATTGTTGGCTTTTTATATTACATTTACTCTTCATTGTTGGCTTTTTATCTTTCATTCATTCTTCATTGTTGGCTTTTTATATCATATTTACTCTTCATTGTTGGCTTTTTATCTTACATTCATTCTTCATTTTTGGCTTTTTATATTATGTTTACTCTTCATTGTTGGCTTTTTATCTTACATTTATTTTTCATTGTTGGCTTTTTATATTACATTTACTCTTTATTGTTGGCTTTTTATCTTACATTCATTCTTCATTGTTGGCTTTTTATATCATATTTACTCTTCATTACAATTACAATTACAATTATTATTTTATTTCCAAAGCGCTATATCCCGCAAGGGATACTTGCGCCAAACAAGGAGAAAAGTCTATTTACATGAGTTATTTACATTATTCAACGAATAAAAACATTAGAGATCCAGATTTTGTAGAAATTTTAGAATGTATTTACAAAATGAATTGAACTTTAGATATGATTTTTTATTGGAAATCAAATCGTTTAATTCATAAACAACTAGTTCATTCTTCATTCTATAATCTTGAAATGCTGGGCAGTCGATCAGTAGATGTCTTGAGGTTTGTTCCTCCATACCACAAAAGCAACTTGAATCCTCCACTGCCTTTATTCTATTTAAAAAACTTTTGAAATTTCCGTGGTTTGTAACAAATTGAGTATTATAAAAATTTGGACGAAAGTATTTAGGGATTTCTTGGGGAAAAAAGCTTAAGAAAGTATTATTTGCTTCGTTTTTCAGAACATTCATTCTTGATTTGAGAAAGGTATCTATAATTCCTGGAATAAATGGGTCATAAATTTGTTGATCATCTGTGGATAAGTTTCTCAGATCAGATATCATGATTCTGGATTCGATAAAGTCTGAGATCAGAGGAATGTTGGCCAAACTATGAACACAGCTATATGATGTGGATTTATAGGCTTGTATACACCATGTCAGTATTTGATATTGGGTTGAATTTAATTTTTGTAAACATTTTTTATTTAAATATTTGAACCAAATTTCGGCTCCATATGCAAGTATTGGTCTAAAAATGGATTTATATAAAGTTAGCCTTTTCTGGGTGCTTAGACCCCAAGATTTCCCGCAAATTGAGAAGAGATAATTTTTAAAACGTTTTGTACGATTTACTATTTCTTCTATGTGGTATGTAAAATTTATTTTGTTTCTTCTTCTGTGATTTGCAATTATTATTCCTAAAATTTTGGTCTTCAGAGTTGGTATGATTATTTCATTATTAAATTTGATTGGGATTTTTTCTTTGTTATGTAAATAAAGTATATTAGTTTTTTCTAGACTTATTTCAAGTTTGTTACTCTTACACCATACATCAATCGTATTTAATGCCTGTTCTATAACTAATTTCAGGTCTTTGCAATTGTTGTGCCAGCATATAATTGAAACATCATCCGCATAACATACCACTTCACTATTAGGAACTTGATATTTGATCAAAAGATCGTTTAGTAATATTATCCATAGTAGTGGAGATAGCGGGCCACCCTGCGGACATCCCTTTGTAATTTGTTTATTTATTGTTAAGTTCTCATATGTAAATTTCGTTTTCCTCGATTTGAAATATGATTGAATAGTCCTTATTAAACTTTCCGGCAAATTATCTTCATCTATTATTTTTAAAATCGCAGGCCACCATGCGTTATCAAAGGCTCCCGCAATATCTATTGTGACCAGAGCTGTCAGTTCTTTGGTTTTGTGTTCCATTATTATATCGATTATATTATTCAAGGCTGTAATAGTAGATTTTGACTTGATGAATCCATGCTGTTTGGGACTTAATAAATTGTTTTGCATATAATATTCATAAATTTTCTTTTTAATAACTTTTTCGTAGATCTTAGACAGATTAGATGTTAACGAAATAGGTCGATAGCTTTTTATTGATTCGACGTTAGATTTGTTTGGTTTCATTAGAATTTTTAAAACTGTCGTTTTCCATTCCCTTGGAAAATATCCCATCTGAATACATTTATTTAATAACGAATGTAGCACAGGAAGTATCAGAGTCTTTGAGTATTTTATCATGTTATTACTGATATTATCTTGACCTGGTGACTTTTTAACATTGGTATTGTCAATTAGATATTCTATTTCTTCGGTATCAATATGGATAGCGCTTGAATTCCTTAGAAAAGGTTCGTAACTTCTAACCAATTCTTGTTGTTGGTTGTCTTGATCAATTCTGTCATCTGCAATTAATACATTTATTATGTCTGTAATGCGTTTTTCTTTTTCTGATTCTTGATTGTTATCTATTATGGGAAGTCCTTTTTGCTTGTTTGAGGATTTGAGCTTTTTGAAAATTTTATATGCGTTACCAAAAGGATCTTTTGATTCATTTTCTTCGATGAAAATTTTCAAACTATTTCTCTTTGCTTTCTTTATCATATTATTAAATTTGTTTCTGACTTGTTTAAATCTTGTTGCATCGATAGTCTTACTGTGATAAAATAAGTTTCTTACATAATGAAAATGTGTTTTCATTAGTTCAAGTTCTTTATTCCACCATTTTATACCTGCATCATATGCGTAGTTGTTTGATTTTACGTTTAATGATATGTAAGCTGCTTCTATTATGTTATCCATGAGTTTGTTTACAACTTTATCAATATCCGTGCAATTTTCCACCATATCTGCCTCATTCTTTAATTTAATAAATTCTTGATACTTGAGATTTTTGGAGAAATTTGTCCAGTTGGCGTGTTTTTCATTGAATTTCCATGTAGAATTCTGTTTATCTTTTATATAATTAAATTTTGAGTGAATTTCAAATTGAATTGCCAGATGATCAGAAATATTCGTCAGTGATGAGGTGGTCCGATGTCTGATCATATTTATTGAAAGTCTATTCGAGATTGTTAGATCTACTATACTTGCACCTCTACATGTTGGAGTTTTATCGTTGTGAATGTACAAGTGATTTTCATTTATTATTGTTTGCAATTTGTAACCATTTGAATTTGTTATTTTATCGAACCAGATTGGATGACGGGAATTGAAATCTCCGCATAGGACTATAGGGTTATTTGAATAAGTATTAATCAAGTTTCTTATAAAATCTAAGTGAGTATCATTACAGGAATTGGGATGAAAGTAAAAATTTCCGATTACTACAAACGAATTTGAGGTTATGACAGATATTGCAGTACAGAATTGATTCGTAAAATTATCTAATTTTTTGAATTTTATATTTTTATTTACAATGATTGTTGCTGTGTAAATAATTTCTGAAGTCTTTGAATAAATTATTGGTGAGTCTAAATCAAATATAACCTGTTTATTTAAAACATATGGTTCTTGAAGTAATATAATATCGGGTGGATTATTATTCGTTGAAATTGTAAGTTCGTTTAAAGCTGTCATACTTTTTCTAATATTCTGTTGTAAACATTTTATGTTTCCTCTATATGGTAGAGCAGTGATCACCATGACTACAAATAACTAAATTCGTTATTCATTCCTCTTCTGAACTGATGAGATATTGAGTTCTTCTCACTGTTCTATCAACCTGCAATTTATATTGAGGACAGTCATTTGTATTTGGTTTATGGTTAATCGGACTATTCCTAAGTCTTGGATTCTTTGAACAGTTATGACATTTTAGCTCTTTAGTACAGACGTGATTGCCCTGGGTTCCACATATGCAACATATTTGTACATTTGGACATTCTTTTGTTTTATGGTCTGGATTAAACTGAAAACAATTTTGGCATTGTTTTACTAGGATTTTATCTTGTATCTGACAACGTTCTAGGTCTGTATATAATGTATTGTTCATTCTTTTCATAAGTTGATAGGCTTTTGGGGAAACTCTCAGGACTATGTTTTGGGTTGGTGTGTTAGATTTCATTACGAATAATATCTTGATTTCTTCTTCCATTCCGTTCAGCTCCTGATTCATATTGCAAATCGTATTTACAAATGTGGCTGTATCAGTTAGTTTGGAAACGTTTTTCACCACCACTGTTGGATCTCTTTGCTTTGGAACAAAAATTTTGCTTATTGTTTTTAATTCCTCAGATTTGTTCAATTCCTCTTGAAGTGAATTCATCTCTGTCATATTAGGCAATTTTATAATTACTGCGCTTCTTGTGTTAAACATTTTGTTGATTTTTATCTTTGTGCCCTTGTCTCTAATTTTCTTTATATCCTTAGAAATAGCCTGTATAATGGTTGAAGTAGGTTCATTGTTGGCTGGTGTTGCCATAAGCGTGAATTCTCTATTTTGAATTTGCTGATGTTTTACGATCAAATCTGATACATTTTCTCTTTTTGCAATTTGTGCATAAGAAGGTCTATAAACTGAAATATCCTTTTCTATTTTATCAATCCTGCTGTCCATTACCTCTTTGATGGCTTCGGTTATTGTTTCTAGTTCAAATTCCTTTTTTATTTCTGTTATGGAGGAAATACCATCTTTTATTTGGTTTATATTTGTGCCAAGAAATGTCAGATCATTTTTGGTTAAATTTTTTTGAGTACTTTTAAATTTATTTGTGAAGTATTCAAGAACTTCATCAAGTTTTAATTTAATTGAATCTACAGCTGATTCCATTTATTTAGTTTCGTATAAGAATTAAATAAAACTCTTCATTGTTGGCTTTTTATCTTACATTCATTCTTCATTTTTGGCTTTTTATATTATGTTTACTCTTCATTGTTGGCTTTTTATCTTACATTTATTCTTCATTGTTGGCTTTTTATATTATATTTACTCTTCATTGTTGGCTTTTTATCTTACATTTATTCTTCATTGTTGGCTTTTTATATTACATTTACTCTTTATTGTTGGCTTTTTATCTTACATTCATTCTTCATTGTTGGCTTTTTATATCATATTTACTCTTCATTGTTGGCTTTTTATCTTACATTCATTCTTCATTGTTGGCTTTTTATATTATACTAATGATGATGCGCGCGCATCCGTGACAGAACCGGCCGGCCCATGACGGTCGTGACTATATATGTTGATATTCCAAATTGTACCTTATCAGTAGATTTGGTCTTATTACCTTCTAATCTATAATCCAAATTATTTGGATAATGATAATGATCATAATGATGATGCGCGCGCATCCGTGACAGAACCGGCCGGCCCATGACGGTCGTTACTATATATAGGGATGAATGTTTGTATGTTTGTTTGTTGGTTTGTATGTCCGGTATACAAATTCGCAGTAGTTCACTAATTCAAACCAAAATTTCCATACATAGGTAAAAAAATACGGGGAAGACGATAGGCTATTTTAAAAAATATATAAATCAATTATTAAAACTATATATTATTAGTCAGAAAATGATGATGACGATATTGCTGTATCATGTAAGATTATCAGATACAAAATTATATCGGGAAAAAATCCAAAAAGCAGAGACCACGGGTGAAACCAGCTCATTATTTTGTACGCAGGAACAAAATTCTAACAGAAAAACATTCATTCGAGCAGAAAACAAAAGCCAGATTATCTTTCTATAAAAATATCGCTTCTCAGACACAAAGTTTGGAGCGGGACGTTTCACAAGAGTGACATCCACGCCGCCAATTTATAATTGTAACGAATAGTATTTAAATAAAAACATTTAATCGGGTAAAACCCGGGCGTTGCCCGGGTCATTCGGCTAGTGTATATATATTTTTTGCTTATCCCTAGTACACGTGGTACAGGCCATGATAATAATGGTGGGTAGTTAGCGACTGCTTTTCACTGTAAGCGCACCACATGTCTACACATGTGAAAAGCAGAGGAAAATTATAAACATAAAAAATGATACTGTTAATAAAATAATAAATACTTTGCTACAATATATATGTCAAATCCTATTCAAATTTCAAGGTAGTTCTGACCTTATCACCCATTGATTTTCGGGTAAAGAGGTTTTTACATAGGAGTCATAGAAAATGGTTCTCGGGCTCTCTCTCGTGCTTGGTTTGATCCCTACCATTGATTTCAAAATCAACGCTATAAAAAAATCAAAGATGCAATACGCGTTCATGTTAAGATTTCCTCTAGGCTCCAGAAAAAATACATGTCTTAAAAATTTTTGTGATTGATCGCTAAAATAAATTAAAAGCAAACTTTTCCACAAATATGTTTTCTTCTTATATTCGCGTTGGCCTATCAGTTTGTTCTTTCAGTTGCCTTCACAAAAACTCTAATTGCTTTACGCTCGGTTCATGTAGCTGCGAGGAAATAATAAAAAAGATGAGCAGCAATTTTACAACAATGTTCTCCCTCTCCCCGCATTATTTTGTCAATATCTTTTCCTTTCTTTAATTCTTTTAGTAAATTGATAAAATAAACAAAGAGGCGCTAATACTTGGTGTAACCCCAAAATATTATTTTATAAAATAACAAATTGTCGGTATATCAAATATTAAAACAAAAGAAAACACTTTTATTTATCCTATTTTTTCCATATTAAATATATAATAAATAATATATTGCAATATCTAAAGGTTGCAGAAATTATTATGGTTAATGTGAAAAAATGCTACGAGAAAATAATAATTAAAAAACAATAAGAAAGTAGCACACTTCTTCCGTATTTCGATAATATTTTTACCCCAACATAAGAAAAATTTGATTTAATTATGATTTTTGTATGGCGTTCTTTGTTTAATTGCTAGACGAATGACCGGCTTCATCTGAGTTTATGTTTGTCGAACCAATATTGTTTTAAAGAATTTTTATAATTTATGTATTTCTATTGTACCCTCAAAAATTATGTCAATAGTTCGTTTAAAATTCCTTTTGCAAGAGTTCATCTTCAGTACCGGTATAAAAACAAAACAGTCGAATATAATACTAGAAGCCTAATATAGAAGAGATCTATCAAGACTCTGCGACAAGACTATTCTCGCAATTTCAAAAATCATCAAATCCAACTATACAAGAAATTGTTCAAAATCAAGGTGACCTCAGCCACCGAATCTGACGACCTGGACCCAATGGCTAGCTGACAGCCAAACACCCAACAACTGCCCTCCTGTAAGGTTCCGGGGGCCACTCCAGCATTACAACTCGCCATGTGTAAATAATCTGGATAAGGTGACTCGCGAGCTGTGCTCGAATGTAACACCTGTAAATTGAGATGAAATAAATAAATAATACTAGAGCGGTATGGTAGATTAAACTGGCGAAACCGCTGGGAGGGTTCACCACTAATGAGCTAAGCCCTCCTATTATTTTTATAATTGCAGTAAAAGTAGTAGTAATTTGATTTATTTTAAAAGGAACATACGCGTCATAAGTACGTAGTTCAAATTTCCTATAACATAAGACGCGCTAATAATCAGTGTTTAGTATTTTTATTCTTAATAAACTGGCATACTAAATTGTGTGAACAAATTGTAGATTTTTCAAACAAATACTTTTATTTTTATAAATTCAATTGCCATCTATCGTTAAATTTGTAATAATAATTTTTTTTTAACAATGTATTTCTTTTTTACATATATCATCAAATACTTTTAGTACAAGTTTCTAATATATATATATATATATAGCATAGATAGTTTATTCAATGAGTAATCAATATATCCCTATGGGGATTAATATAAAAAAGCATAAACAGATGCCTTGAAATATCAGAAACATACGAGACAAAATGGACAAATACTATCCCATAGATTTAGGTACTCTTCTATATATAACACAATAGTTCATGAATTTATTAAATTTAATTTGAAGTCTCGAGATATCATTCAACCAGCACGTATCACGTATATTTTCAAAAAAAAAAAATTCAAACTGAAATAATATAATATATTTTTCTCAGTATATAATAAGTATTTAAAATATGTATATAAAAATTTGTATTTATTATTAAATTGTTAACGTGATAATCCTGTTGAAGGACTTACAAGTCCGAAAGCTTGAAAATAAAAAGTTGCAAAAGAAACTTAACCTTGGAAGCTTCATTTATTTTATTAAAAAAGTTCTATGTATATTATGAGGCAGCATATCTCCAAGAACTAGGGTTGAATAGTGGCTCCCTCTATACAACTCTCACAAGGAGCTGATTAACGCGGTCTTGAGAGGCAATAAATCCACTCTTACAAAAAATCAGTTCTGAGGAGGTTGGCGATACATCTCCCTAACTCAACCCAGACTTGTTCTATTGGATTCAGATCCGTAGATCTGGCGGGCCGCTCCATCCTCTGAATATACTCTCACAATTAGTACTTTTCTATGTGGACGAGCATTATTATTCATTAAAATGGTTCTTGTTCCACTGAGACTCTTGAAATATCTCGCAAGGGCTCAAGAATCTCGTTATTTAATCAGTCAATGTGCCTCCTTCAATCACGTGGAGAGGTTTACGCCGGTTTGATATAAACCTAGCCCAAATCTTGAGACTCCCTATTTCATAACGGTCTCTTTCCATGATGCTAGCAAAATGGAAGTGGGTCTGAAGACCATCCTTGTCAAGGGGAGGAGTGCTCACCGTCTCTCCTTTTTTTTCGACAAGGATGGAAGTGAGTCCCAGGTTATCTCCAGATAATCAGTGTATAGACTGATTCTTGATTCATTTACTGAAGAGAGTACAGATCCCGGGTCCAGTTATGATGATCACGGCACCAATTAAGGCGGGCTCTATTGCGAGAATGGAGTGAGAGCGATACATAATACCATATTTCATCTTGTATGAAGGCTACCCTCTTGAAGCTCTCGAACGATGACGAATTTTCTTGAAACGGTCACATGGGGCACATTGGAAATCTGTCATCCTCTCAATGTCGCTCAGAAGTCCAAGCCAGATAGTGGTATTCTTGGGTGATGGTGGATCTTTTCCTTCCCTCCCCTGGTCTTCTGGTAATGGTTTCGGTTTAACGGAATTGTTTTCAGAAATGAAAAGATAACATTTCTTTTAAATTAATTTTTACTAATTTGCATATTTTCAAATTCAATTAATCAAATTATTGTAATTAGTGAATGTATCGGCTAATTTTGAATATGTTTCACAAATTTGGTATTTTGAGATTCAAAAAAGAGTATAATAATTTAATTTTGGACTCCATGGCATTGGTAGTAGTGATGATAACAATGATAGGAATTCATTAATATATCATCATCATTTTCCGACACCAAAATATGATAATTAGCCCAATACCGGCGGACTAACATCTCAGGGTCGACACTATGACACTGACTCCTTCCCCACAAAGTCTATATCCTATATCCATCCGGATAGCTCAAACATTGTAGAAAGCCATTCGGAAGAAACACAAGGTCACACATTTCTTTTATATATAAATAAAATAAAGGCCGCTATATAAATAGACGCTAAAACTAAGTGTCATCTATAGAGGCGACCTTTATTTTTCATTAAAAGCTTTTATTTAACTTGCTTCCCTGTCTGTCTGTCCGTCCGTCTGTCTGTCCACAAATCTTGTAATCAATTTTTAATATACTTCTAGAGCATGTAGGAATCTGAAATTTGATACACTTTTCAGAACCCGATGACAATGCAAGTTGACAAATTTTCAGACTTCTGGGTTGTTAGGGTGGGCGGAAATGGGCAAATTTCCTTATTGCCTTTCAAATTTGTAAATTAAATTGAATATATTTCCAGATCACATAGAAGTATGAAACTTTTAACACACACTCAGTCAAATGAACAATGCGAGAGAGAGTGTACAAATTCTCGGAATTCTGGGTGGTTGGAGTGGCCAGGAATGAACAAATTTCTATATTTCTTTTAAAGTCTTGTATTACGCCCCTTTACATTGACCAATCCGCAGCGAGCAGGCCTCCCTTCTATTTAAGGCCTAATCCCCAGTGAACTTTTGATTCAGGTTTTGTGAATTCATGACTAAAAACTAACTAAATAATTAATAATACGTTTTTAAAAAAGCTTTTATTTAAATGCACTAAAAAGGAAAAAATAAATATTTTAGCTTCTGTCCTTGAGCAATTAGCTGTATCTGAGTGAAAATAAAAGCGGCGGGGTACGATCATATTTAGAGAAGAGGTAAAAATATAGCAAGCACTTATAAAAATCGCTAATTAGTTGCTACATATTAAATCACATTAAGTTCGAAATCCATGATGATCGTTCCCCGCCGCTTTTATTTTCACTCAGATACATCTAATTGCTTAATGACAGAAGCTAAAGTATTTATTTTTTCCTTTTTAATGCATTTAAATAAAATCTTTTTTTTAAGATGTATTTTTACTTATTAATTATAATTAATTCCCGGGAATATTTCTATATACAGTTAAACCTGTCTATAGCGCCCCCTCTTGGGACTCACCAAAATAGGGTGCTATAGAGAGGGGGTGCTATAGACAGGTCACTTTTAATGTAAATCGCATCGTACTACGTATTTAAAATCGGGCGCTATAGAGAGGGAGGCGCTATTTAGAGGGGGCGCGATAGACAGGGTTAACTGTATTTATATATGGCAGGTGAGAAAATATATGTTGATAGAAAAGTTACTTCATTTACTCATAAATTTTACAAGTACCAATCAGGTTGATGACTGGTAATTTGTCGAAGATAATCTTTCATTCTCAAATGCCAAATTTTATTCATAACATCACACAAACATTTATTGAGGAAGCCGTTTAAAAGCATATTCTTTATTTTAAAAAAAAATCACACAAATCTTCAAGATTTTTATTAAATATTTTCCATATTTTTATTATACATTTTATGTTTAAAAAGCTATAGACCTAATCATTCTTATCATTTTATAAAATATTTCTCTCTTTGAAAATATACACCAACGTTAACACGGCCTCCGTATGTGCAAAGTCCTAAGTGTCTATAAACAAACCAAAAAGATCAAGTTGATTCGTAAGAATATCCTTTATTGAGATTTATCTTCTCGATGTGGTTAAAATTTTTAAGGAGTAGAGAAGAGTAAGGTCTAAAAAAAGCTGTTAGTTCTAAAGTTTAAAATATAAAAAATAAAAAAGGCAATATCTCTAAAAAGCTGTTAGTTCTCAAGTTTCAAAGACGAAAATAGAAATCCAAAGAATGATCTCTTAAAAAATTAAACGTAAGGAGTTAAACAAACTCCTCGTTATGTCATTATGAAAGGAAATAAAAGAAACTTGCCACTAATCGTTCTCATTATTTGGAGTGAAGCGTCGCTAGCTTTAATTACAAACGTTATAGGGAGTAGTTGCCCCGGTGAAAGAACTAAGGAGCGTATTTAGCGCGCTCCCCGTGACCTCTCTATCTGTTGATGATTTATTGCCGCCCTATGGATCACCCGCGCAGAACTCGGCCACTCCTAAGAATCCATTGGCAGCAACATTTTAGAAGAATTTTGTTGAGATCTTTTCTAAGAAAGATTTCGGTACACGGGTATGATCCCTATTAAAAATTAATATTAACGCATTTTATATGAGTAATAGTTACCTAGAAATTATTCGAAAAATAAACAATATTAAGGTAAAGGGTTTCTTTTAATTTTGATTTTCGCAAGTTTTCGAGCAAAATTTCTGCTCTTCAACGGGCATATACTTCTATATACATTAATATTATTTATTCTTTCTTTTTCGAATATTAACGCATGATTATCACCCAAATATATTTTGATTATGTTCAATGAACGATCATTATTTTCTTAGAATAGTTTCTTTCAATAAGACATAATGGTGCGATCTTTGGACACTTTTCTTAAGAAAAAAATGCTTCAATGGTCTCTCCAAGTCTTTCAAAATCCCAACCTCACAAGTGAGTAAAAGTAACCGAACGGGGTTCTAGCACACTACAAAATCCAAACGTCGAACTGCTTTTGAGATGTGTAGACATGTAGTGCAGTTAGTGTAGTAGTGCAGGTACAATAAAAGCAATCGCTAACTATTCATCATGATTATCATGACCCGTACTACGTGTATTTGAGACAAATATATAAAAAGGAAATTAATCTTGAAAATTCATTTGTATATATATATGCAAATTCCTTCTTTATATAAGCCATCCTTTTACGCGCGTAGCGGTGAAGTACCTATAGAAGAACAATCCAGTTCGAAAGCTCATCAAGTTCATTGAAAGAAACTATTTATCCTAAACAATAGCGGACGTTTATTGATCCTTGCTCAATTTTAATTATATCGGAGACAAGCCAAGCAATCTTGGCTTAATATTTTCAATTTATAAAATCAAATATAACCTTTCGAGTAGAAGTTATTATAATATTCGGAAACTGTTCTGTGTGTATAGAAAGAGATTTAAGAGATAATCACCAGAGATTGTTTGATGACTGAGAACTTTTCGATAGATCGATAAAATTAAGAGTTAAACGTTTATTTATTAAAGAACAATCACTACCCTAGGGGGGAGGTATACTACTCTGATCAAAAAGTTTCGACACTTTGCTCATTAAATCCTAAAAACTCAATATATTTTCTCCTGGTTTGTGGCAAACGCAAGCGTCGCCCTTGGCTTGGAGACCTGCCAATTTTCAAAAATCACGCGTCACAACAGCGCGAGCAGCGGCTGTTCGAAGTGAAGCCATTTTGCCCGTGCTTCGATTTCGTTAGTCACCGAAATGGAGGATCAACGAATTTGCATCAAGTTCTGTGTGAAAAACGGAGAAACTACAGGAGTACCACGACGCCGTATACAAACTGGATTTTGAAGATTTCTCCTTGTTGAGTCAATCCATACACCTGAGATACCTTAAGAAAAGACGCCATCAACAAGCTTTACAAGCTTGATACCCTAATATGATTGAGTGGAGATAAGAAAGAAGAAGAAGAATAAGAGATACCTTGGTTTCCATGATTATTGTGAGAGCAACAAGTTCCATGAACCCGGACCGAACTTTTATTATAAATTTGTATTCGCTGTATATCGCTCCTCTCTTTTAATACTAATCTATTGTGGCCTTTGTGCTGCTTGCGTGCAGGAGAAATAAATGTTATTATTAAGAATTAATAAAGAATATTAAATAAGTTTTTTCACCCTTTATTTTATAGATCTATTATAGTTATCAGTCATCAAAAAAATATATGAAAATGGGAATCAATTTTAACGCTACTTTTCGAAATATATCATTAAAAGCTATTTCTACAAACCTTGTATAGTAGAGAGGTTTGGAGACTAAACTGCCGAAACCGTTGGGAGGATTTACCACTGATGAGCCATGTTTGCCCTTTTCCAATTCCAATTCATTGCAGTATAAGGTCTGTACAGATAAAATATATTTAATTAATGTATTTAAAAAGTAGCGCTAAAAATGAATGCCAATTTTCATCTCTAAATGACACTAAGTTGTAATGATAAAAAATGATATTTAAACAAATATTATAGCTTATTGTATTATTGTAGCTTTCGAAGATTTATTTCAGTTTAGATACATCTCCCTCACATTTCTTTCAAAAATCATACACTTTGGTTAGTGACCCGTAAAACCATATTCTCTCACATTTCTCTGTCGCATATGTTCTAATGTTCTATTTGTCATTATTGCAGTAGTCGTACTTAAGAAGTAGGGGGTCGGGGGAAGGATGGTCTAAACCGTTGGTTTTTGACCGCTACGACCCGGGTTCGATTCCCGCATTAGGTACTTTTTTCTGATATAAAAAAAAAAATTCTCCAATGGCCCCCGATTCTTGCAAAAGTCCAACCCCACCAGCGAGTGCAAGTAACCAAACGGGGCTCTGGAACATTTGTAAGTGCAAAGTCGAACTGCTTTTCACATGTGTAATCATGTGGTGGACTTACAGTAAAAGCAGTCGCTAACATGGCCTGTACCACGTGTACTAGGGATAAGCAAAAAAAAAAAAAAAAAAAGAAGTGATAGTAGAAAAATATTTGTTTAAAAAAAAATAATTAATACAAATATAACAATGTAAAAACAATTTGTTTTTAAATTGATGATACACAAAGCTGCAGACGATGACATGCTAAGACCAACTGATGCAGCACACAACAAACATCACACCCCGGAACTATCGCAAGACATACGGGGATCATGGCTTCTCAATAAATTTTATCGTCTTTTTTATCTTATCGCAGTTCAAATAGCTTTGTTTAACGCAGGGTCAAAATTGAGGTCGTTTTCACCCCGTATTCTATTGCGGCAACTTGACTCCTAGCAATTTTTTGTTCCTAGGCTATCAAGACACTGAAATGTCTACACGCTACAACTTCTCATCTATTTGGACAAAATACATTTTCTGAATGGAAAGTATAAGTATAATCAATATTTTCACATCACCCAAATATTAAATTTTTTGGAATTTTTGGGAAAAAAAAAAAGAAAAGTTTGTTTTTCTCTCACAGATTCGGGTGCGCCTTTTTTTTTTTACATACACACACACACAGACACACACAAAAACCTTTATTAAGGATCAAGCCCCATACAGGATTCTCCCAGTAAAGCAATGGTTTTAATTGAATCAAGTACTATATACAATTCAGTATTAACATGAGCCCAAAAAAAAACTATTCACCCAAATGTTGAATAACTAACCATATATCACAAGGTGCTTGTTGGTCAATGTTTAAGGTGTAGCACGAACTTATTAATTGCCATTAAAAATTTGTGCAACCAGCAGAGAAAGTCTTGATGAGCGCGGCATAGAGTTGACGAAACGTCTGGAAAATAAAATATTTGGTTGATGTGAAGCTATTCATTATATGTCGCCATTCAGTGTAATTGCCACTTATACCAAGTGGGCATATGTGTGCTATAACCCTAATTATCATTTAAAATTAAATTAAACCATCCAGGGAGATGCGCTTCTTTAAGATTATCGGGCTTAAAGAAGGCCCTTCTACGGGAGAACTACTATTAACACACTCGAAATATATAATAATAATAACTTTTCGTTTGTTTGAAATTTGATTTTACAATAATTATGTTGGGCAAGAGGGTTTGCGACCGTTTTTACGTGCATGAGATATCAGCATATTTCATTTTGCTTTTCATTTACAAGGTCTCTGTTTAGTTACTTGCACTCACTGGTTCGATTTGTGCGAGTAATGTGCCATTGAAGGCTTTTCAATATTTTGAACATGAAATCGGCTCAACTCGAAGTTCCGCTGTATATCGACAGTGCACGCGCCCAAATCTCCCCCAGCTATTGATTCCTGTGTTGTCCGCACGTACGGCGTTGGTAAGCCGCTCATCTTTATGACCGAGTCGTCAGGTTGCTAACCCACTGTGTGGACTTGGTCAAATCCGACCTTTTGATTTCCTATTTCTTTAGTGCCCATATTTTGACACTTCAAGATCGCACTATATCGTAGCTTTACTATAATGGTCTAAGCTTGAGTGGAGATATGAAAGAAGAAGACTATAATGATCTGCAAGTGTGTTAGGGAGATGTAAAAATATACGATCCGACACATCCCCGGTGAATACTGTACATGGAAATCTCCCATCTCCTCTAAGGAACATTGTTTAAGAAAGGTTCAATATCCGGATGGCATTTTCATAAAGGTAATCTGATACTTTAAAAAACGAGGTTTGGGGTCCTGAAAGTAGTCCTAGGCTATGACCACTTTTACAAAGAGTGCTTCCTTTGCAATAGACAGTGTAAAAAAAGTGAAGTATATATATAACCATCAGAATATCTATATTTGACAAAGTATTTCAAATTTAAGTTTAAAAGAAGCGTATATACACTCATGGACAAAACTTAGAAAGTTGTAACTTTTAGCATGTATTGGGATTCAGACACTAATTCTGAAAGATATTTGATACACTGTGACCTTTATTGAAGACACATGATATAACCAAATGTGAACAAAAATGCCTCTGTCTCCTTCAAAAAAAAAAAAAAAACAGACAACCGGTGATATCAAAGACTTTCCACTTCCTTAAGTTTTGTCCATGAGTGTATATAGTATGCATTGCGAAAAGTTTGATCTCTCTTCTAAAACCTCCGTAATAGAAGAATGTCGTTGAAATGTCCCAGTCGACAATGAACTTGCGACTAGTGGACAGGAATCTCGATAGAGAGAACAGTAAATGTGAAACGAGAGATCTTGTGGATCACTGAGATTTGATAAAATACAAAAGGAAAAGTTCAAGTCGATGCATTTTTCTACATGCCGCCGAGGATTAGGAATTTACTCAATATTTTCAGATATCAAGCTCGGAGTCAAAATTTCTATAAAACACCACACATCAAAGATTTTATTAAAATTAATTAGGCTCATAAATGCCATTTCACCTGATTTTGTTTTTCAGCGTTATTAATTTCCATCGTCATCCATCATTTTGCTTTTCCTTCACTAACGACGGATTTATTTTCTTTGTGCCGCGATATTTGGTATTATTTCTAGTTTAAATATTGCGAATTATTACTTTATGTGCGTTTAAAAATTGCTTCAATGCATATTGAGTTGTAATAATTAGACTATAATAGGCAATTATGTAATTTGTTGTGAAATAAATATTTCATTGAAGTCTATTTCTCTCCTCAACCCACATAATTTTGTGGACAGCTTCCTGTTCTCTTAGAGTTTTCTTTCTATGGCTAGTCGTTTGATAGTATCGCAGGGTCTTTTCGCGAAATTGTCTATAAATTACATTCTTGGTCTTCCTCATTATTGGTCTTCCTTCCATTCAACCCTCCAACAATAACATTATCCATTTCCAAGCATCGGACAAAATTCTCCAAACATGCTGGTTATATCCTCAGACAAATATTTTATTTTCAAATATTTCCAGTTATACGAGGTTAAAAAAAAAAAAAAGTAGAATATACCCTATAACAACAACAAAATCGACGTACCAAAAAAATAGTTGTGAGATTGGGGTAAAAATTGGTGCATGTGAAGAACGTATGTAGAGGGAAACTGTTAAAATTTCAGAACAATTAATTTTTTACTCCAGAGTTTGATCGTCACAAATTGAGGAAGTCAATATGTCGTTGGACTCCTGCTGGCCTGGATGCAGGCTGCCATCGGAAGAGTTCAGCAAGATTGACACAATCCATAGTAACACGTTCCATGTTTGGCCGGGCATTATCTTGTTCAAAATTAAGCCCGGGGTGATGTGTGAGAAACGGAAACAAAACAGGCCATAGAATGTCATATACGTACCGGTGTGCTGTCAGGGTACCAGGAATGGCTACAAATGGGGTCCTGCTATAAAATGAAATGGCACCCCAGACCATATAACGCTCTGTTGTGGACCTGTGTGGGGTTCGCAACTAAGGCCAGGATCTCCAAGATGCCCAGGACGTCTCCAGGCACGTTTGCGAAGGTCGTCAGGACACAGTAAGAAACTGGACTCGTCACTAAAGACTATACGTTTCCAGTCAGCGCAGTTCCAAGTTGATCGCTCCCGACACCACTGTAGTCGGACTTGGTGGTGTACAGTTGTGAGGGTAGGCATCGTAACGGTCGGCGAGCACTTAGATTCCTCTCTCTCAGTAGTCTGTTGACGGTCATTTTGGACACTTGTGTGCCAGTCACACGTTAGATGGTAGATAACATCAAATACGGTGCTCCGATAGCCGTCTTGCATGTTTGGTTGAAACGTCGTTGTATACCTTTTTTTCCCTATATAAATCGGACAACATCTTGGTGCGCATATATATATTTTGTTGTTATAGAGTGTATATGCAAAATTGTATATATACTATAATATCATACATTAGCGCGCCATCTGTTATGAGAATTCGAAACTATTATAGACGCGTATGATTTGACCAAGAATCATAGCAAATATTTGAACATATGTTTTTAAAGTCATATCGACATTGAGTCCCGAATCCCTGTCACCTTTCCTGGTTCCTGAAGTGACAGTCACCGTACGTTGAGAAATAAACAACTCAAGAACGGTGGGTGTAGTATTTTAAAACAAATCTCCAAAAAGCAGATGATTTATACAAAATAAATATAAAAGTTTATAATGTGTGATAATATATGCGTAGATTTTATATACTGATTAAAGAAAGTTTTAGAATAAAGTCATATTGAGTTGAGAATATAGTGTCAGTATAGCAAGCTATTATCGAACAATAATTTAAAAGTTAGTGCTATATACGGTGTACGGTGACTGTCACTTCAGGAACCAGGAAAGGTGACAAGGAGTCGGGACTCAATGCCGATATGGCTTTAAAAACATATGTTCAAATATTTTCTCGAGCTGTCATTATTAAAGGCAATGGCCTCAAGGTATCATGAATTCCTCTCTACAAAAACTCATTCCGCTCTATACTCAGATAGCATTTCGATAAATTCAGAAATGCCTCCAAGTTGGAAGCTCATTTTTCTAGTGATATAAATGTTAATATTACTCCATTGGAAACTGATTAATTTGTTTCATATACAATTAAACCTCTCTATAGCGCCCCCTCTAAATAGCGCCTTCCCCTCTATAGCGCCCGATTTTAGACATTAAAATGTAAACATGTTACATTAAAAGTGACCTGTCTATAGCACCCCCTCTCTATAGCACCCTATTTTGGTGAGTCCCAAGAGGGGACGCTATAGACAGGTTTAACTGTACTTTTTATATATATAAATAGAAAACAAAAACTATTGTAAGATATAAAATTTCGTTTTAAAAATATCGCCACGTGGAAAATGAGATTTATTGAAAGGTCGAAGAGAGAGACAATTGTCTCTGGGTGATGGAGAAATTTGTTGAACAATTATCTACATAAGAGAGCAGGAAGGCAATGAGACAAATTTGCTGATAAAATAAAATATTCCAAATAATAATCTATGTGTTGATTAATTTAAAATATTATGTTACAATCTCATTATATATGGCATTGTTAAAATATATTTTTGACCATTTTTATATTTTTCACGCATTATATATGTGTGTTGTTTAATGCCAAAATATGCATATTTTTAAAATGTACATAGAAGGGAACAAGGATATTGGGCGAGAGTTAGAGACAAAGAACTGTCAAGGGAAATGGGAGGAAGAACTTTTTCCTGGAGGGGAAAAAATGCAAAAAAAAAAAAAAACATTTTATCTCCCCCTCTATTTTAGGGTCGAAGGTCTGTACAAATATAGATGTGGAGAGAGAAAGAAAGGGATTTTTTTTCAGAAAGTAAGTGCTATCACCAATATGGCCGCCCAAGAATTATTTACAGAACCATTTTAATAAAAAAAATGCTTCCAAGTGAAGGGAACAAACAGGAACACAACAACTCACCCCATAAAAGTGCGAAATCTTAGTGATTTAGGAAAGTGGAAAACTGCCAATAACTGATTGAAGGAATTCCAAACATGTAGACTGCCGGCAGGTCAATAAACGATCAATACAACCAGGAGTTAACTTGACAAGCACATTAATACAACATTACATAATAATGACAATACAATGATATATATAGGCTTTTATTTTATTGTTTTGTGATTTTCTAATTTAATTGAAATTTTGAAAGCCAATTTTTGCGTGCTGCTTTTTTAAAACGGATATTTATTCTGAGCAAATATATCAAGAATTTAATGCAAGATCAAATATTTTTGTTTATCTATAATCTGTTTATCTAATTTGAAATTGCATTAAATTCTAGCTTTGTAGATTAACTGAATAATAATAGACAAATATATGTGAAAAAATAGCAGAAAAGTAAAATTGTTCTGAGATCAGGTTAATATATTAAGAGAAAGACATCTCCTGATTGTGCGACTAGAAGTTACTGTTAACATGCGCCATCTGTCGGAATAAATATCAGCAAATTGTTTATTTTTAATTATTCCAGAATTTACCAAATACTCTTTCTTTATTAATCAAGAAATGCTAACCATGTACGCGTTTCAGGTGTTGGCTCTCATCAGCGGAGTGCTAGCTGTTCCTCAGAAACCAATTCTGTAATAATATTAAGAACCAACGATTAGTTATAATATTTATTCTGACAGATGGCGCAAGCCCCATCGAGAGCGCTATCAAAAAGTCCTCAGCCACCCAAAGATTACAGCCACCATAGTGACGAACGTCCTCGCCACCATCGAATATCATTAATACAAAATTTACAGAAACAGACTACGAATCTTTCATTGGAACGCGTGCAGGACTCGGAATAAAAGGCAGAAATCCACACAATTCCTTAACGACTTTGTTATAGACATTGTCTCAATTTAATAAACCTGGCTCAAACCTTATCACAAGATGAACATCCACAACTACAACACTGTCTGGAATGACAGACTTTTTGACAAGGTGAAGGCCCAGAGATTTTCATCCATAAGAAATACTACTGTGTTCCAACACAATGCGCCACTTCAAGTTTGGAAATCATTGGAATAAACATTAAAGACAAAAATGGAGCAACAAAGAGCATATACTTTATTGTTACAAGCGACCAAACGCGCCTTTCGATCTAATGGTCATCTACAAAATGTTCAAAACAGACGCACCAGTAACTCTAGCTGGAGACCTGAACTTTAAGAATCTCCCTCCTGGGTTCGTTCTCCACTAACCTAAATGGCAAGATCCTACAATACGCCATTGATGCCATAAACCTGGACCTAAGCTACCCAGATGAACCCAATCACGACTCGCCACCCGACATCCTAGACATTGCCATCCACAAAAACCTAAGTCAGACTGTCCATTCAATGGTCCTCCACGCAATGACCTCTGATTACCTTTCAGTTCTCCTCGTATTACAAGACTTATAGATCACACGTTCCAACATAAAAATCAAAATCACTGACTGGGCCCTTTTTAAATACAAAATTGGAAATATTTAACTGTCAGTACACGTCGCAGAAATACCGCAAGAAATAAACGAGGCCATAACTTCCATTAAGAAACAAATAATTAAAAGTCTAGAATAATATACAAAATATATAAGGAAGCAAATATTGAGAGAAGTTACCTAGCCGACATAAAAAAAAAAAAAACGAAAAAATAGTAGAATAAGGAAAACAAAAAAAATCTGGCGACCCCCATGACATGACAAAAAAGTCTACCTAAAAAAGTTATCCTTTAAATAAACAACAAGCTGACGTAAACAGCAAACGAGGCAGCTAAAATTCGAGAAGATAGTTATGGAAAACAGTTCACACAGTCCTAATTCTCCTACCTCGTTCTCAGAATCAAACAATTCCCTAACCAAGGATGTCAACCTATACCTCCAAACAAACAACGAAATAGGTCTGGAACCCACTAACATAGGAGAAATAAACGCAATAATCGACACCTTCCCTAACAAAAAAAGCCCAAGGAATCGATGGGATTCCAAATAAAGCCCTAAAATTATTTCCCAATCATGTGCTTGAATCACTAACACCTTAATCCCTCATTAGGGCTTGCACAATTCCCAAACAATTGGAAAATCTCAACATCTGTCCCATACTGAAACAAGGAAACTCACAATACGACCATGTAAGCTACAGACCCATTTAACTGTTTCCTGTTCCTTCAAAATTATTTGAAAGGATTATTATTTTTTTTTTAATAAGAGAACACTAAACGAAAAATCTCTAAAGCCTGAGCAATTTGGGTTCCAGTTGAAGCACTCCACCCTTCATCAACTAGTAGTCGTCACAGAGAAAATCAGAAAGGCCATGGAATTACGACAATCGACAGGAGGTATCATTTTTGACATCTCCAAAGCATTTGATAAAGTTTGGCACGAAGTCCTTCTATACAAAATGTCAAAAAAGAACTTGCCCGGAAACATATTCAAAATAACACGGATATTTCTTTGTGATAGAAATTTCAGCGTAAAGGTCAAAAATGTTTTGTCGACCCCAAGGAAACTACTAGCCAAGGTTCAGTTATCGGTCCCACCTGCTTCAACATAAACAAAGATAACTACCTCTGCTCGGAAGCAATGTCGCTGCCTCTATATGCAGACGATGCCGCAAAATTGGTCTCAGCTTTTGATTTTAACACAATTTACCTGAAGCTCAAAGACGCGCTGGTGTTTGTCAATATTTAATGTTTCAAAATGGCGGGTTGCACTGAACTCACAAAAAAAAAAAAAAACGGAAGCCATTCTTTTTCGGACAGAAGAAACAAAAGAGAGTAACCCCCATGATGAACCAATAAAATTCGTCAGCTACCCTGAGTGTCACCCTCGATCAACATCTTACCTTTCAAAAACACGTCCAGAACCGAATCAATCTTGCAAAGGCAGCACAGCACAGGCCTAACGCTACTATTAGGAAACAAAAGCAAATTATCTTTATATTGCAAGCGAACAATCTGCACATCAATTATAGAACCGATTCTCACCTATGGCCCAACCCAGTCTTTATAACTGAAAAGAAGACAATATTGAAAAAATGTAAAAGATTTGAAAATCAGATCATCAAGAAAATATTAAGGGCCCCGATTGTTTATCAAGAGCAGTATCATTAGAAAAGATCCCAGAAGAGAAAATATAAACGATTTCATAAGACAATCTTTCAACTTTTACGAAAAATCAGAAAAGTTCGAAAATACAACCTTCAAAGAAACTTTTACTACAAATAAAAAACGAAGAGAAGGAACCCCAAAACCAAGGTAACTGCTCTATAAGCTGAGGAAAAATGAAGACAAATTTGAAAAATAAAGAGAAAACATGTGATCAGAACAAAATAAATGAGAAAAACAACCTTTTTTAGAAGAACATCCTAAACCCAAGATCCCGCACCAAAAGGCTCTAACTTTGTAAACTCTCTTGTGAATCGATTATACACTAATAGACAAAACTTAAGGAAGTTGTACCTTTTAGCATGTATATCGCGATTCAGACAATAACTCTGAAAGATATTTGATAGGCAGTGACCTTTATTGAAGACACACGAGATAACCAAGTGTGAACAAAATTGCCTCTGTCTCCTTAAAAAAAAAAAAGACGACCGGCGACATCAAAAGTTTTACACTTCCTTAAGTTTGTTCATGAGTGTAATTGTGAAGAATCTGAACATAATACCCACTGTAAATATCATAAGCTAGTTTGTTCTTTTTGAGGGAACCTAATAAAATTATTTCTGAACTGGAACTGTGACATGTATGACATGTGTCTTATAAAGGCGAACAACTTTTTCAAACCTTGTTATCTATTTGATACAGAGTGGAACAGGTTGGAGCACGAGACTACACCTTTAATCGATAAGAGCAGACGAAAGTCTTGGAAATAAAGTTCTCTCCATGCAGAAAAAAATGAAGAAAGAAACAAGTTAGCTCTCAAGTGTTAGATTGGAATGTTTACATGCACGTTTCTCGCACACGTGGAAGTTGTTCAACTTCGCATCTATCGAAGCTAGGGAATCTGATTCAGTTCAACATTGATTTTGTATGAGCTCTAGCATTGAATTTATTTATTAATTTTGAAGACACAAATCTCTTTTAATAAATAAATCAAGAAAAACCACGTGCTTCAAGGTATTCGATTTCGCATAAGAAATATACCTATCAAGAATGAATATTTCTTTCAAAATGAAACAAAACTTTCAATTGCCATTACTGCGATAAAAATATTGGCTCATCAGTATGTACAGCGCTGTACAGCGATTATTCATGACTTGAAAGGAAGAAGAAATCCAAAATTTCAGGTTTCTTTTTCAAATATCCTTAGACTTAGAAGCAAAAACTAGCGAAAATCATACAAGAGATAAATTTTAATTTATCTTTTTTATTAAGTAATAGGCGCTTCAAATATCATCATGCATATATTTATATATCCATTATATCATTTATAATAATTATAACCACTAACACACACAGGAATGCTTCTTTTCAAATAGAACAAACTTCTATACTCTCCTTGCTGTAATGAACAAATATTGGAAGGGCTTGGCTCATCAGTGGGGAACCCTCCCAGCGTTTCGCTAACTTAATTCACCAGACCGCTTTTTGAAGCTCTAATACTGTAATGGACGATTCTGCTTGAGTTGCTGACGGATGGAATCTTAGTTATGGTATTCAAACAAGCCATGGACATAAGCTTTTAGTACAATAGAATTACTTATAAATATTTGGATTGAGAAATTCTCTTCGGCAAACAATAAAGACAAGGCAAGTTAGGCATAGATTAAATTAAGGCAATAACGCGTCATCTTTACATATGAATTTTAACTATCCAAAACGTTTTTTTTTTTTTTACTGCCCTTGTTTAAATGACATTACTAAGATTCCATCCTTCAGTGACGCATTAATAAGCAGAATCGTCCGATACAGGATTAAAAAGCCATCTGATGGATTAAATTGGCGAAACCGCTGGTAGGGTTCCCCACTGATGAGCCATGCCCTTCCATTATATAGAAATTCTCGCAGTAAGGTGGGTTGAAATAGATTTAATATATAAATATCCGAAAAAATAGCATTAAAATTTTCACAATCTTCATCAATGAAACATGATAATACGTGAATTAAAATGCCTTCTTTTCTGCTACTGCAAACACTATTGTGCTTGAAATATAAACAGCCGTGAAGTCTACCCATACAATATTAGAGAGGTAGGTTAAACTTTTATCTTTGCAATAGCGCCAATTGAAAAATTGTTTTATTTTAAAAAGAGAATCATATTGTGGCGAAGAAATAATTTATTATTTAATTTAATATTATTCAATGAAAATATTCAACAGATTATAAAAATATATATTACTCTGTATTTGTAAAATCATCTTTAAAATATTTCTTTGTTTGCTTGTTCAAGATTCCCTAGCTAGGGGTTGATTTGTTAATAATTGTCGACTAGTCGCCGTGACGTCATCAATAAATACTTTCACATCTTCAGATATACAAAGACTTGATTTCTACGCTACAATATATATGCGTCATAAATATTGTTTAAATTTCCAATAAATCTATGACTATTACCATGTGTATTCGTTACAAACACCACCTCAAATTAATGATTTGTTATATATGTTTTTGTAATATATAGAACGCCAAGATTCATAATTGGCTATATCAGTTAATGTTTACTACCTAAATATATTTTTAAATTATATTAAATCAAATCAATATTCTCTCAATATATAATAAGTATTTAAAATATGTATATAATAATATGTTAACACAAATCAATAACGCGCCATCTATACATATAAAATAAAAGGATTTAAAAGCACGAATGTTTCTTTTATACATAATACAAACTTCTACTGCCCTTACTGCGATGAAAAAATATATTGGGAGGGTTCACCACTGATGAGCCAAGCCCTCCGAATATTTTTTTTCATCGCAGTAAGGGCAGTAGAAGTTTGTATTATGTATAAAAGAAACATTCGTGCTTTTAAATCCTTTTATTTTATAATAATATGTATTTATTTAAAAAGGCATATATTGGATCAAAATATAATTTATTTTACCAATATTTCAGTTGGCTGAACGCCAACCTTTATCAAGGTGTTATAACATTATGTTATTATGAAATGTTATAACACCTTGATAAAGGTTGGCGTTCAGCCAACTGAAATATTGGTAAAATAAATGATATTTTGATCCAATATATGCCTTTTTAATTGAAGATTTAGCTATGGATTGCTCTATTTTCAAATAATATGTATATAAAAATTGTATTTATTATTAAGTTGTTAACGTGATAATCCTGTTGAAGGACTGACAAGTCCGAAAGCTTGAAAATAAAAAGTTGTACAAGAAACTTAACTCTGGAAGCTTCATTTATTTTATAATATTCTCAAATGTTCACAGAGTTTTTATAATTATCAGATTTATATATTTCACATGGAAATTTTACCGGGAGGAGAAATTGATCTATAAAACTAAAGGTCGCCTGTTTAATCTGATGAAGTGGCAGGGCCGATTTTCAGGGCAGAATTCGACAAAAAGTTGCGGGAGGATCCGTGTACCAAATGAGGCACCTCTCCCTTTAAAATGAATTAAAACAAAGGGCCTCTCTTAGTACCTTAAAATACCATCCTCAGTAAATTTATATTATATACGTATATATTTTTGTGAATATAGAGTATTCCATATTTAAATATTTAGATAATCAAAAGGCATATATTGGATTATTCAATCCAATAAATGCCTATTTATTATCTAAATACACACATATATATATAGTATATTTTAAACTGTATTAAAATGTACACCGTTTCTGTTTGCTGCCACCCCCATATTTTGTATATATATGCTATATCTTTATTAATAATACATGTAAACCCCTATTTGTATGTAACACTAAAAATGTTGACGTGAAAATAAAAATCCATAGAGCGGTCAGCTGGTGGCATCAGGGACAGAGGGGTGGAAAAAGGCAACGCCCAGCCCATGTGGGGCCTCCAGGGACTCTTTATAGACGACCCCTGAAAACAAGACAAGTTTTGACAGGGGGTCAGCAGATGTTCTAGGTGTTTTCTCAGCAGTTCGCTTCAGCCTGTCTGTCTCACACAGTCTCTCCCTCCATGTCTCGGTGATAAACATCAAAGTTGGTGTCATGGCCTCTACCTCTGTCCCGTGGGCTGTCCCCGATCCCTCTCTGTGCTAACATCTAGCCCTGCCTCTGCTTCTTGTTGTCCGCGTGTGGGAAGATCATCAACACTCGCCTCACGTACACGACTGCCAGTTCATCCATACGTAGGCACATTGCAACAATATTAGATATATATATAGTTTGGAAATTTTGCCGGGAGTAAATTGATATAAAGAGACAAGGGTCGCCTCTCCCGTCAAAATAGACGTCTAAAACCAGACGCCATCTATTGACCGTCGCCGCAACTAGCGGCCTCGGGTCGGTGACAAAACCACAACACCTTTGTCACCGACCCGAGGCCGCTAGTTGCGGCGACGGTCAATAGATGGCGTCTGGTTTTAGACGTCTATTTTGACGAGAGAGGCGACCATTGTCTCTTTATATATAGTTTATATTTTGAATTTGTTTTATTTTTTTCTTGACGAGGACAAAAGATTTTTTCGAAACGTCGAAAAATAAAACTCTTCTGGCCGAAGGGTATTCATATTTTTGGCAAATATTCTGGAATAAGTAAAACTCAACGATTAGTTGATATTTATTCCGATAGATGGCGCAAGCCATCAGCAACCTTTAAGTTTCACAATCAGGAGATGTCTTTCTCTTAATTTACCAGCCTGATCCCAGTACAATTTCAATTTTATATATATTTTTTTCATAAAACTAAAATACGTTTTAAAAACAAAAGATCGCTACTTCAAAGACAACGATTCTACTTTGGGATACTTAGTTCGGTGCTTTATCAAAACCTAGAATATACGTGGTAATGAAAAGGCACAATTTGGATTATAGATTACTAGCCGAATGACCCGGGCAACGCCCGGGTTTTACCCGATTAAATGTTTTTATTTAAATACTATTCGTTACAATTATAAATTGGCGGAGTGGATGTCACTCTTGTGAAACGTCCCGCTCCAAACTTTGTGTCTGAGAAGCGATATTTTTATAGAAAGATGATCTGGCTTTTGTTTTCTGCTCGAATGAATGTTTTTCTGTTAGAATTTTGTTCCTGCGTACAAAATAATGAGCTGGTTTCACCCGTGGTCTCTGCTTTTTGGAATATATATATATTTTTCCCGATATAATTTTGAATCTGATAATCTTACATGATACAGCAATATCGTCATAATCATTTTCTGACTAATAATATATAGTTTTAATAATTGATTTATATATTTTTTAAAATAGCCTATCGTCTTCCCCGTATTTTTTTTACCTATGTATGGAAATTTTGGTTTGAATTAGTGAACTACTGCGAATTTGTATACCGGACATAAAAACCAACAAACAAGCAAACAAACATACAAACATTCATTTTTATATATATAGAAGATAAACACAAGGTAATAAGACTAAATCCAAATAAATAAATAGTGTGTGACTTTTCGGTAACAGCGTTGTTACCATCTAGCAGTACTTTTGTCTGTATATGGTAACAACGCTGTTACCGAAACATCACACACTATTTATTTATTTGGATTTAGTCTTATTACCTTGTGAATATACGTGGTATTAAATGGCGTTATGTCTCTAGAATGGACAAATAAAGGGAAAGTTCCCGATGAAACTACAGCGAACTTTCTTTTAACACTTGGTTCCCTGGAAATAATAAAACTAAATAGCTTTATTCAAATTTCTTGATGGATTTGAAATATTTGGGCTTTGAAAGTTGCAGTAAGATTGTAAAGTTATGTTGAAAGACAAAATGTTGGGAATTGCTATGACAAATCCAACGTACAATATAATGTATTAGATAATAAAAAGGCATATATTGGATTTAATAAAAGATTTATTTTGCCAATATTTCGGCTGGCTGAACGCCAACCTTTATCGAGGCATTACATTTTTGTATACACAAACTCGATAAAGGTTGGCGTTCAGCCAGCCGAAATATTGGCAAAATAAATATTTTACTAAATCCAATATATGCCTTTTTAATATCTAATGAATTAAGTATGGATTGCTCTATTTTCAAAATATAATGTATATATATATCGACAAAGAACTCCGATCAAATATACTTTCTACGACTTTATCGATATTAACACTAACTTGATTAATTCTCAAGTCTAAAATTGTAAAATGTGACAAAACTTCTTCGTTCTTCTAGCAAACATCGCCTTGTTTAAAGAAAATTATAAGGAGATCTTACTTTAAAGACGCACGTTTAATGATTTTTTGTCGCCTTCTGAATTACTTGAAAGCCTTGAGGTTCAGTGGTGTAGATGATTTCCGTTCCGTCTTCCCGTTTCTCCCTCAGATAGGCTAGTAGCACCTCTCCTTCAGGCTTCGTGGCCACTTCACTGTATTGCGCCGGGCTTGCTGTAGAGGCGGCCACATTGTCTTCCTTTCTTGTCACTTGAGAATTGTTCGGAGGCGAGTTTAGCATCTTTTTGTATGTGCTTGTTGAGAATTCAAAAAAGATTTGCACTATCTTATTTCCTTCACTCCACTGATAGGAATATCTCTAGCGAGCTGATAACACTTCTGCGTTTGTTTTTAGGTCACTAAATATCTCGAATATTTTATATTCATAGATTTTTATATTTTTTTACTTGCATTTATAAAATGAAATATTTTTATAAAAACAGAAGAAACCTTTTTTTTTTTTACTCTCTCTTTTCTTGATCTTTAATAATTATTTGATTGATTTTTTGTGATCAAATTTATTTGTTCAAATGTAAAAAAATATTTTCATAGAAGTTTTAAAGGAAAGAGTAAGAAATGAAAATATATTTATAGAGGGAAGGCATTTTGAAATTGTTTCAGCTCCATTTTTGTTCTAAATTCACTTTATGAATTTTACTATACTTTTTAAATATAATTTTTCAATATATATTACATTTTTGGTTATATAAAAGGGCGTACCTAGATCTGTAATGAAAAAAAAATAATAATTTTTTTCTTAAAATATTTCGAGAGATTGTTCTCTCTTTATCAATTCATATTACTTATACTATATATATACTGTGCAATAAATTATAAGAAGATCTTACCTTAAAGACGCACGTTTAATGATTTTTTGTCGCCTTCTGAATTACTTGAAAGCCTTGAGGGTCAGTGGTGTAGATGATTTCCGTTCCGTCTTCCCGCTTCTCCCTCAGATAGGCTAGTAGCACCTCTCCTTCAGGCTTCGTGGCCACTTCACTGTATAGCGCCGGGCTTGCTGTAGAGGCAAATAAATAAATAGGGAGCAATAGGGATAAAGAGGGAGCAATCTCTCGAAATATTTTAAGAAAAAATTGTTTATTTTTTTTCTTTACAGCTCCAGGTACACCCTTTTATATAATCTTAATTAATGGATCGCCTTTTGACTCAAATTACATATTTTGTAAATCTAATAATATGTAAAGTGTATATTTCTTGGTTTTATAAAATGTTAGATTTTTAGTTATTTTTTATTATATCGTACATGAACTTTGTAAAACTAAAGAATTCCAAGTCCTGTGTTTATAACTAATTATTATAACCTTTTTAAAGCTATTGGGATTTATTAATTTTGCTATTTATATTTTGCCACTCTGTAAATTTCCTTCATTGCCTCTCTGAATATTTTATAATTTGGTTGTCATTAAATAAATCGTGCAGTGTCTCTCTCATTCTCATGTTTGCATTTCCTAATTTTCTTTGTTAAAATATTTCTAAATACACCCCAAACATTTGTATATAAACAACAAACTAAAATGTAAAAATGTTATTATTAATTCTAAAGTCGACTGCATATCTTTACGTATTGAGTATATTTGTTATAAAGGGAACTTTCCCCCCTAATTACTATAACTACAATATTGTCTAAAAAACAAACGCCTTTTTTATGAGCTAAAAAATACCTCAATAAGGCAAATACACTCATAGACTTAAAACTTAAGGAAGTGGAAAGACTTTGATATATCGCCGGTAGTCTATTTTTTTTAAGGAGACAGAGGCAATTTTGTTCATACTTGGTTATCTCGTGTGTCTTTAATAAAGATCACCGTGTATAAAATATCTTTCACATTGTCTAAATCCCGATATAGAAGCTAAAAGATACAACTTCCTTGAGTTTTGTTCATGAGTGTAGCTTTCAAGCCGTGTTATTTGTTTGCTATTTGATAGATATGTGGGATCAGGAATTCAAGCAGTTAACTTGTGAAGCCTACTTGGTTAAAAAGTTCAAGGAAAACAATCAATTTCTATCTCTCAATTGATAGGCTGAAAAACGCAGCGCTGTACATACGATGGTCGATGATGATGCGATGGTCGCCCAACTGCTGCAGTTTATATTGTCACGGTAGTGATGACGAGTATTACAAACGTTTGAGTAAAAATAATTTATTGATTTGTATTCAAACTATTTTTTAAATTTTAATTTACAAGTGATAATATACAAGCATGGTAAGGGGTGATGACTAGGCAAATATTTATGATGATAAAGTGACAACAGAGTATTCAGAATAATTATTCTGTGGCAATATTCATTTCGACAATGCACCGAAATTTCTTCCTGCCAACTGGGGGAGTTCACGACCTGAGAGCGGAATGTGTTTGTAAATACGGTGGGAGTTCTCTGGATCAGGTTGTTGAATGCTCTTTTAAAATCTTTTAACGTAGTCTTTGTGTGCGGTAATGGGCGAAAATAAAGTGGTTTTTTTTAATATAATACACAGAAATCTCATTTTCCTCTCTCATTTGAATCAAATTCTATAATTAAAAGCATAAAAGAACAATACAAAAACATTTTATTAAATCAATATAATCATTTTTCAACTTTAAAATCATCTTAATTACACTCATTGACAAAACTTAAGGAAGTTTTACCTTTTAGAATTTATATCGGGATTCAGATAATAACTCGGAAAGACATTAGATTGACCATTATTGAAGACACACGAGATAACCAAGTGTGAACAAAATTGTGTTTGTCTCCATTAAAAAAAGAAAAACAGACTGCCGGTGATATAAAAATATGAAACTTCCTTAAGTTTTGTCCATGAGTGTACTTTTCGCCTAAATAATGTGGAATTTCACTTTCTTTTCTTCGTGTATTCAAATCAAATCACTTCAGCCAGAATATAAAACCTTATTATTATTTTTTTTTTAAATTATCATATGTTTTATTTTGAGAGAAAGTGAGCTAATTTTCAAACGAAATCCTAAAAAAAAAAAAAAAGAATTTTTAATTGTTTATATTTTATATTTCTAAGGGGGGCAGGCTATCTACATTACTTTTTGTATTTCTTGACATCTTCTAAGTATGCATGGTACAGGTCAAGACGTTGGAGTTGTGCCCTCCAGGAAGCCGGGTTATCTCTACATCGTCGGTACAGGTAGCAGGTAATTAGCGACATATGCACTACACCATATATATATATATACACATGTAGATACACACATGTATGTCATATACATATATCCACATACACATATGTGTATAGAGAGAGCATTGGGTATATCAGTCAATGTATTATCCCTGACTATGTTTATCAAGTATTACCAAGTCTCTCCCTCTCGACCTGTGTAGTACATTGTACAGTGGTATCACCATATATATATACAGCTGTACGGACATACACATATGTGTAGAGAGAGAGCATTGGGTATACAGTCAATGTATTATCCCTGACTATGTTTATCAAGTATTACCAAGTCTCTCCCTCTCGACCTGTGTAGTACATTGTACAGTGGTATCACCATATATATATACAGCTGTATGGACATACACATATGTGTAGAGAGAGAGCATTGGGTATATCAGTCAATGTATTATCCCTGACTATGTTTATCAAGTATTACATAGTCTCTCCCTCTCGACCTGTGTAGTACATTGTACAGTGGTATCACCATATATATAGACAGCTGTATGGACATACACATATGTGTAGAGAGAGAGCATTGGGTATATCAGTCAATGTATTATCCCTGACTATGTTTATCAAGTATTACATAGTCTCTCCCTCTCGACCTGTGTAGTACATTGTACAGTGGTATCACCATATATATAGACAGCTGTATGGACATACACATATGTGTAGAGAGAGAGCATTGGGTATATCAGTCAATGTATTATCCCTGACTATGTTTATCAAGTATTACATAGTCTCTCCCTCTCGACCTGTGTAGTACATTGTACAGTGGTATCACCATATATATAGACAGCTGTATGGACATACACATATGTGTAGAGAGAGAGCATTAGGTATACAGTCAATGTATTATCCCTGAATATGTTTATCAAGTATTACATAGTCTCTACCTCTCGACAAGTGACTCTTGTGAGAAAACCGTCAATTCCAGGCAATATATGATGGTTGAACAATACACGCATGGGCAAATATCGGAAATCAGACACTAACTCTAAAGACATTTGATACACAGGTACCTTTATTGAAGACACACACGATAAGCAAGTGTGAACTAAACTGCCTCTGTCCCTCAAAAACAAACAAATAAAAAAAGAACGACCAGCGATATCAAAGACTTTCCACTTAAATTTTGTCAATGAGTGTAGAATACGGGAGAGGCGACCTTTGCTTTTAGATACATTTCTTCCTTACAAGATTTCCATCTATATTTTGGCTATAGGTTTTGCTTAGTCACTTACCAACTGAACACTTCTTTAGCGGATTGTGAAGATTTCATTTGATCCCCTGTGAATCGCATGAAATTAAGTTCGCCCTGGACTCTGGCGTCTAGTTTTGACGTCAATTTTGACGAGAGAGTTGACTTTTATTTTCATAGATCAAAATCCTCTCGGCAAACATTTCCATCTAGAATACACAATAGATTTGGTAGATTACAAGGGCGAAACCGCTGTTAGGTTATCACTGATATAGGCATCTTTATTAAACATAAATACTATAACCAAGATCCTTCTACATTGCCGGATATATAAGCTGAATCGTTCAATATAATAGTAGTTATGGTAAACTGGCGAAACTGCTCGAGGTCTCATCACTGATGATCCAGGCCCTCCCAAATTTTTCGACCCAATAAAGACAGTTAAAGTTTATTTTATTTGAAAAGAAAAAAAAAGTGCCTACTAGTCTCATTTCGCATATATATTTTTTATTTCTGTTCAGTGTTTGTAGAAATATTTTTATATAAACTTGTGAAAGAAAATTATTATAGGTATAGAAATATAGTTGATTGAGACCTAAGAAGCTTGAAAGTTCGTGTTGGTACCGAAATAAAAATACACACTTACCATCATTTTCATATCTACATCGTCGGCATAGGTCATGATGTAATTAGTGACATGTGTACTTGGCATGAGTATCACCATATATGAAACCATGTATAATATTTATATACATATGTGTAGTTAGCGACATGTGTACTTGGCACGAGTATCACCATATATGAAACCATGTATGAATATTTATACACATATGTGTAGTTAGCGACATGTGTACTTGGCACGAGTATCACAATATATGAAACCGTGTATGAATATTTATACACATATGTGTAGTTAGCGACACATGTACTTGGCACGAGTATCACCATATATGAAACCATGTATGATTATTTATACACATATGTGTAGTTAGCGACATGTGTACTTGGCACGAGTATCACCATATATGAAACCATGTATGATTATTTATACACATATGTGTAGTTAGCGACACATGTACTTGGCACGAGTATCACCATATATGAAACCATATATGAATATTTATACACATATGTGTAGTTAGCGACATGTGTACTTGGCACGAGTATCACCATATATGAAACCATGTATAATATTTATATACATATGTGTAGTTAGCGACATGTGTACTTGGCACGAGTATCACCATATATGAAACCATGTATGAATATGTATACACATATGTACAGAGAGAGCATAGATTATATCAGCCAATGTATTATCCCTGACTATTAACATGATACAATAAGCGCACCATCTGTTCCCCGATTATGTCTTACCTCCCCCTCGACATGTGACCTCCAGGCTATACAAGGTGACTGAACAATAGATCGGGTAGAACACAATGGCGAAACCGCTTTGATGTTAATCACTTTTATTATTATTATTATCCCTAGTAGATGCGGTCATGATTATCATGGTGGGTAGAAATTGGAAACTGCTTTTGCTGTAAGTGTACTAAAAGTCTACACATGTGAAAAACAGTTCGAATGTCGCACTTACAAATGTACCAGAGAGGGTAGAAATTGGCGACTTCTTTTGCTGTAAGTGCACCAAATGTCTACACGTGTGAAAAACAGTTCGAATGTAGCACTTACAAGTGTACCAGAGAGGGTAGGAATTGGCGACTTCTTTTGCTGTAAGTGCACCAAATGTCTACACGTGTGAAAAACAGTTCGAATGTCGCACTTACAAATGTACCAGAGAGGGTAGAAATTGGCGACTTCTTTTGCTGTAAGTGCACCAAATGTCTACACGTGTGAAAAACAGTTCGAATGTAGCACTTACAAGTGTACCAGAGAGGGTAGAAGTTGGCGACTGCTTTTGCTGTAAGTGTACCAAATCTCTACATGTGTGAAAACAGTTCGACTTTTGCACTTACAAGTGTACCAGAGACCCGTTTGGTTACTTGCACTCGTTCTTGGGGTTGGACTTTTGCAATAATCGGGGGTCATTAGAGCTTTTTTTTAAAATTATTTAATTAGAAAAAGTGCAAAATGGGATTCGATCCCGGGGCGATCCCGGGATCGAATACCAACCATTCGCCCACCGATCCCCAGGTTCATCGAAGATTTCCAAACATCTTTATTAAACATAAATACCATAACCAATATACTCCTACAGTATCGGATATATAAGTTGGATCGTCCAATGCAATACAATATAGTCATGGGAAACTGGCAAAACCGCTTGGGGGGCTCACCACTGATGAGCCAGGCCCTCCCAATATTTTTCGGCACAGTAATGACAGTTAAGGTTTATTTTAATTGAAAATAAAGTTTCATTTTTATTTCTGTTCAGTGTTTGTAGACAACAGTTTTTTTTCTAAATATTTTTTTAGACTTTTTGTGTTTACCAAATGTAAACAAAGAACATCATTGTGTATATAATTCCACACCATTTTTTAAACTTTGCATTGCGAAATTAAATACATGTATTTTGCATATATAAAGTTAAATATAGATGGAAATTTTGCCGGGAGGAAATTGATCTAAAGAGACAAGGGTCGCCTCTCCCGTCAAAACTTTACCTTTTACCCAAACCCTTTAGACGTCTTTTTTGACGGGAGAGGCGACCCTTGTCTCTTTAAAGTTAAATATATACATTATTTTAATATACATTTTCTTGTTGGTAGTTTATAGTGTGTAATACACTCATAGACAAAACTTAAGGAAGTGGAAGGTCTTTGATGTTGTCGGTTGTTTTGAAAGAGACAAGCAATTTTTTTTCACACTTGGTTATCTCGTGTGTCTTCAACAAAGGTCACTGTATATCAACTATCTTTTAATAATTGTCTGAATTCCGATATACATGCTAAAAGGTACAGCTTCCTTAAATTTTGTCCATAAGTGTATATTCTAAAAAAAGCTTTATATATTAATTTTACAAATATTTCAGAATATACGATGACTAAAATTTAGAAGAAAAAATCTGATGCCATAAATCTATCATTATACGCTAGGTTTGGTTTAATCCAGATATATTAGATTGGTGAAAAAAAAAAGTACAAAAGTGAAATTGTAATGGGATCAGGTGGATAAATTAAGAAAAACTCATCTCCTGATCGTGCAACTGAATGGCTTGCGCCATCTGTCGGAATAAATATAAAATATTGATTTTTAATTATTCCAGAATTGGCCAAATACAAATAAAGATTAGGTTTTTTAGTTTCGTATAGGTTAAATTAAGTGTTAGATTGTTTTTATTTTAAATAACAAAATAATATTATTTAATTTTTAAAATGCCCTATTTCGTACAATGCAAAGTTTAAAAAGGTGTGAGAAAATTATACATAATGACCCTCGTTGTTTACGTTCGAGTATACCCCGAGTATCGAGATTACCCTCGAGTTTAGAAAACTTAAAAGATATTTTGACGATAAAACAGTCAATCGCGTGTTTGTTTACATCTGACGCATAGCAGCGTAGCTATGTCACTTTTTTTATTTGAAAAAATTCATTATTAATGGTTTTATTTGGTATATATATATTTTTTATTTCTGTTCAGTGTTTTGTAAAATTATTTTTTTTATGGACTTGTAAAAGAAAAGTATTATAGGTATTGTCAAAAACACACACCAGTTGAAGAACCAAAAGGCTTAAAAGCTCGTGTTATAACATTACTGAAATAGTGGACATTGCTCCTGCTGTGATGGAGATGCATGGAGACATCTGAGACTCTTCTTTGGACACGAAAACAACAACATAACATTACTGAAATAAAAAGACGCTCGTTTCCATCATCCTTATGCTTTCGTTATACATCAACTAAGATGATTATTGAATAGTTAAAAAAAAGCAGGTATTATATAAATATTTGATATCTATATTTAATAATTTTTAGAACCCCTCATACATTATAGAATTTCTAAAAATGTGTCAAAATGTCCTTTTTTTCGCCAAAATAAGGCACAATTATAAGCTCTTATTACCTTGTGTTTACTCCTTTTAACACTTTATAAAGAACAAGTGACCACAAGATGACCTTATGTCGTTAACGAATAAAATAGGAGGTCAGAAGGAAACAAGTTTCTAATCTTTGTTTGACTTCATTTTTAAAACTTTATAGGCTTGCTAATATGGTTTGAAGATACGGGTTTGAAGTATTGCATTCTTTAAAGCTACAGTGAGTAAGGCTAATTGCAGATAGTTCTGATAAATTAAAAAAAAAACTATGGAAATAGGAAGACTATGACAAATCCATCATATTTGTTGAAAAAGTTGCTAAGAGTGGTTACACCAAAGCCTTTTCTGACCTCGTTCATATTAAAACTTGATCGTTAAATCCAAAACCTTTGATTTTATTAGAAAGGGAAAAGGCATACCTTTTAAAATCAAACTTTGTTATTGTAGTAAGAGTGTGGTTTGCTTGAGTGGTCATGAAAAAATATATTTTTTTAAAGAGAGATCCGACGTTATTTCAAAGATACAAACTTGTTTATTTATTTTTCCTATCTTGATATATAATTTTGAAGTCTTGTGGTGAAATGGCGTGGATTATTTCCTTTCGATCTTCACGTTTTTCTTTCAAGTAAACAAATAGTACTTCCCCGTCGCCTTCGATGGGCACCTCGCTGTAGACCAAACTTGATGCGGATATATCTTCCTCTATATTACTCAAATTAATTTTGATCAACTTCTTGTTGTTTGTTTTCACTCTCATATTTATTTTGAATTCTTGAAGTTTTAATAAAAATAGTAATTTTCAAACTTGAATTTACCGCGAACCTAATCTATGTTTTGATAACAAAATGCTAAATATATTGTTTGTGGTCATTCGTTTTTAAAATATTATTTTTTTTCATAGATTTTATTTTTTTTTTTAGATCCAAAATGCTAATAATTTTTTATTTATATAAAATAAAATTAAAAGGTTGTGAATATTTTTTTAAAAGGTAAAACAGGTTTTAATTTATATAAAAAAGCTGCCACATAATGCAACGATATTTTCCTTTTTAAAACCATTTTTAATTCTAGAATTATGCATTCTAATTTATATAGAATTAATAAATAGATTATATTTTTATATAGACGCGGTTTTAGCACGTTATCTCTCTCGTGGTATATATAATAAGTGGAAATATACTTTATTGGAATAATGACGTATAGAGTTCACTATAAAGCGAATGGTACATGCGGGAGAAATAAATCTTGATTTATCTGAATAAATATTGTATTGGACAAATATTGTAGTTATATATAAAATAAAGCAAGGCTTTAAAAAGAAAACTGATGGAAAGCCTAATAACATCAAGAATTTTACAGTGTGACTAGCGGAGTCTCAAACACAGAATATAACACAACCAATTGTAATTAATCCCTTTCAAGAACATGATTTTGTTCTTTCAGAAGACATTTCCTTAACAATGGAAGAAGTATTTTCAGTAACATCGAACGAATTTGTAGATAGTGAGCATGTAGAAGATAATCAGAGGTTAAAGATATAAATTAAATTAATCATTAAAACAATGCAATAATTAAAGAGAGAAAATGAAAATCTACGCGCACAACTCACTGGGAAAGAAACAAAACCGGCCCCGAGAAAACAACCCACGTAAGTCAGTTCTCCTCACTTCTCTAATCAGAAAGGTCATGCTCCAGCACCATCCCCACGATGATTAGCGCAATGTGCAATCAAACACTTGAAAATTCTAAGCGCACGTCTTCTGTAAGAATAAACAAACAAGGCATTGAAAACTCTAAAATACCTTCAATTTTCTAACAGGTTGCGAAAATTTTGTATGAAAAATTAACATAAATAAATTTAAAATTCACTATTCTCAATTGATCAAGCCTGAATCTCAGAAATCAACAGAAATTATGAGTCAATACAGAAATGGAGCAAGGCTACAAATCCATAACAGAAGTTCTAAAAACTCATAAAGAGCTTGGCATACATTTATCCTGGAAGTGGATAGAAACATCATAGTAGTGATTTGCAGTGTAGGAAATAATGTATCTTTTAAACTAGTCAAGAAAGATTTTGAAGATCAAGAGAGGTATTACCCTTGTGTAATTCCTAAGATTGAAGAACAAAACTCACCTGCTTCCTTTAATCCTGGCCCCTCTGCAATCAAATGGTTCAGATAAAAGCATCTACAAAGCCCAAAAAGCTTATCACCATATGATTCAAGTAGAGTCCCTTAAAAGGAGGAGGTACCGCACTGTTATGCCATAGATGCCAAAGGATAAAACGTGTACAAAATAACTGCCATAATTCTTATGATGTCACAGATGTGCAAGGGACCACCTCTGGTTTGACTGCAATAAAAAGATGGTTCAGCAAAATGCTGCAATTGTGGAGGCGAGCACCCAGGCAACTTCAGAGGTTTCCAGCATTCTAAAAGTAAGATCAGCAACCAAAAGAAGTATCACCTCCTGTCCAAGCTGGAGGTGAACCAAAGGATCCCCAACAAGAAATGCTTGGAACAAACCTATTCAAGAATCTTGGAGTAAGAAAACTACCTCGAATCTTGCTCAGATGAATAACCCAGACCTAAGAAAATCAATAACAAAACTAAGCACAGGGGTCCAGCAAGTGACAACAGTGCTCTCAGCCATTGTTCAAATGCAACAATGAATTGAGCCCGTAAGTTACAAAAACATGATTTTGTCACTGGAATGCAAATGGAATTAAATCAAAGAAGGCAGAAATATAAGACTTTGTCTCTCATAATAAAATTGATTTTCTCTTAGTATCTGGAACATTTCAAAAACCTGAGAAAACATTTACCATTATAAAATTCAAATCTTACAGGACTGACAGAAGCAACTCAGAAAGAGGAGGTACAGCAATCCTAATTTTAAAAACCACATTCCCCAACAACAAATCAGATTCCCTTAGTGCTTAGATTAGAAGTTACTGCAGTACAAACTATTTGTTTAAATCACCAACCATTGGATATAATTTTAGCATATACAAAGCCTAATCTTATTTGGGACCCTGATGACATCAGCTAAATTTTCAGCTAGATCTCTGGAAGGATTGGGGTTTGCGGTACTGACAACCTAGCTGGTACACAGCGCAGTTTCCTATTTGTAGAGGAACCAATCCAAGTTCTTGCCCCCTTCAGCCCCAACTATATTAACCCACCAAACACTTTGGGCATTCCTCTCCATTCAGAAACCCAAGACTACTTGGACTTAGTTCAGACCACTATCCGGAGTTTATTACATTCGATTCTCCAATTGCAGCAATGGAACCCAAAGGTACAATAACCAACTGATATGGATTCAAAACAGCTGCCCAGGCCACCACTTGGAGCCACTAAGGAATTAGAAACTTAAATAATTACCACCCACAAGAATATAACATGCAATTACATAGAGCACAAAATAGGTCCCAACCTTCGCAAGCAGATAAGAGCACATAAGCAGGGGATAAGAAAGCAAAAGAGCAATGTTAATAAACTAAGGAGGAAAAATACACCAAGAGATAAGGATTCCACTAGACAAGGCAAGATATAATCTTAACAAGCTTTAGGAAGACCTCGGCAGAGGCTGGCACAACTTCATCAACACAATAAACTAGTTTGGAAAAACCAAATATCTTTAGAAGGCCATCAAGCAGGTTGCGCCTAAGAACCATGGATATGATCCTCCTTGCCGCCTGGGTTTCTTTTCACCTCCTCAGTTTGCTGAAGAATTTTCACATCACTTTGTGAGAAACAATTCTCACCCAACTCAGGGGGGGGGGGGGGGGCAACTAGTGTTATACCTGCAGATAAAGACCTAATATCAGAAAATGATACTACCAATGGTTTTATTGCCCTCTTCATCACAAAATCCAAGGAAGTAAATGACAATAATTGATAACCTCAATTCCCGGAAAGCTCCAGGCTTAGATGGTATCCCTAACACAGCATTAAAACATCTTCCTAGCCTAGATTTTCAATGCAGGTCAACTATTGAGTACTTTCCCAGCTGCTGGAAAATTGCAATAGTTAGCCCTAGACCAGCTCATCAAGAGAGGTTAGTGATCATCGCTCAATCTCATTGCTTTCATCACTTGGAAAAGTTTTTTGAAAGGATTGTGCAGACTCCACTTTGAAATGCGCTTGTACAAACAAGGTCAATTCAAAAGGAACAGTTTGGTTTCAGATAACAGTCCTAGTGGAGAGACTATTGAAAGGGTTCATTAACAAATGTGCCACTGGTTCACTACTCTTTGATATTATCAAAGCCTTCGACAAGGTCTGGCACAAGGCCATATATAAAATTCAAAGTCAGAACCACCTACTGTATTTAACAGCCAGGTTGATAACAGCAGGTTTCCCACAGGGTTCAGTCCTTGGCCCAGTTCTCTTCAACATTTTCATTGGTGAAATCCCACATCCCATACAGACCTGGATCCAACTCTTTGCCCATGACACTGCAGTTACAATTCAGTCCAAGAGCATAAAAAAAATCTCAAGAAACTACAAAATGCTGCTGATATTCTTCTTTCTTATCTCAAAGCCATGATAATCATGGTGGGTAGTTAGCGACTGCTTTTACTGTAAGCGCACCATATGTCTACACATGTGAAAAGCAGTTCGACTTTGCACTTACAAATGTGCCAGAGCCCCGTTTGGTTACTTGCACTCGCTGGTGGGGTTGGACTTTTGCAAGAATCGGGGGCCATTGGAACATTTTTTTTTTTAAACAGAAAAAAGTGTCCAATGCGGGAATCGAACCCGGGTCGTAGTGGTCGAAAACCAAACTGTTTAACCAGCCTTCCACCGACCTCCCCTGATGAAATTTAAGAATGGTTCAAAATTTGGAGGGTAGGATGAAGCCTGAAAATACACAGGCCATCCTCTTCAAGAACAGTGCAGTGAAAAAATTCAACATCCCAGCACACCATATGGTACGCTCCTCTAGCCATCTCATTTCATGGACCAGGCAAGTACCTGGCTGTAATACTTGACCAGTGCCTAACCTACAAAGATCATGTTAAAAAGCAAATCATGAAGGCAAACCTGGCTCAGAGCAGACTTCTAGCATTCATTGGTAAGAAAAGTCCATTGAGTCTCAAAAATAAGGTCCAAATCTACAAGACCATGATTCAGCTAATTCAGACCTAGGCTTTCCCAAGCTGGATCACAACAGCTCAGTCACACAAGAAGCAACTATAAATTTGGGAAAACAAAATTCTACGGCATATCACACAATCACCCCCTACGTTAAAAATATTTTTATTCAATAATATATGCAGGTTGAATCTATAGTGGACTTTATTTGTAGGATATCAAAAAGATTCTTTGATAAACCAGTGGGAAATCTAACCTTTAAAGATGCGCTTCAAGGTAATAAGACTAAATCTAAATAAATTAATAGTGTGATGTTTCAGTAACAGCGTTGTCTGATGATGGCAACAATGTTGTTACAGAAACGTCACACGCTATTAATTTATTTGGATTTAGTCTATTACTCTATAGTTCTAATCTATAATCCAAATTGTACCTTATCATCTTTAAAGATGCTATTATGATTATGATGCATTAGCGCGCCATCTGTTATCAAAATACGAAGCTATTTTAGACAGGTATGATTCTTTTAAAAATAAAACAATTTCTTCTGCCCTTACTGCAATGGAAAAATTAATGGGAGGGCCTGGCTCATCAGTGGCGAACCCTCCCAGCGGTTTAAACTGGCGAAACCGCTGGGAGGGTTCGCCACTGATGAGCCAGGCCCTCCCATTAATTTTTCCATTGCAGTAAGGGCAGTAGAAATTGTTTTATTTTTAAAAGAATCATACGCGTCTAAAATAGTTTCGTATTTTGATAAAGATGCTATTAATTACTATGCTGGTGTGTGTAGTTCAACTCAGAATTAGACCTAGACAATTTCTGTTCCAACATAACAATTGGATTTTGAAGCCCATCAGTCACTGACCCATATCATCCTGACCACTGAACCATCATTAGTAAATGTCATTTAAAAGTCAAGCTATTTACATCACCAAGAGCTAACTTAAAACAAGACCAGTCCATAACTAATATCTTCCCACAAATCAAAATAAAGACAAGACAGCGAAGTGAAATTTTGCGGCATTCCAAACAGAGCCCCAAATGATGAAGTCGTGGTATCAGAATATAAAAAATAACTAAAGGTTTAAATTAACACTCTGACATCTGTTCATGCAACTATAGTTGTGGCATGCTCACAACTATTTACAGGAATTAATATGATCTGTTTATTTATTTATTTTTTTACATTAACACTCTGTACATGCAACTGAAAGTTGTGGCATGCTTACAACTATTTACAGGAATTAATAGAATCTATTTTTTACATTAACACTCTGACATCTGTTCATGCAACTGAAAGTTGTGGCATGCTTACAACTATTTACAGGAATTAATAGAATCTATTTTTTACATTAACACTCTGACATCTGTTCATGCAACTGAAAGTTGTGGCATGCTTACAATTATTTACAGGAATTAATAGAATCTAAAGTTTTTTTTTAAATTAATGCTGGCATCTGTTCATGCAACTGAACTTTGTGAAGTGTTTGCTACCATTTATTGGAATAAATATTAACTGAAAGTGTTTACATTAAAGCTGACATCTATTCATCCAACTGAACACTGCAGGTGCTTACTTCCATTTAGTGGAATAAATAGCAACTTAGTTAACCAAATAAATAGAAGGTATTCAAAATTAGGAAAACACAAGGTAATAAGACCAAATCCAAATAATAAAGAAATGTCACACATTATTTATTTATTTGGATTTGGTCTAATTACCTTGTGTTTATAAACTACTAGCCGAATGACCCGGGCAACGCCCGGCTTTTACCCAATTAAATGTTTTATTCAAAAACTATTCGTTACAATTATAAATTGGAGCCGTGGATGTCACTCTTGTGAAACGTCCCGCTCCAAACTTTACATGTACATTAGGTCAGCTGGTATTACCCCTCATTTTCACCGCTAGAGGCGCGAGCGAAAGAGCAAATTTGCAAATAACACGACGGATATTCGGGATAGAGACCTGAAATTTTCACTAAGAGTTTTTCCAGATTCTACTTTATATACTGTTAAAATATCAGTCATATTAGTTATGTATTGTGGATGTGTATAGTTGACAAACATACATACATACATACGCTGACTTTTATATATATAGGGATAATAATATAAATGAGTTTTAAAAATTGTAAAAAAGAAAAAAAATGCATCGGCCGGGAATCGAACCCAGGCCGCTCGCGTTGCAGGCGAGCATTCTACCACTGAACCACCGATGCTTATAAGAAATGGCCCTATTTGGGTATTTATTCCATTCACAAAAGCAAACGATGACAGAATTGTTGATGACTGATACTTGTATTTATAATTATGTTAGCATAATGAATTAGTCAGTATTCCCATGGTCTCCAGCGGAGGTGTGAATTGACTTTTTGAAAATATACCTAATTATAAAGATAGAAGCTTCTATAGAAATAAATAAAATAAGCCGAAATAGCTCAGTTAGGAGAGTGTTAGACTGAATATCTAAAGGTCCCTGGTTCGATCCCGGGTTTCGGCATCTTTTTTTAATTTTTAAATTTCTACTTACCGTAACTTGACACGTGACTTAATGTGACAGAATTGTGCATGACGCTGATAACTGTATTAAATATAATCCAAATTGTGCCTTATCACACACTATTTATTTATTTGGATTAGGTCTTATTACCTTGTGTTTATAATCTATAATCCAAATTGTGCCTTATCACACACTATTTTTTTATTTGGCCTTATTACCTTGTGTTTATAATCTATGACGTAATGCCCCCTCCTGCCGGCGGCGTGCGCCCGTTGGCTGCTGGCGAGCACGTGACCTCCCTGTGCGCACGCATCCGTGACAGAGGCGCCGATGAGGAAAAACGGTCGTGACTATATATATTAATAATCCATATTGTGCTTTATCAAAATTAAGAAAATATTATAAGTTAAATATATTTAATATCTTTTGTTTAGGTCATTAAATTTCTTTTTTAGACCATTGCAAGAGATGGAAATTTTCATTAGCATTGCAACAAGAGTGTGTTGGAATATCAATAATAAGACAAAATAGGCATCTATTTAAACTTTTTTCTCTTTTATATGTATAAACAAAATATAAGATAATTACAATTAAATACATATTTTGTTTATTATAAATAGAAACTATCTTAGTGTGCGTGTGTGAAAATTTTTGTTTATAGAATAAAATAATTGCTTACTATATCTGATAAGGCACAATTTGGATTATAAACACAAGGTAATAAGACCAAATCCAAATAAATAAATAGTGTGTGACGTTTTGGTAACAACACTGCTACCGAAATGTCACACACTATTTATTTATTTGGATTTGGTCTTATTACCTTGTGTTTCTTACTATATCTGTACTGCTATGTGACAAATATTAGGTTAGCTTTGCTCATCTGTGATGAATTCTTCCTGCAGTTATGTTAGTTCAATCTAACAGACCTTTCTAATACCTTATTGGGCTGCTTTTCTTATATATAATAAATTGATCTTAATATTTTGTGATGGTATTGGGAACAGTAGGAATATTGTATTTTAGAAAATTAGGAAGAACAAACTTCAGGAAGACAAAGCAATTTTTTTTTTCAAAACACCTCCTTGAGAAAAGGCTATTTTTCCTGATTGTGTAAATTAAATTTTCTAAATAAACATCCACTAGACAATATATAGTACAATATCAATTTTGTACTATTTTTTAAAAACAAATTCCACCTTGTTTACACAAAGGAGCAGAAAGGAGATGAAATTTGCGCGAGTAACAAATTTTTGAAAATAATCTGTTGAGATTAAATAATAAACATCTTCTTCTTTTTTCTTATCTCCACATTGGGTGAAGTAGAATGCGTCTGCCTTTGTCATTAAGACTAGGAGCACTACTCAGTGGCAGGCCGACTTAGCTCCAAATTAAATGGCTGCCTCTGACATGAGGTACAGATGCCATGTGCAGCCGCTCCTAACATGGAGTACAAACGCTGCTCATCCTATATCCCTGGATTAGGAGCCCTAACAGGGTACTATCAGCCAGGCCAGCTGAGCCCAGGTTTTTTAGTGAGCTTGTTACTGATCCCCCTCCTCCTTTTTCATCCGGGCTTGGGACCGGCAAGTGCGGAATTAATAATAAACATTATGTTGCAAAGCTCCTTTCTTATGGGACCTGTGATCCACAGTTTGCAAATCTTGTCGCTATTTAGATGGATCTTGTGTTTCTGTAATGGGCTCCCTCTGAGGCTTGAAAGCTTGTCCCAAGTGTAGCATTGGATCTTTTACTTGCAACATGATGCACAGCTTCATAGTCTTAGTGTTTATACAAACATATTTTTTGGAAGGAAGTTTGGACTTTGCCATTGTGGTGAGATTTTGGAGTCAGTCGTAGAAAATGGAGCCACAATATAATCAAATATTGCTTCAATCATTTATTTTCAGTTAATATTCCTCATGTTGAAAAATCCCTATGTTAAAAAATAATATACAGTCTTCTGAGACTCCCAATTTAACAGGATAAAGGAGGTAACCACAGTATATCGAATTCCATTGTACCCACAAATTACTCAAAAATAATGGAAAGGTTTTCCTCAATAAAGGCATCAAAACTGAAATCAATCATAAAAATGCCAAAAGTTTATCCATGCTTAGAGCAGAAATAAAATAGCCCTAGAAAATTTAAACAAATTAGCTCCTATCTCATGCATAGATTCAAAAGCAACAATAACCGCGCTTAAATATTGCTTCTCAACCAACGACCCCCTACTAAAATCAATAGCTAAAGAACTGAATAAACTCCACAAGGATAGAACCATCTCCATACAATGTATTCCCAGCCATGTATACACAACATACAATGGAATAGCCGATGCGCTGGCAAAACAAGGAGCATCCTCTACCCCTGATATAGACTCGAACACAAGGACATACCCAAACGATGCGACTAACAACTATAAAAATTCCCTCATAAGAACTTGGAGGAAGGATTTCTCACATCATTGGTACTGTGGTTCCATTCCTGGAGATACACACCAACCTAGATAGATGAGACATGACAATCATTTCCCACCTAAAATAAGGCCACACAAGGAAAATATTCTTTGAAGGCAAAACCAAACACTTCTCAAACTGCACAAAATGTCTGGCTTGTGAGACATCCCCGGAGCACATCCTGCAGTGCTGTGGCCTAAACAAGATATCTACAAAATCTCCCAGCAAGTTATCAATTCTATATACAGTTATCAGCGTCATGCGTTCTGTCACCGTTTGCTGCACCACCACGTGGCGCGACGGTGACCTTGAGTGACGTAATGACAGGGTAAAAACAAGAAATCACTTGCTATAATTATCATATCATTTTATGTATATATCAGATTTAAAATATATTCATACAAAAAATCTAAATAATACAATTTTCAAATATCGTTGTGAAAATTTACATTTTTATTTTTGTATTTTAAAAACACACAAAGATTGAAGCGGGACGTTTCAAAAGAGTGCAATCCACGACGCCAATTTATAATTGTAAAGAATAGTATTTTAATAAAACATTTAATCGGGTAAAACCCGGGCGTTGCCCGGGTCATTCGGCTAGTATACTATAAAAGCATGGTCTGCGTGAGTTGGTTTAAATAATCAACTGATGGATTAGAAAAAAAAACTCAAAAATAATGTATGTAATAAAGAGAACTTTAAAAAACACAAGGTAACAAGACCAAATCTAAATAAATAAATAGTGTGTGATGTTTTGGTAGCAGTGTTGTTGTCATCATCAGATAGAAGTACTGAATATAGTGAAATTACTGAATGAAATTCAGTACTTTTGTCTGTCTGATGGTAGTAACAATGCTGTTACCGAAACATCACACACTTTTATTTATTTAGATTTGATAATGCACAATTTGGATTATGATAATAAACACAAGGTAATAAGACCAACTGACACTGACACACTATTTATTTATTTATTTGGATTTGATCTTATTACTTTGTGTTTATTCAGATTTGTTCTTATTACCTTGTGTTTATTCAGATTTGTTCTTATTACCTTGTGTTTATTCAGATTTTTTCTAAGATAAGTAAAAAAAAAAATTTGTTCTTATTACCTTGTGTTTATAATCTATAATCCAAATTGTGTCTTATCATCAGAACTTTAATAAATTAAAATGTCCCAGAACAAAGTAAAATGCACATTAATTTTTCCATTGCAGTAAGGGCAAGGAAAATTGTTTAATTTTTGAAAGAATCATATGCGTCTATAATAGTTTTAAATTTTCACATTGAAGAGACATTGTGTAAAAAAATTAAAATATTTATTTTTATATAAAATGCCATATGTCCAAAGGATTTAAAATTTTTTATATGCATGAGTACATTATCAATATAATTTTTATAAATAATTCAATAATTTCTAAAAATGTAATAATAATTTTTCAATTTTTTTTTTTTTCAAAAAGTTTTTCAAAATTTTTCTCATTCTTTTCTCCTGATGCGAGAATTGATAATTTTTTTTTTGTTTATAACTCAGAGACTAAAGATAACCTAGTGTAAAATGGAGGAACACAGTAGAAAATATTATAATAATAGTAAGTAATACTTATATAAATTAGATCCTATTTAAACATTTACTGAATGTAAATATCTTCTTCTTCTTTCTTATCTCAAAGCCATGATAATCATGGTGGGTAGTTAGCGACTGCTTTTACTGTAAGCGCACCACATGTCTACACATGTGAATAGCAGTTCGACTTTGCACTTACAAATGTGCCAGAGCCCCGTTTGGTTACTTGCACTCGGTGGTGGGGTTGGACTTTTGCAAGAATCGGGGGCCATTGGAGCATTTTTTTTTTTTAAACAGAAAAAAGTGTCCAATACGGGAATCGAACCTGGGTCATAGTGGTTGAAAACCAAACGGTTTAACCAGCCTTCCACTGACCCCCTAAATGTAAATTTGAATGAGTGCATCATAAACAGAATTTATATAGTTTGCAATACTACACAAATACCACATTGTATCAACAGAGAATAATGATGAAATCTTATTTAAGAAAATTGACATAGTTAAGTTGGTACTATATATATAATTTGATACTAGTTAATTAAAATTAAAGTGTCAATATATAAAGAGTTTTAATGGTCTTCTTTCTTATCTCCACACTGGGTGAAGTAGAATGCGTCTGTCTTTGTCATTAAGACTGGGAGCACTACTCAGTAGCAGGCCGACTTAACTCCAAAATAAATGGCCACCTCTAAAATGAGGAACAGACGCCGTGTGTAGCCGCTCCTAACATGGAGTACAAACGCTGCTCATCCTGTATCCCTGGATAAGGAGCCCTTACAGGGTACTATCAGCCGGGCCAGCTGAGCCCAGGTTTTTAGCGAGCTTGTTACTGCTCCCTCTCCTCCTTTTTCATCCGGGCTTGGGACCGGCAAAGGCGGAGTTAGTTTTAATGGTTAAAATACCTGTGATGTGTTGGTAATAAAATAAAAGGGGTTAAAGACTGTATCACAGCCTCGCTTACCACCCATTTATTCTGTTATAGCACTGTCAAATTTTTATTAAAATAATAGAATGATTAATATAAAAATTAATGAAATAAAAGGTAATAAGTCAAATCCTAATAAATAAATAGTGTGTGACATTTTGGTAACAGAATTGTTACCATCTTCAGACTTCATTTCGTACTTTTGTTTGAAGATGGTAACAATACTGTTACTAAAATGTCACACACTATTGTTTATTTGGATTTGGTCTTATTACTTTTTGTTTAAAATCTATAATCCAAATTGTGTGCCTTAGCACAAATTAATGAATTAAAAACTAAAACAAAAGAAAATAAGGCCTAATCCAAATAATTTATTAGTGTGTGATGTTTTGGCAACAACATTGTCACCATAATCAGACAAAAGAATAAAATCATTTATTTCATTTTATTCTTTTGTCTGATGATGGTGACAACGCTGTTACCGAAACGTCACACACTATTTATTTATTTGGATTTGATCTTATTACCTTGTGTTTATTTATAATAAAACAAAATATGCAAAATAAAAAAGATTGGAATCATAAAGGTTAGACCAATTGACAAGAGGTTAGTGCTCATGTCGGGCGGTAGGAGGCTTGGGAGGTAGTTTCAGCCACTTTTCTCTTTACTACCATACCAAACCTCTTCAACCAAGAGATTGACAAGGCACAATTTGGATTATAGATTATAAACTCAAGGTAATAAGACCCAATCCAAATAAATAAATAGTGTGTGACGTTTCGGTACTAACACTGTTACCAAAACGTCACACACTATTTATTTATTTGGATTTGGTTTTATTACCTTAAGTTTATAACCAAGAGATTATATTGGATGAAAAAAGGTAGGAATATTTATATTCTCTTAGTTAAAATGCTTATTGCTAATTATTATTTCTTCAGTTATTCCAAGAGACCATAGGTTATTAGTTCAACAAAAAGCACATATGCATCTAAAAATATATATACAAGGCGCATTCACTAATCTCCATGACTGATTAAAAATTTTTTTTTTAAAAGCTAGAGAAAAAAATTTTACCCAGTTAAATACTGGAAATTTGACCACACCTGACTGAAAACATGAGTCTCATGGCTCACGCAGTGATCTAAAAAAATAATAAAATAACTTCCTTGCACAGTTTGTATTTCTATTTTTAAATTGGCTGTTTTCAAAGAGCAGAGAATCTGCATTAAGTTTTGTTTTATATTGAAAAAAAAAGTGCCACTGAGATGCATGAATTGATTAAAGAAGCTTTTGAAAATACTATTTTATCCCTTTCAAAAACTTTTGAATGGTTTTCACGCTTCCAAAAAGGTCGGGAAGAGGTAAATGGTGATTGACATACTGGGCATCCAAGAACATTATGGAAAATAAAGGAATTAATCAAAGCTAGCAGAATAATTTCTATTAAAGACTTATCATCACAGACTGGACTATCTGTAGGAATTTGTCATCAAATAGTAACAAAAGATTTAAATATGATCCTGAGGTCTTCAGAATTTGTTCTCCGGACTCTAACAAAGGCATAAAAGGAGATTATAATGAAAGTCTCCCAATACATGATCAAAATGACTCGGTTGATCCAGAGTGGAGTCAAAAAATCAGTATCAGGGATGAGGCATGGGTGTATCAGTATGATCAAGAAATCAAACATCAATCCAGCTAATGGATTAAAAGAGGGGAACCAAAGCCCAAAAGGAGAGGTTTGCTAAATTTAAAGTCAAGACGTTGCTTTTGTCACATTTTTCAATTTTAAAAGTTTGGTTCATCATGAATTTATTACTTTTGGATGTAATGGATTTGGGGATAATGAAGCGTTTAAGGGAGGCAGTGCGACTTAAAAGACCTGAAAGATGGCAAAACAATGACTGGATACTTCAATAATGCGTGACCGCACACAGCCCATATTGTTTTGCAGTTCTTGGCCAAGAATTCAACCACACAGCTCCCTCATCCATCCTATTCCCCTGACTTAGACCCCAATGACTTTTTCCTCTATCCTAAATTAAAAATGAAGTTAAAAGGAAGAAATTTGACAACATTGATATGATACAAGCTGGATCGAAGGCAACCTTGATTATTTTATCTTCTGCTTTGGCAATTGGAAAAAAATATATCACAGGTGTATTGAGGCAGGAAGGGCATATTTTGAAAATATTAATTTTTGTTTTTCTTTTTCTTTTTTAAATACAGTGAACAGCTCTGGAAATTAATGAATGTGCCCTGTATATAAGGTTAAGTAATACATTTTATTTTTCTTTTATAGACTCTGATGGATTATAGTTAAGATTACTTATATGTTTTGAGAACATCATATTGATTAAATTGATTGTTCATTCTTTACCTTCCATATTTAGATTAATCGAGCAGAATTTTTTAAATTATTAAATTATTTTCAAAAAATTTAAAATGAGCCTCTTATATGGCTTGACCTTACAATACTATCTAAACCTAAAGTATATCTTATTTGTTATATATATATGTAGTAATCCCGACCAAGCCGACGTGGAATGTACTGGGCAGTCGTGGACGTGGGTGCGTGATGGGATTCCCGCACAGGGACAGCAAGGAACAGAGGCAGGTCTAGATAGTAACTCCAAGAGGTAGAGATAGACCACGGACGGAGGCAGTCGGACCACGGGCGCCGCGGATGCCCTAAGCCTACTCGCGGGTAGAAGAGGGGGTGAGAGATCCGACTGACCGTATAAGGGCGTCACTCTGAAAACAACTACCTTTGTCTCTTTTCTGGGCCTTTTTATATTGGACTCTCGCATATGGCGGTGAGTCCTGATTGGCTCTTGTAATCACGCCACTTTCTTGGCGCCGGGTCATTGTTGCCGTCTGGTTTATGGCGTCGTCTGGTTTACCTTTACTTCTTTGTTTATTTGTCATTTCCATTGTTACAAGGTCGATACATAATTTTATATAGATATGGGGTTATAATAAATATTAGAAGAAGGTTGTGAATTATCTAACTCAAAATATACTACAAAATGTGTCCCCGATGATGAAGGTTTGGTTGGGGGAATGACATGTAATGAATGATGACCTAACAAACCTATTATAAAAAAAGAAAAGAAATAATTTGTATACAAATTATTTAAAATTATTATCAAACTACAAGTTAAAAATAGAAAGATGTAATGGTGGTGTATCAATGAAATAAAAATCAAGGTTATAAAAATAAAAACGCACAAAATTAATGATAAAAGATAAGAGAAAGTATATAATACAAAATGGTAAATATGGTAAAATGAATCGTACAAGGAAAATAATATCTTATTGCATAAAAGATGAGAGGAAAAAAAAATGAAGTTAGTTTATTGACTGAACGTATAATGTGACGCTAAGGTTGAAAAAGGGAAAGGGGTATCTGAGCATGTTTCTGCAAAGTAGTATCCCAAGCATTCTGCAATGCAATGCGAACTTGTTTTAAGTGAGGCATTGTTTTCATTAACAGAAGGCCTAAGATATTCCGTCTGCATCATTAGCTCAGACAGTGAAAAGAGGTGGGAAGATTGATGGATGTAAAAGGGAGAGGTAGAGGTAAGAGGGATCCCTGTTGTCCATAATGATTGTGCCCGGTTGAATTATGAAAAAAAAGTGAAAATTTGAAAAAATGGTGAATTGAAATGATGAGTCGGGCGATGAAAAAAAAAAATAAAATATCGCGCTGGATATCCTGAACTCACTATTGGGAATGGTATAGCGAGGAAGGATTGTTCCAGTCGGATTAATCAATGAAAAAAAAACAAAAATGTTCGGCGAATTGGAATCCCTTGGAAGGTAGTTGGAGGTTTGAAGGATGCGGAAAAGGAGAGGTGGATGTAAGAGATTTATTGCTGTCAATTTTGATTGTGTCCGACTTGTGTGGTGAAAAGAAAAAGTTGAAAAATGAAAAAAATGATGAGCCGGACGATGAGAGAAAAAAAATAAAATCTAACTGGGTCTCCTGAGCTCACTATTGGGAATGATATAGCGAGGAAGGGTCTTCTAGTTGGTTTAATAAAAAAAAAAAAGAAAAATGGCTGACGAACAATAATCTCTTGATGGATGTAAAAAGTTGGGAGGAAAGGTTCATGGGATAGAGTTAGAGGTTGTAAGGGAAGCGTCAAAAATAACATTTTGAAAATCTATTAAGAAAAATAAAATGATAAATGTTTTATCTGTTAAGAAATATTATATTGTTAGGTGTAGGCTTTTTAAAATGGTGCCTAAAATAGTTGAAGTTGAAAAATTCTAAGTCTAAACATGATGAAAAAAAGAAAATAAAAATATTAAAGGTAATAATATATAAAGGGTTGATTGGTAGTTGATGGCATTAATGTTGAAGATTAATAAACAAGATGATATTATCGATTAATAGTGAAATGTTTTATCTACATCTGTAAGTTAAAAAACAAAGTCCAACACCACAAAACTAGTAAAACTGTAAGTCTATTTACAAATAAATGAGAGAAAAGCTAGCAAACCTATTAAATGGGAAATAATTTGGGGAACAAATTAGTTACTAGAATAAAAATAAAGATAAAGGGGAGTAGTGGTGACACACTGATATAATATTATAAAACTACAAAAAATATATAAGAGGAGTACATAGGAAGGATAAATTTAAAGTAAACACACACAATAGCGAAAGTAAATATTTGGGAAAGTTGGTATACTGGTTACAGTTTTTTGTTACTTAAGGTGCCTTGAGTATTTACAACATAGTTTCAGGGATGTAATACAGGAAGGAGGAGAAGTAGAGATAATAAAAGTAAAATAAAATATAAAAGAAAATTGACTTAAGCAAAAGGTTTGCGATAGGTAGTGACACAGTGAGGAATAAAGGAAGAAGGTCTGAATTGGTTTCTGCAAAGGACATCTCAGGAGTCCTGCCCTGCAATACGAGCTTAGAAGCGAAGTATTGTTTTCAGGGTTCAGCAATCTCAAGATGCTCTGTAAGTAGCATTAGATCAGATGGGCAAAAGGCGTGAAGATCGAAGGAGAGGTAGGTAATGGGAGAATATGGGAAAGAAAATTCTTCTGAGAGAGGTTAAAAAGAGATGGTGGCTCAAGAGCTGCGCTGCTGTCGGTGATTGAGCTTGACCAGATGAAAAATAAAAGTCAACGAAAAATGAGTGGGCGCATCGTGCTGATGATGGCCTGGGTCGAGCGTTAGAGAAAAAAAAAAAATCTCGCTGGTTACCCAATCTCTCCGTGTGGAGTTAACATGGGGAGGAAGAGTGTACCAGGTCGATGAATCATTAAAAAATAAAAATTAAAAAATGTTGACGAGCAGGAGTCTCAGGAACCGTTGAAGAGGTTAGAGGATGGAGGTAGATTGTGAAAACAGGGCTCGACTGTTGCCATTGATTGATTGAACCCGGGTTTGAGGAAAAAAGAATGAAATAAAGAATGCTGGGACGGTGACCCGGGTGTAAATAAAAAAATAATAAGCCATGGATTTTCCTGAGCACACCATCAGGATGGGATGGCGAGGAAGTAGTCCACTGGGACAAATCAATAAAAAAAAAAAAAGTCGGCAAACAGGAACTCTGCGATGGACGAGGGGTGGTTAGAACAAAGGCATAGAAGGCCAATGGAAAATGATCAAGAGACGAGAGACGTATGGAAGGCAGAGTTGGAAGGATCAAGATATAAGAAGGGACAGTTGGTATAAGGCGTCACTGTTAAAACAAAATTTTTAAGTTAAATTAGTTTAGACGTAGGCCATGGAAAATTAAAACAAATGATGTCAAAGAATATAAGGTTTCAGGTGATGTTTATATAGGTTGGCTAAAGTTTTAACTGTTTAGGGATGGAAGGAAAAGAAATATCTTAATGTAAAAGAAATATCCTAAAATATATGGATTGATTCTAAAATATAAAATGACATACATCAAGGATCGTAAAAATATAAGTGAATAAGATTTTAAAATATAGTAAGTATTTAGGTTAGTGTGTTCCCCACGTTATAAACGCAAATTAGACGATGTTTGGAAAAGTCAAAAGTGGTAAATAAATTGAAATGCCATTATGATTTTTTATTTTTTTTTTCTTAATTATAATTTCAGAGACGTCTCACATGGTGAGAGAGAGAAAAAGGAAAACGAACTTATCAAAAGTAGTAAAAAGTTACAAATAAACTTATAATGGATATCTGAAGGTTTAGAGTGACGCAGTGGTAAAAAGAGGGGAAGTCTGAGTTGAATTTTGCAATGGCGTTCGGCAATGCAATATGTGCCTGTGTAAGTGAGGTATTGTTTTCATTGACCGAACTGCCAAGACTTTTCATAATCAACATTAGATCAGACAGGGGAGGTAGGTAAGTTGAAAGTGGAGAAGTGGGAAAGGTGGAGTAAAGAGTTGCCTGTTGCCAATGATTGAGCTCGGATTAAAATTGAAAAAAAATAGTAATAAAATGGTAAAAATGATGGTTGTAATGATGATCCGAGCGTTGAGAAAAAAAAAAAACTCGAACTGATCGCCTGAGCTCACTGTTGGGAAATGTACAGCGAGGAAGGTAGAGCCAGCTGGTTGAATCAAAATAAAAATAAAAAGTTCGTTTGGCGAGCAGGAGACTCTTGACTGCGGGAAATATGGAAGGTAAGGAAGGTTAAGGGTACTGTTGCCAATGATTATTGAACAACCCGACATAGTTGAATGTAATGAATGATGTTGTCGGGTGATGGATAAAAAAAAAAAAAAAAGAAAGAATCTTTGGAATTCCTGAACTCGTTATCGGGAATTGTATACCGAGGAAGGATGGTCCAATAGATGAATTAATTTTTTAAAAAATAAAATGGGTGGCAACAGGAACCTTATGGGAGACTATGAGGTTGAGAGGAGATGGGTTAAGGAGGTGTGAGTAAGTGGTATAGGATGGGAAGATAGGATTGAGAGAGAGAGGCGTCAATATGAGAAAATAATAATAATCTAATAAAAACAATGATATCAGAAATAAGACGATCTTAAGGTATTTTTAAAAATATATAAATGTTATATAAAAAAACTCAAATGATGTTTAAAAAGCTTGAATTTGTAAAGTTTTAGAATCTATATATGCTGACAGATGAAAAAATAGTCGAATAGTAATTGTGCAGAGTATTAGGCTCATAGAATGTTGAGCTCTGGAAACCAAAAGGAATAATACTCTGCTAGTGATCTCTTTTGACTTGTTTATGACAGATATAATATTATAAGAGGAAATAAACTAATGCTTAGTTAACCTTGCCTCATCTTGGATAACAACACATGGTGGCAGCGGTAAACTGAATTCATAAAGAAGGTCGTTGTTCGAAGAAAATTTGAAATTCGACATCAAGCAAGCTTAGAAGCGGTAAACTGAATTCATAAAGAAGGTCGTTGTTCGAAGAAAATTTGAAATTCGACATCAAGCAAGCTTAGAAGCAGTAAACTGAATTCATAAAGAAGGTCGTTGTTCGAAGAAAATTTGAAATTCGACATCAAGCAAGCTTAGAAGCGGTAAACTGAATTCATAAAGAAGGTCGTTGTTCGAAGAAAATTTGAAACTTGACATCAAGCAAACTTTTTGGTAAGTTATATTTTATTATAAATAAGTCTTTATAATGCCCCAAAATTATAATTGTGTAGCCCCAGAACCTTTTAATTTTTCAAATCCAGGTGATTGGCCAAAATGGATTAGGAGATTTGAACGTTTTAGGCAGGCAAGCGGGTTAATTAATAACCCAGAAAATGAGCAAGTTAATATGCTCGTGTACTGCATGGGTGATAATGCAGATGACATTTTGTTGTCATGTAAAATAGCAAGTGACCAATTAGAAAATTATGATAAAGTTATTGAATGCTTTGAGAGTCACTTTATTCCAAGACGTAATATAATTTATGAAAGGGCAAGATTTTATCAAAGATGCCAGCAGGAAGGGGAAAAGGTGAATGAATTTATCACAGCACTCCATAGCCTAGCTGAGCACAGCAATTTTGAGATGTTATATGATGAGTTGATTAGGGATAGGATAGTTGTTGGAGTAAGGGATAGAGCATTATCTGAAAGAATGCAACTTGATACAGACTTGACCTTAGTAAAAGCCACACTAATGGCAAAGCAATTAGAAAGTGTCAAAGAACAGCAGTCTAGCCTTTACCAACAAGATTCTGTAGATCAAATAAAGAAAATGCCTAATCATATAAAAGAAACAAAAAGGCACGAACCAAAAAATAAGACAATTCAAGTCAAACCAGTTGGGAGGGTCATCACATGGATGCACCAGGTGTGGCAATTCAAATAATCATGATTGGAAAAATTGTCCAGCTATGAACTCGTATTGTAATAAATGCATGAAAAAGGGCCATTATGCCAAAGTATGTAGATCAGAAGCTATAAATGAAATAAAATCAGAGATAGCTTTTCTGGGATCTGTAGAAGATAATTCTAAGAAATGGATAGTACCAATTAAGGTAAATAATAGACAAGTTAATTTTAAAATTGACACCGGAGCTGATGTCAACGTGCTCCCCCTACAATATTATCAAAGTTTCCAAAGAATAAAACTGGAAAAATCTGATAAAGTATTACAAGGTCCAAATGGAATACCCTTGGAAACAGTGGGAATGATCCACGTAAAACTTCAAAATAAAGGCCAGCACTTAAACTCGAAAATATACAATGTTGATAAACTAAAGCAGCCACTTCTCTCTGGGGAAACAAGTGAAAAATTAAACATTGTGAGAATGATTCAGCAATTATCATCAAATTTTTTAAATCCAAAAAGAGAGTTTCCAAAAATATTTAATGGTTTAGGACATGCTAAAATAAATTACAAAATATCCCTACAACCAGATGCGAAACCATATGCTTTATGCACCCCTAGGAGAGTTCCAATTCCCTTAATGAAACAGGTAAAGGAACAACTTGAAGAGATGACCAGGCTAGGAGTCATTGAATCAGTAGAAGAGCCGACTGAGTGGTGTGCGGGAATGGTTGCAGTATCGAAACCAGGAGGAAAAATAAGAATTTGTGTTGATTTAACGAAGCTAAATCAGTATATAAGAAGAGAAAATTATCCGCTACCTGCGACAGAGCATATCCTGGGACAGCTGGGAAATGCTTGCTATTTTTCCAAGCTAGATGCAAATTCTGGATTTTGGCAGTTTGGGTTAGCTAAAGAATCCCAAAAACTAACCACCTTTATAACGCCATTCGGCAGGTTCTTTTTCAAAAGAATCCCATTTGGAATAACGTCTGCACCAGAAATCTTTCAAAGAAAGATGACTCAGCTTCTGGGCAATATAGAAGGGGTTGTATGCTTCATGGATGATATTGTAGTATACGGATCTTCCTTAGAAGAACATAACGAAAGGGTACGTCAAGTTTTGAAGAAAATCCAAGAAGAAGGGATGACACTCAACCCAGAAAAGTGTCAATTTGGAGTTAAAACTGTAAAATTCCTGGGACACACATTGAGTTCAGAAGGCTTATTCATTGACGAAGAAAAGCTCGATGCTATTACAAAAATGGAGGCGCCTAGATCAACAAAAGAATTGAAGTCTTTCTTAGGCATGGTGAATTATTTAGGAAAATTCATTCCCAACCTTGCGGATAAATTACAACCCTTGAATTCGTTACTAAGTACAAAAAACGAGTGGGTTTGGGATGAACCTCAGAAAAAGAGCTTTAACCTACTGAAACAAGAGTTAGTATCTAGACCTAACCTCGCTTTATTTGATCCCTCAAGAACGACCATAGTATCCGCTGATGCTTCTTCATTTGGAATAGGTGGTGTTCTAAGACAAGAACAACCTGATGGATCTTTAAAACCTATAGCTTATGTATCTAGAACACTTTCAGAAACGGAAAAAAGATACAGCCAAATTGAAAAAGAAGGACTGACTATAGTATGGACTTGTGAACAACTAAAGGATTATGTTACAGGTATTAAAATCCATATTGAAACAGATCACAAACCACTGATTGCCATCTTTACGTCCAAATCCTTGGAAGACATGACTCCCAGACTTCAGCGATTAAAAATGAGGATGATGAGGTATTCTTATCAAATAAGTCACATTGCTGGCAAAAAGCAAATAGTGGCTGATATGTTTTCAAGGAAGCCTATGTCTAAACCACATAAAGATGAATTGGAAGAAGAACTTTCTGCGTACATCCAATCCATTGAATTTCCAGCAACAGAAGAAAGACTTTTGGAGATTTCTAGAAAGCAAAAGGAAGATTCACTTTGCTCTCAATTGGCTAAATACTGTATGAGTGGATGGCCTAAGAATAAAAGAGAATTAGATCCAGAACTAAGAGGATACTGGCAATTTCAGGAGGACCTGACCTATCAGAATGGTCTTCTTCTTAGAGGACAAAGAATTCTAATCCCTAAGACATTGAGGAAAGATATCCTTGAGAAACTGCACCAAGGCCATTTTGGGATCAATAAATGCAGATCTAGAGCAAAAGAATCGGTTTGGTGGTTAGGAATTTCCCAAGAGATTGAAAGGATGGTTTCGTCGTGTACAAAATGCTTGAAGGAGAGAAAACCCAAGCATGAACCTTTGATGCCCTCAGAATTTCCGATCAGACCTTGGCAAAAAGTCGGAATGGATCTCTTTTATCTAAATGGGAGATGGTATCTAATTGTATGTGATTACTATTCCAGGTACCCAGAAATATCACTTTTACAAAATCTAACTGCTCAAGAAGTAATAGGCCGTCTTAAATCTATATTTGCTAGGCATGGAACACCTGAGACTGTTAGAAGCGATAATGGACCACAATTCCAAAAAGTTCTGGGTTCCGAATTTTCAAAATTTTCTAAGGAATGGTCTTTCAAACATATCACATCCAGCCCGAAATTCCCACAAAGCAATGGATTTATTGAAGCAATTATCAAGAATATAAAGCAAAGTTTTAAGAAAGAAGAAGATTGCTATCTGACTCTTCAAGCATATAGAACGATGCCCCTGGAAAGTGGTTATAGTCCAGCTGAACTATTAATGGGACGACGCCTTAGGACCTCTGTTCCAGCAATAGAATCATCACTGATGCCAAGGTACTTGGACTCAGAAGCTTTGCAAGAAAGAGAGAAAAGGAGGGTGATCAACCAGAAGCGCCTATATGATAAACGACACGATGTACATAGCTTGCCTCCGCTTCAACAAGGGGACAGCGTTTGGGTTAGAGATCAAAGAGTAAAAGGAAAAGTTCTTCACAAATCCGAAGAACCGCGTTCCTATTGGGTACAAACTCCCCAAGGAAAAGTTAGGCGAAACAGACTCCACCTCACACCTCTACCAAAAATGGGAAGTACCATGGATGCTTCTGAGGATGACCAGGAGCAAGAGACCGAGGAGGATTGCCCTACACCAACGGCCTCATCTACAAGAGATGGAAGGATGCAGAGGGACAACCAAGACCAGGATCCAGAGAAGAGCCTCCCTTCAATGCCAGCCGTGCATACAAGATATGGAAGGGCAGTCAAGATACCTCGAAGGTTCCTGTAAAGATAAGGGAGGAGATGTGCAGAGTATTAGGCTCATAGAATGTTGAGCTCTGGAAACCAAAAGGAATAATACTCTGCTAGTGATCTCTTTTGACTTGTATATGACAGATATAATATTATAAGAGGAAATAAACTAATGCTTAGTTAATCTTGCCTCGTCTTGGATAACAACACAGTAATGATTCAAAAGATTGTTGATGGTTGAATATTCTAAGATATAATGAGCAATGACAATAATAACTATATAATAATGTTGGCTTGGATGGTTTATACTGGCTGAGTGGTTGAGGTATAGAAAAATAAAATAAAGACATAGTGCGTACCAATATAAAAAAGGTGATAGCTTGATGGATGGCATTGGCGAAGATGTTTTGTTTTTGGGAGGACGGTAATATAATAGCTATTTATGTAACATGGATTGTTTGCCACTCAGTGGCGCCTGTGTACCAAATGTTTTTCTAAGAGAAAAGGTTATGGCATGGCTACAAAATTCGGTAGAGTTTCGTAAATAACAATTTAACACAGGCAGGAATGAAATGCAATGGGGTATGGAAATTTTATGGTATGATATTAGTTTTCGCATATTACATTTATAGTTGTATTTGTAATTGTGGGAAAAATGGGAGGCACATTTTGAGATGAGATGATTTAAAATTGATATTTATAAAAATACAAATCTAGGACTAAACACAAGGTAATAAGACCAAATCCAAATGTTTTGTGTTTATAATCTACAATCCAAATTGTGCCTCATCAAAATCTAGGACTAGTTTTAAAACTTTTAAGTATTGAGAAATATCAATTTGAATAGTAATAGGTCAAGTAAAATAAAGAGCGTAATAAATTTAATTATTAATACTATGGCCATAAATAAGGTATTAAAAAAAACACACAAATAAGTTTAGAAAATATGATTCGAGTAATTAAAATATAATATGATTTTTTTATGTAAAATTGAAATTAATGAATTGAAATTTAAAAGTTGCTTAAAATAAAGTATAAATTGATAAATGAGGGTGTACAAGATTTAAAATTTGAATTGAAATGCTATAAAAATGGTAAAATAATGAACTTGATGGATTTATAATAATAATGTTATTGCTATTAAAATGGTATCTAATAATTAATTCCGAGCAAACGGAGATAGTGTTACATTAAATAGTTCTGTAGAGAAAATTCTCCTACCAGATGGATGTCTTGAATGTGTCTTGTGGAGTGGGCTGCGATGAGGCTTGGTGATCTTTTTTGCGGTGGTTACCATGGGACATCGTCGATGCTGGTTGGCGGGGCAATGCCAGGATTTCTCGATGAATCTTGTCTGCCTGTTCGAGCCGATGGGGGAAGATGTTCGTGGCGCAGGAGATGTCGATGGGGGCGATGATGACCTCCTCGGCACGAGACACGGCTAGTCCCCGAATGGCGTCTGTTAGGCGGCTTACTAGGTCTTCGCAGTGGGGCTGCATGTTGGTGAGGGCATCCGCGACGTATTCGTCTCCGACCTCCGTCATCCTCTGCATGCTGCTGTCCTCAGTTATCCTGTCGACTTTAATGGGTTCTGTAGTAATCCCAACCAAGCCGACGTGGAATGTACTGGGCAGTCGTGGACGTGGGTGCGTGATGGGATTCCCGCACGGGGACAGCAAGGAACAGAGGCAGGTCTAGATGGTAGCTCCAAGAGGTAGAGATAGACCACGGACGGAGGCAGTCGGACCACGGGCGCCGCGGATGCCCTAAGCCTACTCGCGGGTAGAAGAGGGGGTGAGAGATCCGACCGACCGTATAACGGCGTCACTCTGAAAACAACTACCTTTGTCTCTTTTCTGGGCCTTTTTATATTGGACTCCCGCATATGGCGGTGAGTCCTGATTGGCTCTTGTAATCACGCCACTTTCTTGGCCCCGGGTCATTGTCGCCGTCTTGTTTATGGCGTCGTCTGGTCTACCTTTACTTCTTTGTTTATTTGTCATTTCCATTGTTACAAGGTCGATACATAATTTTATATAGATATGGGGTTATAATAAATATTAGAAGGTTGTGAATTATCTAACTCAAAATATACTACATATATATATATATATTTTATAGGGTTAAGTTTAACACAATAACACAAATTTTTGTATATTAATATTATTGATAAATAACAGATTATTCCTCAAGAATATCCATAGAACAGCACAGCTCCCCAAGCTTCTGTTTGGGGAACAACACTTGGTCGGTCTTCGGATTCTCTCCAAGTATCTCCTTTGAGATAGCTGCACACCTTCCAGTGGTGAGGTAGTCTGCTGGTGACAGTTCTAGAACTTAGAAGAAAGTCCCATCGTGTGCTTTCAAAAGAACTTGATTCAAAATGTCTTTTCCTTATTCTTTTGTTTAGACACATTTTCCTTGTTACGCCATTTGGTAAAAGATGAGTGAATAGCAAAATAATTCCTTGTAACCATTAAAACAATTTCCTTGTTTACTTCAAGTGATCTGTGAATCACATTTTCATCCTCATTGATTTGAGGGAAATTTCTTTCAGTCAAAATATAGATAATAAAAGTATTAATTCTACGCTCGAACATCATTTGGGTAGAGTTATTGAATTTCAGAGAGAGGCATGTTGCGATAGGGAGAAAAAATTGTTGGATGGCTACATCTAGAGGCATTGATGTATGATGTAAATTATGGCTAGTCCAATGGACTATGGGTGTCTTTGTGGAGAAGTCATGTGTCGCACACCTTTCTTTTTCAAGAAAACTTTGAATTATGGGAAGATAAGTTTCAGCGTACTGTCAGGGGATTCTTTATGTGAGGTGGTGCAGATCAGCTCCTTGAAGGTTTTTGAAATTAGCCAGATATTAGAATTGTAATTGTAATAATAATAATAACAACTTTGAAGTAGGAAGTAGGTGTTGAAAGGTGCTCCATTATATCAGAAACAATCAGCTGAGACATTTGACACCTTGTGAAGCTTTTTCTCAAAAGTGTAATGAATTGTAGTTGTAGTAACTATCCCAGAAACTTCTTGTATTTCCATCCATTTGTAGTATGCATCAGTTGCCAAAATGTAGCATTTGCCTGAAAGAAAGCAGTGGTCCACATGCACTTTTGACCAGGGTTGTCTAGCTGATGGCCAGGATATAAATTCAGATGAAAGAGATGTTGCATTAGGCAATACTTGGATTTATTTACAGTTTTCAACATCAGCTTTAAGTCCTGGCCTCCACACAGAGCTTCTGGCTAATGTCTTCATTTTTACTATTCCAATGCGAGCTTGATGCAAAAGCTCTAGGACTTCCAAAATAATATTTTTTGTTAAAAATTGTTCAGCATTTTCCCAGATCTTTCAAATTCATTTCAAAATATATAATTTGAAGAAATAAATATATAATCTATATAGTGATAGCATTTTTGTATTTGTGCTAAAATGAAGTCAATATACAGTAAAACCCTGCTAAAACAAATCAGGGATATAGCGAACCTAAAATAATCCCCCTTTTTTTAATAATACAGTAAACTATAATTAAAAAGGCATATATTGGATTAAAATAAATGATATTTTGATCCAATATATGCCTTTTTAATTGAAGATTTATTTATGGATTGCTCTATTTTAAAAACAGTAAACTATGACTATAGTGAGCCAAATGTTCAGTCCCATTAGGGCTCACTATAGAGGGGTTTCACTGTATCTTTGGAATATAAATGGTGCTGACATAAAACCCAACAGGAGCCTTGTACATCTATGCAATCCTTATGTGTTGCTATTGAGAATAATTCTTTTGAGTTTCAAAAGCATTCAATTGATAGTAAGCATTTGCTATGTCTAATATGGTGCTTTTTTTTTCTTGAAAGGAACCCAAAAATTCTTGGATTTTTGGTAATGGGTATTGTCTATTTTAATATACGGGTTTAACTCCAACTTTGCCAGTCCCAAGCCTGGATGAAAAGGAGGAGGGGGAGCAGTAACAAGCTCACTAAAAAACCTGGGCTCCGCTGGCCCGGCTGATAGTACCCTGTAAGGGCTCCTAATCCAGGGATACAGGATGAGCAGCGTTTGTACTCCATGTTAGGAGTGGCTGCACATGGCGTCTGTTCCTCATGTCAGAGGCCATTTATTTTAGAGCTAAGTCTGCCTGCCACTGAGTAGTGTTCCCAGTCTTAAGGACAAAGGCAGACACAGTCTACTTCACCCAGTCATGATGGTTGTCAAATCTCAAGATTTACAAGCTTGATACCCTAATATGATTGAGAGGAGATAAGAAAGAAGATATACAGGTTTATAGTAACCATAAAATATCCACACATAGCCTTATTCAGCCATTTGGTTTAGTCATGCACAATATTGGCTAATTGGCTTTTACAGCCTTTTCAATTATTCCTTTATCTTCCAGAGATTCAAGTTCCTTCTCAACTTATTTTTTCAAGGCAAAGGAGCTTGGTCTGTATTTATAGAAAAAAAGGGTTGTTCCTCCATTTAATTTTATTTTTATCTCAAAATTTTAACTGTTTTTTTTTTTATTAAAGACTTGCTTATATTTAGGAAAAAGGCATCTCCTTTGAGATGCCTTTTTCCTAATTTATGCACCTTATCCCAGTACAATGTTACATTTGTACTATTTTTTCACATTGCTTATATTTGTTAAGAAAATTATTCATTTATTTCATCCAATTATCATCCAATTTGAAAAGACTTTTTCTTTTTTTTTTCATAAATCCAATTATTTTCATCCGCCTTTGCCGGTCCCAAGCCCGGATGAAAAAGGAGGAGGAGGAGCAGTAACAAGCTCGCTAAAAAACCTGGGTTCAGCTGGCCTGGCTGATAGTACCCTGTAAGGGCTCCTGATCCAGGGATACAGGATAAGCAGCATTTGTACTCCATGTTAGGAGCGGCTGCATATGGTGTCTGTTCCTCATGTCAGAGGCGGCCATTTCTTTTGGAGCTAAGTCGGCCTGCCAATGAGTAGTGCTCCCAGTCTTAATGACAAAGGCAGAGGCATTTTACTTTACCC
>CP092886.1:34220821-34236847 GCA_030710605.1 Cordylochernes scorpioides | reverse complement strand
AATCATGATGGTTGTCAAATCAGACACCATCAAAAATCTCAAGCTTTACAAGCTTGATACCTTAATATGATTGAGTGGAGATAAGAAAGAAGAAGAAGAAGAGAATTTTATTGTTATTACTAGAGCTAATTAGGAGTTTCAAAATATATTGATCACCATCAAAGTATATTCTCTAATATCTATTAGTATCAAGACCCAGGACCTTTAATGTTCTATTTTATTTACTTAGTTGCAACTCCGCCTATGCCGGTCCCAAGCCTGGATGAAAAAGGAGGAAGGGGAGCAGTAACAATCTCACTAAAAAACCTGGGCTCAGCTGGCCCGGCTGATAGTGCCCTTTAAGGGCTCCTGATCCAGGGATATAGGATGAGCAGTGTTTGTACTCCATGTTAGGAGCGGCTGAACATGGCGTCTGTTCCTGATGTCAGAGGCGGCCATTTCTTTTGGAGCTAAGTCGGCTTGCCACTGAGTAGTGCTCCCAGTCTTAATGACAAAGGCAGATGCATTCTACTTCACCCAGTCATGATGGTTGTCAAACTCCTAAAGTCTCAAGCTCTACAAGCTTGATACCCTAATCTGATTGAGTGAAGATAAGAAAGAAGAAGAGTAGAAGACTTAGTTGCAAATGTGGAAAATATCTTTTGCAAAATTCTTTTCCTACAATGGTAATATCAGAACCTATGTCCAACTCACGATTGTGTTCTTTATTTTCCATCATCAAACTGATATTGTATCTAATATCACAATCTGATATTGATAAGGCACAATTTGGATTATAGATTGTAAACACGAGGTAATAAGACCAAATCCAAATAAAAAATTAGTGTGTGACAGTTCAGTAACGGCGCTGTTACCTTCATCAGTCAAATGATTCAGCACTTTTGTCTGAAGATGGTAACAACGCTGTTACCAAAATGTCACACGCTATTTTTTTATTTGGATTTGGTCTTATTACCTTGTGTTTACAATCTGATATTTTCCCATTATCTAATCACACATACACACCCACACACATACATGCATGCACACACACTCACATACACACCAACACACATACATGCATGCGCACACACACATACACACCCACATATGCATGTGCACACACACATAAATGCATGCGCACACACACACATGCACCATATACCATATTATTTATTAAACATTTATTACTAGCATCTTTGATTCATACAAGCTATTTTATTGTTACCTGCATTGGTAATATTCATAAAAATTTGCCACATTTATATTATGATGGCCAAATCACATGCCTTTTTAAAACAAATCTTGCTCCCTCAAAAGTCTTTTGATGCTTCATTTTCTAATCCAGCAACAATTGGTTACATAACATATAACTAGCATCTTTGATTCATACAAGCTATTTTATTGTTACCTGCATTGGTAATATTCATAAAAATTTGCCACATTTATATTATGATGGCCAAATCACATGCCTTTTTAAAACAAATCTTGCTCCCTCAAAAGTCTTTTGATGCTTCATTTTCTAATCCAGCAACAATTGGTTACATAACATATAATTTTTATCTTCAATGTATTGGGTGCATTGGGTTGGGCACATTTGATAATGACCTTTAAGCTTAATGATGTAATCACTAATACTTTCACCCAAATTCTGGTTCATTTTATGAAAGATATGTGTCACTCATAAATTTTGTTTTATAGTTCCTTAAAAATGTGCTTTTAGCAATTCAATTTTTTGTTCACACGTAAAGCTACAAATGTCCATATTCCATTTGAAGCAGTATATATAGTAATACAAAATTTTTTAAATTTTTTTTCATAATTTTGAAAATTTTCATTACTTATGTCAAAAGCTTGAACTATAGGAACTTTTGCCATATTTTTTGTCACAACTCAATATAAGCAACTTTAATTTTCTATTGTCAACTGTCAATTTTGTTTTTCTTTTAGTGTTTGTAAATTTTAACAAGCACACAAAACATAGTGAACCTTCCCTTATAACATACCTGAAATAATCCCCATTTTTATTTTATAATACAGTGAACTATGGCTAAAACCATGGCTATAGTGAAACACAGGTTCAGTCCCAATGGGGTTTACTATAGAGAGTTTTACTGCATATATAATATTATGCACTAGCGCGCCATCCGTTATCAAAATTTGAAACTATTTTAAAAGCGTAAGATTCTTTTTGAAATTAAACAATTTCTACTGCCCTTACTGCAATGGAAAAATTAATGGGAGGGCCTGGCTCATCAGTGGCGAACCCTCCCAGCGGTTTCGCCAGTTTAATCTACCATACCGCTGTTATATTGCATTTTTGGAACTTCCTTTTATAGTGTTAATGTTGCTAGACTCTTGGAATGGGTATTTTAGAAGAACTATGGACATAAGCTTTGAGGACAGTAGAATTACATACATTTATAAATATATAATTAATTTTTCCATTGCAGTATGGACAGTAGAAATTGTTTAATTTCAAAAAGAATCTTATGCCTTTAAAATAGTTTAGAATATATAATATTAATTATTATTATGTTTATTTTTATTTTTCTATTGTTTTTTTCATGTGTTAAGCATATTTACGCATATCAGGGAACAGGCTAAATCAATGAATAGTTGATTTCTGTTCCACCAGATGGCGCTCTGCCTTCTGAAAAGCACATATGCTCCTGGTCAGGATATGCCTTTCTTATTTTTAATATAATATTAAGTTGAGGGAAGATGATATTCATGCATCAAAAGTGTCATCTCTCCCTTTAAAATAATGCATTTGTTTATCACCCCAGTCTAAAACCTAATGCTGATGATAAAGAATGAGCCCAACACCAATTTGGCAAATTCACTTGGCAAAGCCAACCTGTATACCATGTTTTAGGGCTTTGGCCCTCATCAGTACAGGGGTGGCTTCAATTTCATAACATCTTACAAGAGAAAGAAAATAAGACCTAATCCATATATTTTCTTTTTTTATTATGATGAAGCACAATTTGGATTATAGATTATAAACACAAGGTAATAAGACCAAATCCAAATAAATAAATAGTGTGTAACCTTTCGATAACAAGGCTGTTACCGAAATATCACACACTATTTATTTATTTGGATTTGGTCTTATTACCTTGTGTTTTTTTTTTATTATAATCTATAATCCAAATTGTGCTTTATCATCTTATGAAAGGAGTTATCAAATCAGTCGAAATGGCCAAAAAGATGTCATCCACATTTATTGTTTTTACACGAATCACTTCACATAAAAATGTGTCTCAGAATGTTCAAGTAAACTTCCTTATTTATTGCTTGCCCTTCTTAAAGACATCCATAGTGTACAATTCTCTTTATGCCAAAGAATTTTTAAAATTCAACAGGACTTTAAACATTTTAGGCAAAAGCATCTTCTATATAAAAGAAATAAAACTATAAAGCACAAATATTTCATTTAAAACAAATAAAATAAACTTATACTGGCCTTAATGCGATGAAAAATATTGGGAGGGCTTGGCTCATCAGTGGGGAGCCCTCCTAGTAGTTTTGCCAAAAATGTTTTTTTATCCTATTGTATATACAAGGTCATGGAGACTGAATTCATGGATTAAATTTATAATCTTGGTAGGGTTGGAATATAGGTCCTGTCTTGAGGCTCCCATGTATTCCAAGAGGTGGTCTGGTCAGGCTTCTTTGGTCCTGCAGATGGTGCATTGTGGGAAGGTCTTTACACCATCCTGGAAGAAGAGGAGTCCTGTATGGCCAATTCTGAGCCTGGAAATACAGGTTGGTGCCTGTCAGTTCATCCCACATTCCAGAATAGCTCCAGACTTTTGGTTCAGATACCATTGATGGAATGTTGACTCCGGTATTTTTGCTTGGATGTTTCTTTTTTTTTTTATGCGTTTGAAAGAGTCAAAATCATTTTTATCCTTTTCTTTTTTATAAATTTTTATTCACTCTTTCTCTTCTCTCTTTCCATTGAGAATTTATTAACTTAGATTAAAATAGTATTTGTAATTTTTCCTTTGTTCAAAAATGTATTAATGCAATTTTAACCATCATAAAAAATTAATCAAGAAACATTTTGAAAATAAACACAAGGCAATTTGTTATGATTAAACTCTCTCTCTTTCTTGAGATAACCCGGATTCCTGGAGCCAATAGTATCAATTAACATTTTTAATTGAAATATATTAAAAAACAGTGTATTTTCTAAAAATATTATTTTAATTTTATATTTGTGGTTATCCTGTAAGAGAATCAGAGGCTGGATCTCAGAAATTATTGTTTTATTAACAATATCTATATATATATATATACTAGACGAATGGCCCGGGCAACGCCCGGGTTTTACCCGAGTGCGTATATATTTTTAAAATGTTTTAATTAAAATACTATTCGTTGCAATTATAAATTGGCGCCGTGGATGTCTCTTTTGTGAAACGTCCCGCCCCAAACTGTGTGTCTTGAAAATATAAAAATAAAAATGTGAATGGAAAAATATGTCCAGGGTAGCCTAGTGGTCATGGCATCTGCCCGGAAAGCGGAAGGTCGTGGGTTCGATTCCCATCCCTTGACACTTTTTTTATTTTATCCATTCTGACCAAAATCTATCCGTGAACTTCACACAGTGAACTTCACACAGACAGAATAAGGCAATTATATAAGTAGATAATCCAAATTGTGCCTTATCACACACAATTTTTTATTTGGCCTTATTACCTTGTGTTTATAATCTATGACGTAATGCCGGCGGCGCGCGCCCGTTGGCTGCCGGCGAGCACGTGACCTCCCTGTGCGCGCGCATCCGTGACTGAGGCCGATGAGGAAAGACGGTCGTGACTATATATAGGGACGAATGACCCGGGCAACGCCCGTGTTTTACCCGATTGAATGTTTTTATTCAAATACTATTTGTTACAATTATAAATTGGAGCCGTGGATGTCACTCTTGTGAAACGTCCCGCTCCAAACTTTACATGTACATTAGGTCAGCTGGTATTACCCCTCATTTTCACCGCTAGAGGCGCGAGCGAATTGACTTTTTGTAAATATACATAATTATAAAGATAGAAGCTTCTATAGAAGATAATGATCATAATGATGATGCGCGCGCATCCGTGACATGACGGTGGAAAGACGGTCATGACTATATATGTTGATAATAATAATAATAATAATATAATAATAATAATTATTATTATTATGATTAGATAATGATAATGATCATAATGATGATTCGCGCGCATCCGTGACATGACGGTGGAAAGACGGTCGTGACTATATATGTTGATAATAATAATAATAATAATTATTATTATTATCATTAGATAATGATAATGATCATAATGATGATGCGCGCGCATCCGTGACATGACGGTGGAAAGAGGGTCGTGACTATATATGTTGATAATAATAATAATAATAATAATAATATAATAATAATAATTATTATTATTATTATCATTAGATAATGATAATGATCATAATGATGATGCGCACGCATCCGTGACATGATTGACGGTGGAAAGACGGTCGTGACTATATATGTTGATAATAATAATAATTATTATTATTATCATTAGATAATGATAATGATCATAATGATGATGCGCGCGCATCCGTGACAGCGATGAGGAAAGACGGTCGTGACTATATATGTTGATAATAATAATAATATAATAATAATTATTATTATTATTATCATTAGATAATGATAATGATCATAATGATGATGCGCGCGCATCCGTGACTGAGGCCGATGAGGAAAGACGGTCGTAACTATATATAGGGATATATATATAACATTAGATTAAGATGACAAAGTACAAAAGAGGCAAAAGACAAGCATAGTAGCAGAAAACAAAACTTAAACTACAGGTATAGTCGGTGTGTGTTGGCGCCAGGTCACGTGATGTCTGGTAGGAAGGTGGCGCTGCTCGGCAACAGCTGATGTGCGAAGTTACTCTCCAACATATCCACTAGCAGTGAATGTTGTGATGAAATCATCTAAGTGATTTTAATCTGAACCTTTGCATGTAATGACAAGATTTACAATAAAATTATATTTATTGTTTTTTTTTTTTGCTTATCCTTTTTTATATATATATATAGTCTAAATTATTTAGTCTAAATTATTAGTCTAAGACAAGATCTTGGAGGTCGTGCTCGTAAAGAAGCTCAAGAACTCTTCTTGGTTCTCTGTACAGGGATCTTTTGTCCTTTCCAATGCAATTTAGTATATACCTCTCTGTAGGTGACCTCGGGGAAATGTTGGATAAAACCAGCGTTCTAACGTAACTGGCATATAACCTGTATGGAGTCGTGCACAATATTAATTGTCAATTGTCCAAGTGATTTTAATTCAATCAAAAGTTCTCTCCCTCTCTGATCCCTGGGGTGTCGAATTCAAGTGGTTAGACTGTATGTAATTCTACTGTTCTAAAAGCCTATGTCCATAATTAACCTCTAAATACCATTACTTAAGATTCCACCCTTCAGTGTCACATATACAAGCAGGATCGTCCAATACAGTATTAGAGCCCTAAAAGCGGTCTGGTGGATCAAATTAGTGAAAACACTGAGAGGGTTCCCCACTGATGAGCCAAACCCTCCCAATATTTTTCTTCGCAGTAAGGATAGTAGAAGTTTCTGTTTTATTTAATATTAAAAGAAATATTTGTGCTTTTTATGGTTTTATTTTTCATTAAGATTTTTTGATTTCCAAAATCGATATTCCTTCGTTCTTGGCTTATCTTATCCATTCCAATCCATGGATTGGCACTTCATATCCGGGGCATACCTGTAAGCCCACGTTTGATATTCAGTTCTAACTTTTCCTTCCAATTAATTATACGGTCTTTTTCGTACGTTTCAAGCATGGTATTGAAGGCCACAACATGATCGCATTTTTGTTGTTGTTAGCATTTTAGATTTGACGACATCTTCTTTAACTGAAAGTCAACTATCATTTCAATTAAGGATTTTGCTATTCCTGTTATTTCCACTACGTATCGTAGCCACACTTCTGGATTCTATCTCCTGTATTCAATTTGTAAATTGTGTTTGGTTATCAGCTCTGCAGCAGCATTGGACGTCTAACACGCTCTTCATCTTCGACTGAGGTCATGCCATTTAATTATGAAATCACTCAAATGCTGCTTTTTGTTTTAAATGTTCATCGCCGAATACTATTTTTAAAAAATCTAAAGTTTCAGAAGCAATCATTTCGATTTTGTAACAGAATTTGATAAGAATTCGCTTTTCAATTTTTAGATACCTAGCAATATAAAAGAAATTTTTCAATGCGTTAAAAAAAACATTCTGCGCCTGGAGAGAAATGAGATCTAACCCGGGTTTCTCTCTGGAGCTTCGAACGTCAACTATCTGATCTGTGCGTTAGGACAGGTAATGCTATATAATGCCATGTTGCTAAAAATGTCTCAGTTTTTTAGATTAGGTATTAAAATTAAATGATTATGCTCGCGCGCTTTACTTTTCAAATTTTGATCATTCAACCTCTCCCCGAAATGTTTGGACAAAACTTGTAAACTATTTTTTTAATGTAATTTGTGTTGTAACACAAAACTGTGTGGGAAGGCAAATTAGGAGGCAAGGCGAATCGATCAAAACAAATACACCATCATAACTAAAAAAAAAAAAAAGCAGGAAGGTAATATGCAAAATACCAGATTTGTGTAAAATTAATATGTCGAAGATATAATAAATGTTTTGTTTCTAACTACGTACCTATGAGATATCTGACCTTGCAAATCTTGTTTCTTCTCCGACCTTAATACACGTTTCTGTCAAATATACTTTGAGCGCCTTACTTTGCTCCCTCTGGACTTGCTTCTGTCTTCTTCTGGTGTGAAGAGCAGCTCTATAGTCGTCGTGGTGTGTCAATTGAAACTGTTGTCTTCTTGGAGGCAAGTCCTTGGCTCGGACTCCTGGAGTTGTCGCGTCAAGATGAGGCCACAGCTCCCTTGGCCTCAAGGTCAGCTCGACAAACGTCAATTTGTCCATACTCTCCTACCCAGAAACTCCACCAAATGTCACGTAGAAAAGCGAGAAAATACGAATCACAGGACGACAAGGCAATTTGTTCTGATTAAACTCTCTCTCTTGATGTAACCTGGATTCCTGGAGCCACGTATTAAAGTCGCCAACTATCCGGGTTGGTCTATAGACTTCACGTCTAATGGTGGACATCCAGTTTACCCGATGTCGCTAAGGCTGTACTTGGGAATGTTCTGCAGGTCTTCAGGGGTAAATATGCTAATTCTTAGGATGGTGACTGTTTGGAACCTTTGAAGGAGGTGAGCGGGACATCTGAAGAGAATATGGTCGACAGTTTGGTCTTCCTGCTGGCAATGTGGACATGTATGATCGTCTTTTGTTACTCGGCCAGAATTCCAACAGTGTGAAGTACCTTCTCGTGTGTGGGAAACCTTACCTATTACACCATCGACGAAGATGTCAGCATTCAAAAAGTTAGGAGTGAAATAGACGGAGAATTTGAAATTCTGAGAAAACTTCGTAAATCGATAGAATTCATCCTGCTGCTGATGACAGTAGATAAGAATTATAACATCGTTGTAAGAAAACTTGAACGCCGAAAATTAAAAGGATGAACTCCGAAGACACCATTATTTGCATTAGAAAACGAGTTATACACTCATGGACAAAACTTAAGGAAATTGTACTTTTTGGCATGTGTATCGGGTTTCAGACAATAACTCTGAAAGATATTTAATAGACAGTGACTTTTATTGAAGACACACGAGATAACCAAGTGTGAACAAATTTGCCTTATCTCCTTATATAAAAAAAAAGAGGACTGGTGATATCAAAGACTTTCCACTTCCTTAAGTTTTGTCCATGAATGTATTTTGACACGACTACAAAAGATAATCAATCCAATACAATAGTTGAGTAGTCTGGAGATTAAACTGATGAAACTCCCAGAAAGATTCATCACTGATGAGTCAGCCTCTCCATTTTAATATTATCTATATTCATATATGTAGGAATGTCCACAGTAAACTTGTGAAGTGGAATTTATGTCAATTTGTACAAACTTTCTCACAGCAGATGCTAAATCCCAAAGGTAATGTTCGCAACCATTTTAATTTAGCGTATCTTACAAGAGGCAAGGTTAAGAGAGTAAAGATCTCAAACTCATCCAAGCATTTTCCTCGCAACATTCGGAGTGTTGGGTCGACGTATCATGAATCTGGATCTGGAATACAGTAGAACATACTCCATGAGAGGACACTCCCGCTAGAGGACACCTCTCTACAAAGGACAGTTTTCATTTGTAAAATTACCATTTTTACTATTTTGACACTATCCGGTAAGAGGACACCTCTTTCTAAAGGACACTTTGGCTCTTCAATTAGGTGTCCTTTACAGGGGAGGTTCTACTGTATATAGCTCCATTTACCTTATTTCTCATTTTAATGAGAAGTTATTTTAGATTTAATACTTGAACGTTTATATACCATAAATATATAAAGAGGAAGATGTTATAAAAATCTACAATTTTTTATTAACCACACGGTCAGTCTGGTTTCGCAGATGTGTGGATTGTGCGCAGCTTTATTTCCCAAATAAATCACGCGCTAGACAAACGCTAGAACTATTAGGGCAAATTTTTGGCGTGTGAAGACCATTAAGAGAATATCAACGACCCTTATTTCATTATTTTGAGCAAAAATGGCCTCAATCCCGTCGAAATGGACGTAAAAATTATGCGCCATTTTATGATCGCCTTTGCCAAAACAAAGATTCCAGTTTTAACACAACCCATATTTAACACGGAGCTATAGATGTGGCTTTAATTGTTTGCTTAGACACATTATCACGCCGTACTCAACTATAATATACTCATTATTTAAATTATTAAAATTATAAACATTTTAAAACGATAATTATATTTCTAAAATGTATACCGGTATAGTTATAATATATTCCTACAGCCCTAATCATGCAATGAATAAAAATTGAAAGATGCGGGCATGGTTCATCAGTGGTGAACCCACCCAGCGGGATCGCTATTTTAATCTCCAGATCGCTTCACTATTGTTATTTATTTTATTTCGTCTCAGTTTATAGGTGTTACATTCGAGTCACCTTGTCCTGGCTATTTACACATGGCGAGTTAGTGGAGTAGAGATGGCCCCCAGACCTTGCAGTTGTTGGTTCACTATTGTATTGAACTGAATTCCTTATATACTCTCTGCACAACTTGTTATTGAATGCATTAAATGGGTGTTTTTAATTTAATGTATTCAATAGAAAGTGCAGGGTATATAAGAAATTCAGTCTATCAAAATTCGCAACTATTATAGACGCGTAGGATTCTTTTTAAAAATAAACAATTTCTACTGTCCTTACTGCAATGGAAAAATTAATGGGAGGGCCTGACTCATCAGGGGTGAACCCTCCCATTAATTTTTCTATTGCAGTAAGGACAGTAGAAATTGTTTATTTTAAAAAAGAATCATACGCGTCTATAAATGGCAGATTAAACTGGTGAAACCTCTGGGAGGGTTCAGCACTGATGAGCCAGGCCCTTCCATTAATTTTTCCATTGCAGTAAGGAGAGTAGAAATTGTTTATTTTTAAAAAGAAGCATACGCGTCTATAAATGGTAGATTAAACTGGCGAAACCGCTGGGAGGGTTCACCACTGATGAGCCAGGCCCTCCCATTAATTTTTCCATTGCAGTAAGGACACTATAAATTGTTTATTTTTAAAAAGAATCATATGCGTCTATAGTAGTTTCGAAATTTGATAACAGATGGCGCGCTAATGCATCATAAAATTCAGTCTAATTCAATAGTGACTCGGTCTGGGGATTGAAATGGCGAAACCGCTGGGAAGGTTCAATTTTTATTCATTGCAGGTTAAAGGCTGTAGAAATATATTTTAATTATATATAGTTTAGAATTAGTAAAAAAATGTGTTTATAATTTTCAGCGAGATAGAGAGAGCTAAGTTGATGATGGTATCATTGATTATGTGGTTTCTGTTTTATTCACGCTTTGATTGGCTGATTAAGGTTACATGTCAATTAACTGATTAGCGTCCACTTCCATGTGACCTTAATCTGCCAATCAGTGTTGAGGTCATTAGCCTATCAGCGTAATGTTTCCTTTTCTCAGAGTCATTGACCATCGAAATAATATTTTAAATATACGAATGCGGTTTCGATTCTGGGAATTTATTTTTTTGTATTATTACACAACAACAAAAAGTTTTATTAAAACCTTTTGGTCTTATACAGATTTTCCAAATAGAAGATTATATTTAATTAAAAAGGCATATATCGGATCAAAATATCATTTATTTTACTAATAATTCAGTTGGCTGAACGCCAACCTTTATCAAGGTATTATAACTTATTATTGGTAATTGTTGCTAAAATAAATGATATTTTGATCCAATATATGCCTTTTCAATTAAAGATTTATTTATGGATTGCTGATTATATGAACAGAAATAACAGTAATAGTTTTTTTGGTAATATTAGGGATATTTTTTATGTTTCCTCACACTATCTGTGTACTTTTAAAACACATTTCTTTCAGAGTTCTATTTATGTGTTTTGATATTTAGTAGCGGCGAGATTATAGTTTCGATTTTATTACGTCGACACATTTTTAAGTTTGAAATATTCTTGACAATTTTAATGCACTATATTATTTATATTTAGATAAACGTCAATAAGGCTTAGAAGTGGCTGTCGTTCAAGACACATTCGTTGAACGAGTAATGGTCTAGTTGGTTTATACGTAGGTATATATGGTGACCGCTTTATTATACCACTGTCTGGATATTTTATTTCATGTGACAACCAATCAACCAATGTGGGATCATATTGGTCTCAGTGGTTCAATAAACGACCAGCGGTTCGAACCGCAGAAACCGGTTTATTCAATGATCTGAATTTGCGCGATCTGCTCAGAGGTTCAAATAAATATTTCTTTTGAAGGGGATAATATAAATCTATATATATATTTGCCTTATTCTGTCTGTTTGTCTGTATGTCTGAAGCTCACGGATAGAATGCGCGCCCATTGGCTGCCAGCGAACACGTGGCCTCCCTGCCCCCCTCTAGGCAACCCTGTTATCAGCTGTGCGATACATACACCTGTCTATAGCGGCCACTCTAGACAACCCTGTTATCAGCAGTGTGCTACATCCACCTGTCTAAACAGACCACTCTGTCTATAGCGGCCACTCTAGACAACCCTGTTATTAGCTGTGTGATACATCCACCTGTCTATACAGACCACCCTGTCTATAGCGGTCACTCTAGACAACCCTGTTATCATCAGTGTGTTACATTCACCTGTCTATACAGACCACCCTGTCTATAGCGGTCACTCTAGGCAACCCTGTTAACAGCAGTGTGATACATACACCTGTCTATACAGACCACCCTGACTATAGCGACCACTCTAGACAACCCTGTTATCAGCTGCCTGTCTATACAGACCACCCTGTCTATAGCGGTCACCTTAGGCAACCCTGTTATCATCAGTGTGTTACATTCACCTGTCTATACAGACCACCCTGTCTATAGCGGTCACCTTAGGCAACCCTGTTATCAGCAGTGTGATACATCCACCTGTCTATACAGACCACCCTGTCTATAGCGACCACTCTAGACAACCCTGTTACCAGCTGTGTGATACATCCACCTGTCTATACAGACCACCCTGTCAATAGCGACCACCCAAGACAACGTTTTTTAAAATATATTCGCACTCGGGTAAACCCCGGGCGTTGCCCGGGCCATTCGTCTAGTATATTATATATGCGTTTATTAAAAGGAAAAAAATGCGAGGTTTCAATTTTTAAAATAATAATTTAATTTTTTTCTGTTAAATTAGTTACTTAAAAATTAAATGTTTTATTAAAAGGCTGTATTTATGAATTATATATTGTTATAAATAAATATATATATATTATAGGAGGGGGGATTCGAAGGATAATTGTAGCAGCCAGAACAACAACTGTACCAATGATTCAAGCAGCTCTACATGTTCAGAATTAATCATTTCATCTCTAAACACCATTAATATCCGTCTTATCGAAGCAGAACTGCTAAGATAGTTCGCCGACCTTAATTAAGAATTCCATTATCTGCCAGACACCGAAGCAAAAGGCTCATCTTGTGTGAAGAGAGACGTCTTTTGTCTTAAGAATGGTATTCTATTATTTTGTATTATTAATTCAGATTCAGTTTGGGCGTTCATGACGGCAGGATACATGTTAGACGTAGGCCCCAAGAAATATCTCATCAGGACTGTACTGTAGAAAGGCATACAGCAAGAACCCCTGGCTTCATTGTGTGGGGTAGCATCAGCTATAAAAGTAGGACCCCTTTAGTCTTTATTCAGGGCACAGTGACTGCTGAACTATACATTGCAGATGTATTGCAACCTATTGTTAACATTTCTTAAGCAAACTAACAATGCCATTTTCAAACAAGATAATGCCAGACCAACTACAGTCAAAATCTCACGATCATTCAAAATGTTGACATCCTTCCCTGGCTCGCATATTCTCCAGAACATTCCCTAATTCAGCATGTATGGGACTTGATGGAGAAGGAAATTTGGCAATCTCCACAGCCAAGTAATCTTCAACCGCTTCGAAAAAAAAATAAAATAGCTTGGTCTAGCATACCACAAGAAACCATAAAAAAAAAACTGTATGGCAATATGCCTCACCGTGTAGCTGCTTGTATACGTGCCAAAAGAGAACACACCAAATACTGATAAAAAGTTGTCTATCTCTCTCTATCTCAATAAATTTACATCCATTAAAAAAATTCAATAAATTATAGATATTTTGTGATGTAGTCGTGATCATCCTGGGGAAGACATTAATAGCTTACCAACAGTTGATACAGACATCGTGATGTATGTATGATGCCACGTTTCCCACCTAGATGTCCCAGAATGTCATCTCTGGTCAGATGGTGACAATGAGAAGGCTAGCGTATGTTCCAGCCTTCCATCACTGCACATTCAATAAATTATGTTTCATGTGAACATTAAATATAGAGAGCTCACCACCAGAAACCAGCCGGGTAGTTGGCGATTTACGCTCCAGGAGCCCGGGTTACCTCTATTTTCTCTCAGAAAATTTACGCGAGTATTTTTAGTTTACGCAATTTTTTTTTTTTTTTTTTTTGTGGCCAGTGTATTTTTTATGACGCTTATGATTCTTTTAAATAAGTCAATTTTTCTACTTCCTTTATTGCAATTATAAAAATAATGGGAGTTCTTGGCTCATCAGTGGTGAACTCTCGAATTAATTTTATCATTGCAGTAATTACTTTATTTAAAGCAATCATACGTGTCACAAATAGCTCAAGTTTTCAATAACAGAGACAGCGCACTGATGCATCTTGTTTATAAACATATTGTATAACTACCCGTTTCATGATTTTTCAGGATGCCTGAATGACCTGTTTTTTGGTTGTTGAGGTACAGCTTGCACCACGCCGATGAAGGCCAACAGCCCGAAATGCTTCCGTGGTTAGCTTTTCTTGATTAATCAAGAATGGGTATTTGGCCAATTCTGAAGTAATTAAAAATCAACGAGAATAGTTTATATTTATTCCGATAGATGGCGCAAGCCATCAGCAACTCAGTTGCACGATAAGGAGATATCTTTTTCTTAATATATTATATATATGTTAAATAATAAAAGGTATTTACTTGCATAAAAAAACACTGGCCTGATGTGTTATAACGGTGTAAAAATGTGTTTGTATAATCATTTGCAATTTTTCTTCAATTGTAAGAGGTTTGCTAAATGACATATTATTAGGAAGGTGATGGAGTAATTTGTGCAAACACCAGCAGACGACTAGGCTACAATTGAAAAAGAGGCGGACGGCCACTTAATGAAACCAATACCCGATCGATGACCAATCTTTAGTTTGATTTGGCGCGCCTAAAACGGCTCCTTTAACACTTAGAAGACCTAGTTTACCCAATAAATCGGAAGTTGGCTGTGTTTGACGAATTACTCAGCTTCGCCCGGGTTGTTCCTGTGTGCTCGTCCAGCCAAGATGGTTTTAACTAATTCTTCTTACTATGAATGCATTAGCGCGCCATCTGTTATCAAAATTCGAAACTATTATAGACGCGTATGATTCTTTTTTAAAAATAAACAATTTATACTGTCCTTACTGCAATGGAAAAACTAATGGGAGGGCCTGGCTCTCCGCTCTCCCATTAATTTTTCCATTGCAGTAAGGACAGTATAAATTGTTTATTTAAAAAAAAGAATCATACGCGTCTATAATAGTTTCGAATTTTAATTCTTCTTACTGTTTAATACTAGATGAGAATGACCTGGTAATGCCCGGATTCCCCGAGTGTATAAAGAGCAATAACTTTTTTTTCAAACTTTTTTTTGAATATTGAGCTATAAATTATCATTACAAAAAATAATTTTTATCTGCAATAGGAGGTTTCGCTTCACATAAACAACCAATAGGATACATAAAAGAATGCCCATTCTACGAAGGAAGACAGCGGACCAAGTTTTACATTAATCATTATCTTTTATCATTATAATATATTTGTTATTACATAATTTTCACTTCAGACGGACTGTTTTACTCGATTATATATGGATACTCGCAAATTTATCCGTCTTCGGCCGGATTTTACCAGAGTGAAAGTTTGCCTAACAAACATTTGTTTAAACAATATTTTCGGGGCAAACATACACTCCCTATAGAATCTTTTCTTGTCATGATAAATTGATGTTTGTTTAACTTCTTCACGAAAACTACTGGGAAATTTTGAATGTGTAGGCAGCTGAATATATAGATTAATTTATAAGCTATTCAAAGACTAAAATTAAACAATAAACAAACAAAATTTCATATTTTGGAGAGTTAAAAATAATTATTCTATTCTGACACTAATTAATCAAAGCTGCGGCCATTGCTGGGCATGAGAATATGTGGGTAGGTGTTAGTTGCACACCAGGACAGTTGTTGCATGTCCTATAGGTTCTTGT
>CP092886.1:34141641-34220721 GCA_030710605.1 Cordylochernes scorpioides | reverse complement strand
AGGGACCGGGAAAAAATGTTCACTTTATCGAGATATTCGTTAAACAAACCTTTACTCGGGTAAAACCCGGGAGAAGCCGGGTACATCCATACAAGAATAATGATACAATTCCAAGGCAAGATACTATTCCTTTAACTTCCAATTACCGAGGGAACCAATTAATATTGATTTTATTCAACTTATCGAGTATTTTTCAAGGGACCGGGAAAAAAATGTTCACTTTATCGAGAGATTCGTTAGACAAACTTTTACTCGGGTAAAACCCGGGCGAAGCCGGGCGGGTCCGCTAGTAACTATATAATAATGTTGGCTTGGATGGTTTATACTGGCTGAGTGGTTGAGGTATAGAAAAATAAAATAAAGACAGTGCATACAAATATAAAAAAGGTGATAGCTTGATGGATGGCATTGGCGAAGATGTTTTGTTTTTGGGAGGACGATAATATAATAGCTATTTATGTAACATGGATTGTTTGCCACTCAGTGGCGCCTGTGTACCAAATGTTTTTCTAAGAGAAAAGGTTATGGCATGGGTACAAAATTCGGTAGAGTTTCGTAAATAACAATTTAACACAGGCAGGAATGAAATGCAATGGGGTATGGAAATTTTATGGTATGATATTAGTTTTCGCATATTACATTTATAGTTGTATTTGTAATTGTGGGAAAAATGGGAGGCACATTTTGAGATGAGATGATTTAAAATTGATATTTATAAAAATACAAATCTAGGACTAGTTTTAAAACTTTTAAGTATTGAGAAATATCAATTTGAATAGTAATAGGTCAAGTAAAATAAAGAGCGTAATAAATTTAATTATTAATACTATGGCCATAAATAAGGTATTAAAAAAAAACACACAAATAAGTTTAGAAAATAAGATTCGAGTAATTAAAATATAATATGATTTTTTTATGTAAAATTGATATTAATGAATTGAAATTTAAAAGTTGCTTAAAATAAAGTATAAATTGATAAATGAGGGTGTACAAGTTTTAAAATTTGAATTGAAATGCTATAAAAATGGTAAAATAATGAACTTGATGGATTTATAATAATAATGTTATTGCTATTAAAATGGTATTGAATAATTAATTCCGAGCAAACGGAGATAGTGTTACATTAAATAGTTCTGTAGAGAAAATTCTCCTACCAGATGGATGTCTTGAATGTGTCTTGTGGAGTGGGCTGCGATGAGGCTTGATGATCTTTTTTGCGGTGGTTACCATGGGACATCGTCGATGCTGGTTGGCGGGGCAATGCCAGGATTTCTCGATGAATCTTGTCTGCCTGTTCGAGCCGATGGGGGAAGATGTTCGTGGCGCAGGAGATGTCGATGGGGGCGATGATGACCTCCTCGGCACGAGACACGGCTAGTCCCCGAATGGCGTCTGTTAGGCGGCTCACTAGGTCTTCGCAGTGGGGCTGCATGTTGGTGAGGGCATCCGCGACGTATTCGTCTCTGACCTCCGTCATCCTCTGCATGCTGCTGTCCTCAGTTATCCTGTCGACTTTAATGGGTTCTGTAGTAATCCCGACCAAGCCGACGTGGAATGTACTGGGCAGTCGTGGACGTGGGTGCGTGATGGGAGTCCCGCACGGGGACAGCAAGGAACAGAGGCAGGTCTAGATGGTAGCTCCAAGAGGTAGAGATAGACCACGGATGGAGGCAGTCGGACCACGGCTAAGCCTACTCGCGGGTAGAAGAGGGGGTGAGAGATCCGACTGACCGTATAACGGCGTCACTCTGAAATCAACTACCTTTGTCTCTTTTCTGGGCCTTTTTATATTGGACTCCCGCATATGGCGGTGAGTCCTGATTGGCTCTTGTAATCATGCCACTTTCTTGGCGCCGGGTCATTGTCGCCGTCTGGTTTATGGCGTCGTCTGGTCTACCTTTACTTCTTTGTTTATTTGTCATTTCCATTGTTACAAGGTCGATACATAATTTTATATAGATATGGGGTTATAATAAATATTAGAAGGTTGTGAATTATCTAACTCAAAATATACTACATATATATATATATATTTTTTTTTTTTACAGGGTTAAGTTTAACACAATAACACAAATTTTTGTATATTAATATTATTGATAAATAACAGATTATTCCTCAAGAATATCCATAGAACAGCACAGCTCCCCAAGCTTCTGTTTTGGGGAACAACACTTGGTCGGTCGTCGGATTCTCTCCAAGTATCTCCTTTGAGATAGCTGCACACCTTCCAGTGGTGAGGTAGTCTGCTGGTGACAGTTCTGGAACTTAGAAGAAAGTCCCATCGTGTGCTTTCAAAAGAACTTGATTCAAAATGTCTTTTCCTTATTCTTTTGTTTAGACACATTTTCCTTGTTACGCCATTTGGTAAAAGATGAGTGAATAGCAAAATAATTCCTTGTAACCATTAAAACAATTTCCTTGTTTACTTCAAGTGATCTGTGAATCACATTTTCATCCTCATTGATTTAATGGAAATTTCTTTCAGTCAAAATATAGATAATAAAAGTATTAATTCTACGCTCGAACATCATTTGGGTAGAGTTATTGAATTTCAGAGAGAGGCATGTTGCGATAGGGAGAAAAAATTGTTGGATGGCTACATCTAGGGGCATTGATGTATGATGTAAATTATGGCTAGTCCAATGGACTATGGGTGTCTTTTTGGAGAAGTCATGTGTCGCACACCTTTCTTTTTCAAGAAAACTTTGAAGTATGGGAAGATAAGTTTCAGCATACTGTCAGGGGATTCTTTCTGTGAGGTGATGCAGATCAGCTCCTTGAAGGTTTTTGAAATTTGCCAGATATTAGAATTGTAATTGTAATAATAATAATAACAACTTTGAAGTAGGAAGTAGGTGTTGAAAGGTGCTCCATTATATCAGAAACAATCAGCTGAGACATTTGACACCTTGTGAAGCTTTCTCTCAAAAGTGTAATGAATTGTAGTTGTAGTAACTATCCCAGAAACTTCTTGTATTTCCATCCATTTGTAGTATGCATCAGTTGCCAAAATGTAGCATTTGCCTGAAAGAAAGCAGTGGTCCACATGCACTTTTGACCAGGGTTGTCTAGCTGATGGCCAGGATATAAATTCAGATGAAAGAGATGTTGCATTAGGCAATTCTTGGATTTATTTACAGTTTTCAACATCAGCTTTAAGTCCTGGCCTCCACACAGAGCTTCTGGCTAATGTCTTCATTTTTACTATTCCTATGCGAGCTTGATGCAAAAGCTCTAGGACTTCCAAAATAATATTTTTTGTTAAAAATTGTTCAGCATTTTCCCAGATCTTTCAAATTCATTTCAAAATATATAATTTAAAGAAATAAATATATAATCTATATAGTGATAGCATTTTTGTATTTGTGCTAAAATGAAGTCAATATACAGTAAAACCCTGCTAAAACAAATCAGGGATATAGCGAACCTAAAATAATCCCCCTTTTTTTTATAATACAGTAAACTATAATTAAAAAGGCATATATTGGATTAAAATAAATGATATTTTGATCCAATATATGCCTTTTTAATTGAAGATTTATTTATGGATTGCTCTATTTTAAAAACAGTAAACTATGACTATAGTGAGCCAAATGTTCAGTCCCATTAGGGCTCACTATAGAGGGGTTTCACTGTATCTTTGGAATATAAATGGTGCTGACATAAAACCCAACAGGAGCCTTGTACATCTATGCAATCCTTATGTGTTGCTATTGAGAATAATTCTTTTGAGTTTCAACAGCATTCAATTGATAGTAAGCATTTGCTGTGTCTAATATGGTGCTTTTTTTTCTTGAAAGGAACCCAAAAATTCTTGGATTTTTGGTAATGGGTATTGTCTATTTTAATATACGGGTTTAACTCCAACTTTGCCAGTCCCAAGCCCGGATGAAAAGGAGGAGGGGGAGCAATAACAAGCTCACTAAAAAACCTGGGCTCAGCTGGCCCGGCTGATAGTACCCTGTAAGGGCTCCTAATCCAGGGATATAGGATGAGCAGTGTTTGTACTCCATGTTAGGAGCGGCTGAACATGGCGTCTGTTCCTCATGTCAGAGGCGGCCATTTCTTTTGCAGCTAAGTCGGCTTGCCACTGAGTAGTGCTCCCAGTCTTAATGACAAAGGCAGATGCATTCTACTTCACCCAGTCATGATGGTTGTCAAACTCCAAAAGTCTCAAGCTCTACAAGCTTGATACCCTAATCTGATTGAGTGAAGATAAGAAAGAAGAAGAGTAGAAGACTTAGTTGCAAATGTGGAAAATATCTTTTGCAAAATTCTTTTCCTACAATGGTAATATCAGAACCTAGGTCCAACTCACGATTGTGTTCTTTATTTTCCATCATCAAACTGATATTGTATCTAATATCACAATCTGATATTGATAAGGCACAATTTGGATTATAGATTGTAAACACAAGGTAATAAGACCAAATCCAAATAAAAAAATAGTGTGTGACATTTCAGTAACGGCGCTGTTACCTTCTTCAGTCAAATGATTCAGCACTTTTGTCTGAAGATGGTAACAACGCTGTTACCAAAATGTCACACGCTATTTTTTTTATTTGGATTTGGTCTTATTACCTTGTGTTTACAATCTGATATTTTCCCATTATCTAATCACACATACACACCCACACACATACATGCATGCACACACACTCACATACACACCAACACACATACATGCATGCGCACACACACATACACACCCACACATGCATGCGCACACACACACATGCACCATATACCATATTATTTATTAAACATTTATTACTAGCATCTTTGATTCATACAAGCTATTTTATTGTTACCTGCATTGGTAATATTCATAAAAATTTGCCACATTTATATTATGATGGCCAAATCACATGCCTTTTTAAAACAAATCTTGCTCCCTCAAAAGTATTTTGATGCTTCATTTTCTAATCCAGCAACAATTGGTTACATAAAATATAATTTTTATCTTCAATGTATTGGGTGCATTGGGTTGAGCACATTTGATAATGACCTTTAAGCTTAATGATGTAATCACTAATACTTTCACCCAAATTCTGGTTCATTTTATGAAAGATATGTGTCACTCATAAATTTTGTTTTATAGTTCCTTAAAAATGTGCTTTTAGCAATTCAATTTTTTGTTTACACATAAAGCTACTGTTCGTGGCTTCAATGTTCAGTAAAAGATACTAAGAAGCACTTTGCCACTTGTCTTGAATTATTTTATTGTCTTTGGTTTTAGAGTTATGAGTAGCTACCACATGAATTTAGAATACATGAAATTGACTTAGATTTTGATACTAGTGGTAGAGAGAGAGAGAAAACAAAAAACTATTAATTAACCAAACTAGAAATTTACATACATGTTGATTGCTTTAAAATTTACATATTAAAGATTTGTATTGTACAATTGAATTTAGAATATTTTGGCTTAATTTTCATATATAAAATTGAATTTAAGGAAATTATTAACTATAGGATCCAACATACTCCCCCGGCTGGGAAGAGATGACCAGAAAATAAAAAATAAAAAAAATAAATAAAAATAAAAAAGAGTTCCAATAGTATAGATGCTGGACTAATTGATTCCGACTATGTAGCTAAGATTACAATTCTCATTGTTTGAAAGGTAATGGAATCAGCTTCCATCTTTGAGTATCCGATTGAGGTGAATCTTGGATGAGATTTTCAGATTCGTTGGCCAGTTCTCTTTCGGGAACTGCTGGATTATCAGACTCTGCGGCTGCTAAGTCGGATTCAATAGGATCTTCCCAAGGTTTTGATTCAGCCTTTATGCATGAGCCTTGTTCGGTCGATTCCTCTAAATGTTCTTTGGAGAGTTGTCGACTTTCTGCCGCCTTCTCAAAATCTTCCAGATTGACTGCCTTTTCTAAAGCTTCGGGTCTTAAGACTTCTTTCTTCAAGATTTCTGGCCATTCTATATATGCCGATGAACTGTAATTTTCATCGTCGTCTTCAGATTCCTTGACGTCTTCTAAGCATAGAGAATCGATGGGCTTCCAGCGGGATAATTTTGCCTTTTCACCGCTCTGTAGATAATCCTTTGTTGATGTATCCACAATTTCAACAGGTACAACTTTCTCTTTGCTTGACGATTCATTAGCTTCTGTATAAACATTGATTATGCCACTGGTAGCCTCTTTAGGTCGATTAAGATCAGCTTCAACTACATTGAGGTGAGCTGAGTCATCATGGCACAGTTCTTTCTTATCCAGAGCTTCTACACTGACCACTGGTTCTTTCGAATATTTGCCTTCCGATTTATCAATAACCGAAACTTCGGAGAATTCAATTTTTGGAGTCCCGATATCTTTGTTAGACTCTTCGTCTTCAATGACAAAAGTGGTTTCTAAAATTGAAGAATCTTCTTGATTCTCATCAATAGCCTCAGGAATGTCGGCATTCTCAGTTAAGAGATTTTTGATAAGTGATTCCTGGCGTGGGGATTTTGGTTGTAAGAGAGGGAATTTTTGATTTTCATTTAAATAGGAATACTTGAGTCTACCTCCAACTCTTAGAAGTCCTTGAGTGTCTAAGAAGGGATTTAGAGAAGTTAGCTTGTTGGACAGAGGTAGTTGCTTGTTTGACTTCAGTAATTTAATTTCCGTGCAGAATTCAACTTGCTGAATTGATTTGACTAAGACTTGAATTGCCTTTGTTAATTCTCTTGTTGTCAAAGGTCCTTTCTGACGAATTGGATCAAAGAGGAGGCAATTGTAGTAGAATCTCCAACACCAAGCTGTTATTCGGATCAATTTGGTCATTGTGGAATACCTTACAATGAATTCTAGATTTAACATAGTTTCTGAATTTTGAATTAAGGTTGTTTGATCCAACACTTGACCTTCACCGACTTCTTGAATGATATTGAGATTTACTTGGGTTGGTGAAGAAGGAATATATCGAACATTATTTTCTTGAAGCCAAATAGGACCCCGCCACCAAATTCTATGATTGACCAAGTCTTGAGGCATGATTCCTCTTGATGCGCAATCAGCTGGATTATCTTGACTGGATACATGGAACCAATCAGTGATTTGAGTCAAATTTTGAATTGACGACACTCTGTTCGAAACAAAGGCTTTCCATCTGCTGGCATCTGATCTTATCCAATCTATGCAGATTTGTGAATCAGTCCATAAAAAGGTTTTGTCAGGTTGAAAAGGAAATGATTCAAGAATGACTTGATTCAGTTGAGCCAAAAGCAATGCTGCACTTAGTTCAAGTCTTGGAATTGTAATGGTCTTTAATGGTGCAACCTTAGTTTTTGAGGTTATCAGATTGATTTTGATCTTTTGATTTTTGAATCTAGTTTTCAAGTAAAAAACTGCTGAATAAGCATTAAGGGATGCATCACAAAATCCATGTAGTTGTAATTCTTCTATTTCAGAAGATGAACTGTTCAGGTATCTTGGTATTTTGATTTCCTTTAGGCACGATAGTTGAGTTTGGAATTTATTCCAATTTGACTTTATATCTGATTCAATTGGTTCATCCCATGAAGTTCTCTCAGCAGGAAGTTGACATTTTCGCCTAAAATAGGGTGGTGGCTTTATCTTAGGAATAATCGAAGTTTCTTTCTTAGATGAGAGTGGTTCACTTGACTGAGAAGCGAGAGGTTGTTCTGGAGTGGATGGTTGACTTGATTCAGAAGGAAGTAATTGGTTTTGTTTAGAAGTAATTTGTGGAGTTAACTTAGAGATACGTGACTTTTTAGATTTACTTGGAATTTCTTCAGATTTACTTGGATTATCTTCGGATCTACTTAGATTTTCTTCAGATTTACTTGAATTATCTTCAGATTTACTTGGATTTTCCTGTAGCCCTTTTTCCAATGCTTGAGATCTTGAATCACCTAAATTGGGTGTTGATTTAAAAGGGAGATTGACTGAATATCTGCCCTCAATGTCTCTTTGGAGGTTTGACTTGAATAATATCTCACAGGCCTTCTTTGTACCCAACTGGGCCTTAGAAATTGGGACATCTTCAAGTTCGCAGAATTTTCTTATGCTGGAATCAAGTTCAGTGGTACAGTGATTGATTACCGAAGTATTCGACTTAATATTTGAATGGATTCTCCCAGAAACAAGCCAACCTAACTTGGTATTAAGTGCTATAGGATGGTGCTTTAAATCTGTTTTATGACCTAGAATGAATTCTACAAAGGTATCTGCACCCAAAATTAGGTCTATGGGCTTGGTGACATAGAATTCTGGGTCTGCCAAGAGCAAATTTTCTAAATGAGGAAAGTCTGCTGACTGAATTTGGAAGTTTGGAAGGTCTGCAGTTACCCTCCCAACCACAAATGCTCTGGCAGAAAATAATTGATCATTATGATGTGGGGTGAACTCTATTTCAACCTGCGATGTTGTCCTGTTGACAACAATGTCACCTACACCTTTTAGTGTATAAGAATTTTTCCTTTTTTCAAGTCCCAACTTGTGGCAACATTGTTCTGAAATTAGGCTTATTTGGGACCCATTGTCCACTAATGCTCTACATAGCACAAATGAGCCATCCTTCGCCTTGACTTTAATAAGGGCTGTTGACAGTAGAATATTTGTTTCCGTTTCCAAAGGCATCACATTACAGATGGTATTTGTTGAAATCAACATCTCTTGAGAGGTTGTTGGTTGTGGAATGGATGGTTCAGAGTTGTATTCATGCAGAAGAGTATGATGGTTCTGCTTGCAGTTTTTACATCTTGATGTGATGAGACATTTGGATATCTCATGATTTGCTCTAAGGCAATTTTGACAAAGTTTATGTTTTTTAACTAATTCCCATTTTTTAGGCAAGGGAAGATTTATGAATCTCTGGCAGTCATTTAGTTTATGAATTTGATGACATAAAATACAATTTTGACCTTTGTTGACATAAAGGCCGTGAGCCATCATATTTTTGCTAGAGGTTTTTTGTTCCTGGAACAAAGGAATTCTCATACCTTGCAGGCTTCTAGCATGTTTTTCTAAAAAATTCACAAAGTTTTCAAATGTTGGATATTCTTCATTTTGAAGGGTTAATTCCCATTCTTTCCTGAGGGCTTCACCGATTCTTTTTTCAAAAAAATTGATCAGGATTAGATCTGTTAATGTGTTTTTCTCAAGTCCTAGCACTGAGAGATTTCTAATGCCTTCATTGCAAACATCAAGGATTTCATAGAGAGAACCAGCCGAAATAGATTTTAATGGCCTTATGGAGAATATTTTGTTGATTTGTGAAAAAGCCAATTCTCTTCTGTTATTAAATCTATTGCATAAGGTATCCCATGCTTGCTGGTAGTTTTTGTCAGAAATGGGAAAACCCCCGAATCAACTTTTCCGCAGGACCCTTAACAGATGCATTTAGATATTGAAATTTTTGTATTTCAGTTAGTGTTTGATTTGAATTAATGGTGGAGTTAAATATTTCTCTAAAACTAAGCCAATTGGCTGAATCACCATTGAAAATGGGTAAATTTATCTTAGGTAAATTAACATTGGATTCGGGCAGTTGTTTATCACTATGAGTATTTTCTTTGGTTTCAATCAAAGATAAAGCTTCTTCAATAGACACCAACATATTAAAAATATCCTCTTTGGCTTTTGAATAATCGTCATATTGTGTATCATCTAACTCTGATTCTAATAATGTGTTGATAACTTGATTTAGGCTAATTTTCCTTTCATTAACTTCTTGTTGGAATAGCTTTAATCTATGTATGTTTTTGGATTCTACAATAGCTTCATTTTTTGATTCCAGATCCTTTATTTCCTGAATAATAAAGTTGAATTTGTGCCGAATTTTAACTTCTGATTTGGGCATGACTTTATTTTAAGAATTTTAAGTTTTCAAATGGCTTACCTTAATTTTTTAAAGTATCCGGCTCGAGGGACCATACTGTTCGTGGCTTCAATGTTCAGTAAAAGATACTAAGAAGCACTTTGCCACTTGTCTTGAATTATTTTATTGTCTTTGGTTTTAGAGTTATGAGTAGCTACCACATGAATTTAGAATACATGAAATTGACTTAGATTTTGATACTAGTGGTAGAGAGAGAGAGAAAACAAAAAACTATTAATTAACCAAACTAGAAATTTACATACATGTTGATTGCTTTAAAATTTACATACAGTAAAACCCCTCTATAGTGAACCCCAATGGGACAGAGCTTTTGGTTCACTATAGCCACGGTTCACTATAGCCACGGTTTGGCTATTTTTTTTTACTTTTCAAAATTTTTAGACCGTATAATTAAAGGACAGCCATACACACTGGAAGAGGCTTCCTCTTAATAGTGGTCACTTTGTTTTAATTCCCTTAATTGACCAATTTTCTTACATTAATACTGAATAATAATAGAAATCATTAGATGATAGGTTCTTCTTATCATTAACATGCATGTACCTCTATGTCTAATTTAAAAATCAAGACAAATCCTAGGCAAAGTTTTATTAAATATATATTCAAAGATATAAAATGATTTTAAAACATCATTATCACATTATATAATACATTGTTTACTAGGAAAAATGGCTCTAACACCTTGTTGCTTCAAAGCATTCTTCAAGCATTGCACCATTCAAATAAAGTTAGTGTTTTTCTTCCATTTCATTTTCCCACATATTCTTCTAGGTCTAGATTTCGTTTTTTTTTTTTAACCTGTCATGCAAAACATTGCTGACTTTAAAATCACTATAGTTAATGGCATAAAAATAGTTTTTGTTTCATCACGGGACCATTAATTTGGATTTTTTTTTTTTTAGCCCTAAAACGTACGATCGCGATCGCGGCAAAAGTTGAGGTTGATTCCTCTTTGTAACCATTTTTAATAGCTTTATATTTTATCTTTTATAATAGAAAAGTTATATTCTCTTATTTTAATATGTTCTTAACATTTTGCCTGTGTTGTTTCACTTTGAAAAGTTCTGAAAATGGCCTCTTTTTTTTTTTTTTAAGAAATAACGCTTTTGTTTTTAAAATGCCTTTGTTTTCTTCATTTTGGAAGCCATTTGTATTTTTATATTTCAAATTTAATGGATACAAATATATTCTATTTAATAAAAAGTATAATGTGTTAAAATTTATACAACATACAGCAAAAATAAAGTGCAAAATTCAAAACAAACAATGCCGCTAAATTTATTGTTTTGAAATCGCGATTCGCGAGCTCAAAATTTGGTTGTTTTAATTTTTTTTTAAATTACAATTCTAAGTTCGTTATAAGCATAGTATTTTTGATAGATTTTATCATTTTGGGACCGAAAATAGGTTCGTTATAGCGATAGTTCGCTAGTTTGAAAAGTGAAAAGTTCGTTATAGCGATGGTAATTTTAATGGAATGGAATGCGGATTTTCGATGGGTTCGTTATAAGGAAGGTTCGTTATAGCCATGGTTCGTCTTAGCGGGGTTTTACTGTATTAAAGATTTGTATTGTACAATTGAATTTAGAATATTTTGGCTTAATTTTCATATATAAAATTGAATTTAAGGAAATTATTAACTATAGGATCCAACAGCTACAAATGTCCATATTCCATTTGAAACAATATATATAGTAATACAAAATTTTTTAATTTTTTTTTCATAATTTGAAATTTTTCATACTTATGTCAAAAGCTTGAACTATAGGAACTTTTGCCATATTTTTTGTCACAACTCAATATAAGCAACTTTAATTTTCTATTGTCAACTGTGTCAATTTTGTTTTTCTTTTAGTGTTTGTAAATTTTAACAAGCACACAAAACATAGTGAACCTTCCCTTATAACATACCTGAAATAATCCCCATTTTTATTTTATAATACAGTGAACTATGGCTAAAACCATGGCTATAGTGAAACACAGGTTCAGTCCCAATGGGGTTTACTATTGAGAGTTTTACTGCATATATAATATTATGCACTAGCGAGCCATCTGTTATCAAAATTTGAAACTATTTTGAAGGCGTAAGATTCTTTTTGAAATTAAACAATTTCTACTGCCCTTACTGCAATGGAAAAATTAATGGGAGGGCCTGGCTCATCAGTGGTGAACCCTCCCAGCGGTTTCGCCAGTTTAATCTACCATACCGCTGTTATATTGCATTTTTGGAACTTCCTTTTATAGTGATACTGTTGCTAGAATCTTGGAATGGGTATTTTAGAAGAACTATGGACATAAGCTTTGAGGACAGTAGAATTACATACATTTATAAATATATAATTAATTTTTCCATTGCAGTATGGACAGTAGAAATTGTTTAATTTCAAAAAGAATCTTACGCCTTTAAAATAGTTTTGAATATATAATATTAATTATTATTATGTTTATTTTTATTTTTCTATTATTTTTTCATGTGTTAAGCGTATTTACGCATATCAGGGAACAGGCTAAATCAATGAATAGTTGATTTCTGTTCCACCAGATGGCGCTCTGCCTTCTGAAAAGCACATATGCTCCAGGTCAGGATATGCCTTTCTTATTTTTAATATAATATTAAGTTGAGGGAAGATGATATTCATGCATCAAAAGTGTCACCTCTCCCTTTAAAATAATGCATTTGTTTATCACCCCAGTCTAAAACCTAATGCTGATGATAAAGAATGAGCCCAACACCAATTTGGCAAATTCACTTGGCAAAGCCAACCTGTATACCATGTTTTAGGGCTTTGGCCCTCATCAGTACAGGGGTGGCTTCAATTTCATAACATCTTACAAGAGAAAGAAAATAAGACCTAATCCATATATTTTCTTTTTTTTATTATGATGAAGCACAATTTGGATTATAGATTATAAACACAAGGTAATAAGACCAAATCCAAATAAATAAATAGTGTGTAACCTTTCGATAACAAGGCTGTTACCGAAATATCACACACTATTTATTTATTTGGATTTGGTCTTATTACCTTGTGTTTTTTTTTTATTATAATCTATAATCCAAATTGTGCTTTATCATCTTATGAAAGGAGTTATCAAATCAGTCGAAATGGCCAAAAAGATGTCATCCACATTTATTGTTTTTACACGAATCACTTCACATAAAAATGTGTCTCAGAATGTTCAAGTAAACTTCCTTATTTATTGCTTGCCCTTCTTAAAGACATCCATAGTGTACAATTCTCTTTATGCCAAAGAATTTTTAAAATTCAACAGGACTTTAAACATTTTAGGCAAAAGCATCTTCTATATAAAAGAAATAAAACTATAAAGCACAAATATTTCATTTAAAACAAATAAAATAAACTTATACTGGCCTTAATGCGATGAAAAATATTGGGAGGGCTTGGCTCATCAGTCTGGAACCCTCCTAGCGGTTTTGTCATTAATTTTTTAAAAAATTATCCAATTGTATAATTAAACAAGGTCATGGAGACTGAATTCATGAATTAAATTTGATAAGGTACAATTTGGATTATGGATTATAAACACAAGGTAATATTTATTATTATTTATTTGGATTTGGTCTTATTATCTTGTGTTTATGGATTAAATTTATAATCTTGGTAGGCTTGGAATATAGGTCCTGTCTTAAGGCTCCCATGCATTCCAAGTGGTGATCTGGTGAGGCTTCTTTGGTCCTGCAGATGGTGCATTGTGGGAAGGTCTTTACACCATCCTGGAAGAAGAGCAGTCTTGTATGGCCAAATTTGAGGCTGGAAATACAGGTTGGTGCCTGTCAGTTCATCCCACATTCCAGAATAGCTCCAGGCTTTTGGTTCAGGTACCATTGATGGAATGTTGACTCCGGTATTTTTGCTTGGATGTTTCTTTTTTTGTATGTGTTTTAAAGAGTCAAAATCATTTTTAGCCTTTTCTTTTTTATAAATTTTTATTCCATCTTTCTCTTCTCTCTTTCCATTGAATATATTAACTTAGATTAAAATAGTAATGTAATTTTTCCTTTGTTCAAAAATGTATTAATGCAATTTTAGCCATCATAAAAAGTTAATCAAGAAACATTTTGAAAATAAATGACAAGGCAATTTGTTATGATTAAACTCTCTCTCTCTTGAGATAACCCGGATTCCTGGAGCCAATAGTATCAATTAACATTTTTAATAGAGGCTGGATCTCAGAAATTATTGTTTTATTAACAATAACATTAGATTAAGATGACAAAGTACAAAAAGGCAAGCGTATAGTAGCAGAAAACAAAACAGGTATAGTCGGTGTGGCGCCAGGTCACGTGATGTCTGGTAGGGAGGTGGCGCTGCTCGGCAACAGCTGATGTGCGAAGTTACTCTCCAACATATCCACTAGCAGTGAATGTCGTGATGAAATCATCTAAGTGATTTTAATCTGAACTATTGCATGTAATGACAAGATGACAATAAAATTATATTAATTGTCAATTGTCCAAGTGATTTTAATTCAATCAAAAGTTCTCTCCCTCTCTGATCCCTGGGGTGTCGAATTCAAGAGGTTAGACTGTATGTAATTCTACTGTTCTAAAAGCCTATGTCCATAATTGACCTCTAAATACCATTACTTAAGATTCCAACCTTCAGTGTCACATATATAAGCAGAATCGTCCAATACAGTATTAGAGCTCTAAAAGCGGTCTTGTGGATCAAATTAGCGAAACCACTGAGAGGGTTCCCCACTGATGAGCCAAACCCTCCCAATATTTTTCTTCGCAGTAAGGATAGTAGAAGTTTCTGTTTTATTTAATATTAAAATAAATATTTGTGCTTTTTATGGTTTTATTTTTCATTAAGATTTTTTTATTTCCAAAATCGATATTCCTTCGTTCTTGGCTTATCCATTCCAATCCATGGATTGGCACTTCATATCCGGGGCATACCTGTAAGCTCACGTTTGATATTCAGTTATAACTTTTCCTTCCAATTAATTATACGGTCTTTTTCGTACGTTTCAAGCATGGTATTGAAGGCCACAGCATGATCGCATTTTTTTTTTGTTAGCATTTTAGATTTGACGACATCTTCTTTAACTGAAAGTCAACTATCATTTCAATTAAGGATTTTGCTATTCCTGTTATTTCCACTACGTCTCGTAGCCACACTTCTGAATTCTATCTCCTGTATTCAATTTGTAAATTGTGTTTGGTTATCAGTTCTGCAGCAGCATTGGACGTCTAACACGCTCTTCATCTTCGACTGAGGTCATGCCATTTAATTATGAAATCACTCAAATGCTGCTTTTTGTTTTAAATGTTCATCGCCGAATACTATTTTTAAAAAAATCTAAAGTTTCAGAAGCAATCATTTCGATTTTGTAACATAATTTAATAAGAATTCGCTTTTCAATTTTTAGATACCTAGCAATATAAAAGAAATTTTTCAATGCGTTAAAAAAAACGTTCTGCGCCTGGAGAGAAATGAGATCTAACCCGGGTTTCTCTCTGGAGCTTCGAACGTCAACTATCTGATCTGTGCGTTAGGACAGGTAATGCTATATAATGCCATGTTGCTAAAAATGTCTCAGTTTTTTAGATTAGGTATTAAAATTAAATGATTATGCTCGCGCGCTTTACTTTTCAAATTTTGATCATTCAACCTCTCCCCGAAATGTTTGGACAAAACTTGTAAACTATTTTTTTAAAATGTATTTTATGTTGTCACACAAAACTGTGTGGGAAGGCAAATTAGGAGGCAAGGCGAATCGATCAAAACAAATACACCATTATAACTAAAAAAACAAAACAGGAAGGTAATATACAGAATACCAGATTTGTGTAAAATTAATAATATGTCGAAGAGATAATAAATGTTTTGTTCCTAACTACGTACCTATGAGATATCTGACCTTGCGAATCTTGTTGCTTCTCCGACCTTAATACACGTTTCTGTCAAATATACTTTGAGCGCCTTACTTTGACCCCTCTGGACTTGCTTCTGTCTTCTTCTGGTGTGAAGAGCAGCTCTATAGTCGTCGTGGTGTGTCAATTGAAACTATTGTCTTCTTGGAGGCAAGTCCTTGGCTAGGACTCCTGGGGTTGTCGCGTCAAGATGAGGCCACAGCTCCCTTGGCCTCAAGGTCAGCTCGACAAACGTCAATTTGTCCATACTCTCCTACCCAGAAACTCCACCAAATGTCACGTAGAAAAGCGAGAAAATACGAATCACAGGACGACAAGGCAATTTGTTCTGATTAAACTCTCTCTCTTGATGTAACCCGGGTTCCTGGAGCCACGTATTAAAGTCGCCAACTATCCGGGTTGGTCTATAGACTTCACGTCTAATGGTGGACATCCAGTTTACCCGATGTCGCTAAGGCTGTACTTGGGAATGTTCTGCAGGTCTTCAGGGGTAAATATGCTAATTCTTAGGAGAGTGACTGTTTGGAACCTTTGAAGGAGGTGAGCGGGACATCTGAAGAGAATATGGTCGACAGTTTGGTCTTCCTGCTGGCAATGTGGACATGTGGGATCGTCTTTTGTTACTCGGCCAGAATTCCAACAGTGTGAAGTACCTTCTCGTGTGTGGGAAACCTTACCTATTACACCATCGACGAAGATGTCAGCATTCAAAAAGTTAGGAGTGAAATAGACGGAGAATTTGAAATTCTGAGAAAACTTCGTAAATCGATAGAATTCATCCTGCTGCTGATGACAGTAGATAAGAATTATAACATCGTTGTAAGAAAACTTGAACGCCAAAAATTAAAAGGATGAACTCCCAAGACACCATTATTTGCATTAGAAAACGAGTTATACACTCATGGACAAAACTTAAGGAAATTGTACTTTTTGGCATGTGTATCGGGTTTCAGACAATAACTCTGAAAGATATTTAATAGACAGTGACTTTTATTGAAGACACACGAGATAACCAAGTGTGAACAAATTTGCCTTATCTCCTTATAAAAAAAAAAAAAAAGAGGACTGGTGATATCAAAGACTTTCCACTTCCGTAAGTTTTGTCCATGAATGTATTTTGACACGACTACAAAAGATAATCAATCCAATACAATAGTTGAGTGGTCTGGAGATTAAACTGATGAAACTGCCGAAAAGATTCACCACTGATGAGTCAGCCTCTCCATTTTAACATTATCTATATTCATATATGTAGGAATGTCCACAGTAAACTTGTGAAGTGGAATTTATGTCAATTTGTACAAACTTTCTCACAGCAGATGCTAAATCCCAAAGGTAATGTTCGCAACCATTTTAATTTAGCGTATCTTACAAGAGGCAAGGTTAAGAGAGTAAAGATCTCAAACTCATCCAAGCATTTTCCTCGCAACATTCGGAGTGTTGGGTCGACGTATCATGAATCTGGATCTGGAATACAGTAGAACATACTCCATGAGAGGACACTCCCGCTAGAGGACACCTCTCTACAAAGGACAGTTTTCATTTGTAAAATTACCATTTTTACTATTTTGACACTATCCGGTAAGAGGACACCTCTTTCTAAAGGACACTTTGGCTCTTCAATTAGGTGTCCTTTACAGGGAAGGTCTACTGTATATAGCTCCATTTACCTTATTTCTCATTTTAATGAGAAGTTATTTTAGATTTAATACTTGAACGTTTATATACCATAAATATATAAAGAGGAAGATGTTATAAAAATCTACAATTTTTTATTAACGACAGTCAGTCTGGTTTCGCAGATGTGTGGACTGTACGCAGCTTTATTTCCCAAATAAATCACGCGCTAGACAAACGCTAGAACTATTAGGGCAAATTTTTGGCGTGTGAAGACCATTAAGAGAATATCAACGACCCTCATTTCATTATTTTGGGCAAAAATGGCCTCAATCCCGTCGAAATGGACGTAAAAATTATGCGCCATTTTATGATCGCCTTTGCCAAAACAAAGATTCCAGTTTTAACACAACCCATATTTAACACGGAGCTATCGATGTGGCTTTAGTTGTTTGCTTAGACACATTATCACGCCGTACTCAACTATAATATCCTCATTATTGATATTTTTAAAATTATAAACATTTTAAACGATACTTATATTCTAAAATGTATACCGGTATAGTTATAATATATTCCTACAGCCCTAATCATGCAATGAATAAAAAATGAAAGATGAGGGCATGGCTCATCAGTGGTGAACCCACCCAGCGGGATCGCTATTTTAATCTCCAGATCGCTTCACTATTGTTATTTATTTTATTTCGTCTCAGTTTACTGGTGTTACATTCGAGTCACCTTGTCCTGGCTATTTACACATGGCGAGTTAGTGGAGTAGAGATGGTCCCCAGACCTTGCAGCTGTTGGTTCACTATTGTATTGAACTGAATTCCTTATATACTCTCTGCACAACTTGTTATTGAATGCATTAAATTGGTGTTTTTAATTTAATGTATTCAATAGAAAGTGCAGGGTATATAAGAAATTCAGTCTATCAAAATTCGAAACTATTATAGACGCGTAGGATTCTTTTTAAAAATAAACAATTTCTACTGTCCTTACTGCAATGGAAAAATTAATGGGAGGGCCTGACTCATCAGGGGTGAACCCTCCCATTAATTTTTCTATTGCAGTAAGGACAGTAGAAATTGTTTATTTTAAAAAAGAATCATACGCGTCTATAAATGGCAGATTAAACTGGTGAAACCGCTGGGAAGGTTCACCACTGATGAGCCAGGCCCTTCCATTAATTTTTCCATTGCAGTAAGGAGAGTAGAAATTGTTTATTTTTAAAAAGAATCATACGCGTCTATAAATGGTAGATTAAACTGGCGAAACCGCTGGGAGGGTTCACCACTGATGAGCCAGGCCCTCCCATTAATTTTTCCATTGCAGTAAGGACACTATAAATTGTTTATTTTTAAAAAGAATCATATGCGTCTATAGTAGTTTCGAAATTTGATAACAGATGGCGCGCTAATGCATCATACAATTCAGTCTAATTCAATAGTGACTCGGTCTGGGGATTGAAATGGCGAAACCGCTGGGAAGGTTACATTTTTATTCATTGCAGGTTAAAGGCTGTAGAAATATATTTTAATTATATATAGTTTAGAATTAGTCAAAAAATGTGTTTATAATTTTCAGCGAGATAGAGAGAGCTAAGTTGATGATGATATTATTGATTATGTGGTTTCTGTTTTATTCACGCTTTGATTGGCTGATTAAGGTTACATGTCAATTAACTGATTAGCGTCCACTTCCACGTGACCTTAATCTGCCAATCAGTGTTGAGGTCATTAGCCTATCAGCGTAATGTTTCCTTTTCTCAGAGTCATTGACCATCGAAATACTATTTTAAATATACGAATTCGGTTTCGATTATGGGATTTTTTTTTGTAGTTTTTTTTTTTTAGTATTACACAACAACAAAAAAGCTTTATTAAGACTTTTTTGGTCTTATGCAGATTTTCCAAATAAAGATTATATTTAATTAAAAAGGCATATATCTGATCAAAATATCATTTATTTTACCAATAATTCAGTTGGCTGAACGCCAACCTTTATCAAGGTGTTATAACATATTATTGGTAATTGTTGGTAAAATAAATAATATTTTGATCCAATACACCCATACCTCGCTTTGCGTCGGGGTTACGTTCCAAAAAAACACGACGCAAATTGAAACGACGCAAAGTGAAAATATGTGAAGGCGCAATCAAAAACAAAGGTGTTGCCATATTTTAGGGAAAAAAAAAAATAATAAAGACTCGAATCCAAAACAACGCAACTTCGAAAATTTAACGACGCACAGTGAAAATCAGTAAAAATTAAGCAGCGACGCAACTTCGAAAAATCGAAACGACGCAAAGCGAGGTATTGGTGTATTTGCCTTTTCAATTAAAGATTTATTTATGGATTGCTGATTATATGAACAGAATTAACAGTAATAGTTTTTTTTTTGGTAATATTAGGGATATTTTTACTTTCCTCACACTATTTGTGTACTTTTAAAACACATTTCTTTCAGAGTTCTATTTATGAGTTTTGATATTTAGTAGCGGCGAAATAACAGTTCGATTTTATTACGTCGACACATTTTTAAATTTGAAATATTCTTGACAATTTTAATGCACTATATTATTTATATTTAGATAAACGTCAATAAGGCTTAGAAGTGGCTGTCGTTCAAGACACATTCGTTGAACGAGTAATGGTCTAGTTGGTTTATACGTAGGTATATACGGTGACCGCTTTATTAGCCCACTGTCTGGACGTTTTCTATCACGTGACAACCAATCATCAGCCAATGTGGGATCGTATTTAGCTCAGTGGTTCAATAAATTCGAACGGTTCGAACCGCAGAAACCGGTTTATTCAATGATCTGAATTTGCGCGATCTGCTCAGAGGTTCAAATAAATATTTCTTTTGAAGGGGATAATATAAATATATTATATATGCGTTTATTAAAAGGAAAAAAATGCGAGGTTTCAATTTTTAAAATAATATTTTTTTTTTTTGCTGTTAAATTAGTTACTTAAAAATAAAGGTTTTATTAAAAGGCTGTATTTATGAATTATATATTGTTATAAATATAAATATATATATATATTATAGGAGTGGGGATACGAAGGATAATTGTAGCAGACATAACAACAGCTGTACCAATGATTCAAGCAGCTCTACATGTACAGAATGAATCTGGACCATCTCTAAACACCATTAATATCCGTCTTATCGAAGCAGAACTGCTAAGATAGTTCGTCGACCTTAATTAAGAATTCCATTATCTGCCAGACACCGAAGCAAAAGGCTCATCTGGTGTGAAGAGAGACGTCTTTGGTCTTAAGAATGGTGTTGTATCTTTTATACGGGTTCATTTACCTTTAGCTTTATATATATTTAATATAGTTACAGCCTTTATGTATATAGACAATTAATATACCGCCGTGCTAGAACAATTATATATTTATTATGCGGCGTTGTTTACATACTGTGTTGCCAGATCTTTTGTAGCACAGATTATAACTATATACAACATGTTCCCCTTTTAATTAAAGTCCGGGGTCGAATCTTTTCGGAGGCTTTACCACACGTCCACTTCTAGTGGTGTAGGCAGTGCCTCCTTCATTGTAGTTTCCTATGGGAGTTGAAGTGGATGGGGCCAACTCTTCAGGACTGAGGTTCAGGCGGGGAAATTCTCCTGGTTCCCTTTGACCACTGGACTCCGATGATGTCGAGGGGGCAGGATCCAATTGGGGCGATGACTGGCTGCTCCTTCTCTGTCCAACAGGATAACTTCTGGGCCGTAGGTGAACTCTGTTCCGTTTTAACATTCGGCCCTCGTTGTTCTGAATGATGTATGATCGAGGCTGGTTGGCTTCTCCAATGATGGTAGCTGGTCTCCAGGCATTGCTAGTTTTGGCATTTACCTGTTCACCAGAACTCATTTTAGGAAGTATTTTGGCATTTCGGTCATAATATTCTTTCATCTTATATTGATTTTCCCTCTTCTGCTGTAGAATGTTTTCCGTGCTAATGAAAGCAGGTTTTAGCTTTGTGGTTTTCATTGGGATCAAGGTTCTCAAGTTTCTTCCCATTAGCATCTGAGCTGGGGACGGTAGATTATTTGACGGAGTTGTTCTCAGGGCTATTAAACACATATAAGGATCAGTGTTGTCTTGACGGCATTTCTTAAGTTGCTTCTTTACTGTTTGCACCATCCTCTCCACTAATCCGTTTGATTTTGGGTATCCTGGGCTAGAGGTTTTATGTTCTATGTCCCATTCATTTGTAAAATTAGTAAAGTCTTGTGATGTAAATGGTGGTCCATTATCAGTGATGATGATCTCTGGAATCCCATGTCTTGCGAAGGTAGATTTCAAAACTGGTAGAATCTCTTTTGCTGAAGTTGATGCTACCTTGATGACTTCAGGAAAGCTGCTGTAGTAGTCTACTATTATTATGAATACAGATTGGTCTAGATAGAAGAAATCAATAGCTACTTTTTGCCAAGGGTAGTCTGCTATTTCGTGAGGTATAAGTGGTTCTTTCCTTTGCGAAGGTTGTGATTCTTGACAAATTCTACACTTATAAACCATCTCTTCTATTTCTCTATCCAGTCCAGGCCAATAAATAGCTTCATGTGCTCTGTTTTTACAAGCAGAGATCCCTTGATGAGACATGTGTAGTGTTTGCAAGATGCTTTCCCTTTGGACTTTAGGGATGACAAGTCTTTGTCCTCTACAAATCAGGTCTTTCCATATATATAGTTCTTCTTTACAATGCCAGTAGGGCTTAACAGCATAGTCCACACTTTTCTTATGAATAGGCCACCCATTCAGTATATGATCCCTTAATTTTATCATTTCTTCATCTGACTCCATATCTCTGAGAATTTCCTGGTATCTTTTAGTGGTCACCTTCAGATTTAGAGTCATAATGGTGTTCTGGAGATCCAGATCTGAGGTGTCGATGGTTTCCTCTGAAATTGAATCTCTAGATAGAGTGTCTGCGGTGTGAATCACTTTTCCTGGTACATATTCTAAATTAAAATCATATCGCATCAATTTCAAGACCAGTCTTTCAAGTCTTGGAGATAATTCCTCTAGTGGCTTTTTTAGTATAGCCAACAAGGGTTTATGATCCGTCTGGGCTGTGAACTTTCTTCCATACAAATGATAGTTAAATCTTTGGCATCCATACCAGAGAGCTAAGAGCTCCTTTTCAATCTGGGCATATTTTTTCTGAGTGTTATTCAAGGATGCGGATGCAAAAGCGATGGGTCTTCCCTCTTGCATCAAGACAGCCCCAAGCCCATGTTGACTAGCGTCCACTGAAAGTGTTACCTTCCGATGGGGGTCAAAGAGGCCAAGAACTGGAGGATTTGATACCAAATTTTTCAGCTCAATGAATTCTTTTTCTATAGCCTCATTCCATGTCCACAGGGTATTCTTTTTTAGGAGTTGTCTTAACAAGACAGTTTTATCTGCCAGATTATGCATGAATTTAGCTAGATAGTTCACAGTTCCCAAAAATCTTTGAAGAGATGTCTTGTCCATTGGTCTTTTTATTTTTTGTATTGCTTCTAATTTAGATGGATCTGCAGAGATGCCATTCTTGGATATCTCATGTCCACTGAACTTAACTTTTTCTTGGGCCAGTTGCATTTTATTGAATTCAAACTTTAAATTATTTTTTCTAGCAATTTCCAAAACCGTAATCAGTCTACTATTGTGCTCCGTGAGGGAGTTTCCGTATATTATTATATCATCCATGTATACTTTTACTCCTTCAATTCCTGTAAACATACTTTGCATTTTTTTATAGAAAACTTCTGGAGCGCTGCAAATACCAAAAGGTAACCGATGGAATCTGTAATACCCATAAGGTGTAGCCATTGTTAAAAGGCTAGATGACTTTTCGTCTAACTTGATTTGCCAAAAGGCTGACTTAGCATCAAGTACTGTATAGATGGGTGATTTTGTGATATCAGCAATGATGCCTTCAGGGGCAGGAAGTTGACGATATTCCATTTTAATCCATGGATTTAGCTCTCTAGGGTCCATACAGATACGAACCTTTCCATTTGGTTTCTTAATGATTACCATCGGGTGTGCCCACTCTGCTGGTTGGTCTACCTTTGAGATGATCTTTTGTTCCTCCATCGATTTTAGCTCCATCTCAACTGGTTTTTTCAGTGCAAACGGAATTCGGCGAGCTAACTGAATTCTTGGATGTGCATTTTCTCTCAGGATCACAGAATGCTCTCCAGGGAGTGTTCCGATCTCATCAAAGACATCTCTGTAGGACTCTATTATCTTTGTAGGTGAAGCATCCATCTTTGTCCTAGTATGGTCCTGTTCCAACGACTCTACTTTTAATATCAGCTCTAATTTTTTACACGCTGCCAATCCCAAAATTGGTGGAGCTGGCAAATCCACGACTAGAAATTCAAGGATTTCAGATTTTTTCCCAGAGGTACATGAAGCCTTGCATTTGCCCCTTATTGGTACTTTTTCTCCTGTATATGAATAAACCGCAATCCCAGTTGGATATATGCAGGGTTTATTTTGCCAATTTTTAATGGTATCCAATGGCAGGATGTTCACCTGTGCTCCTGTGTCTAATTTAAAATTAACTGAATTATTCTCCACCAAGATTATTTTAGTCCACTCTAGACCAGTAATGCTATCTAGGGATAGGTATTGAAGACACATTTCTTCTTCCTCTTCCGCTCTTTCCTCCAACATATGCACTCTGTTCCTACACATTTTAGCAAAATGGTTTGGTTTTTTACATGAATTGCATATTTTACCATATGCAAAACATTTACCATATGGATGTCTGGAACCACAATTTTGGCAAACCTTTGCATTAGGATGTTCCTCAGATACATTAGGTTTTCTACCAACTGGATATTTGAAATTCTTTTTATATTGCTTTTTATATTTTATAGAATGTAAATCAACATCTTCTCTAGTTATATTTTTTACTTGTTGTCTAGAAGTTTCAGTAGCTCTTCCCAAGTCTATGGCTTTAGCTAAAGAAAGATCAGGATCTTGTAGCATCCTTTCTTTTAAAGCTTTGTCTTTAATTCCAATTATAATTCTATCTCTGACCAAGGAATCTGCAAGCTCTCCAAATTCGCAGTCCATGCTTTTATTTTTCAATTCAGTTACATAGTCATCAAAATTCTGATTCTCCCCTTGTTCCGTTGTAAAAAACTGGTACCTCTTATAGGTTGTGTTTTTATATGGTTTAAAGTGTCCATCAAACAGTTCAAGTATATCCGGAACAGTCGGAGAGGCATCAGTTTCTTGTATTTTAAATGTAGAGTATATATCTAGGGCTAACTCACCAATATTATAGAGTAGAATAGCCCTTTGTCTTGGAATAGATTTTTTATCTATTTCTGTGGCTATGTAAAACATTTGGAATCTCTTTTTCCATTTACCCCATGCTTCTGATGGGTTTGTTCCAGGCACAAATGGCTGCAAACTATTCCCGGTACTCGAGGCCATTTTTCAACGTGTTAGGCTTAATTGATATTTGAAATTTTACTTATCTTTCAAAATCCCGGCGCTGCCACCATGTTGTATCTTTTATACGGGTTCATTTACCTTTAGCTTTATATATATTTAATATAGTTACAGCCTTTATGTATATAGACAATTAATATACCGCCGTGCTAGAACAATTATATATTTATTATGCGGCGTTGTTTACATACTGTGTTGCCAGATCTTTTGTAGCACAGATTATAACTATATACAACAAATGGTATTCTATTGTTTTTTATTATTAATTCAGATTCAGTTTGGGCGTTCATGACGGCAGGATACATGTTAGACGTAGGCCCCAAGAAATATCTCATCAGGACTGTACTGTAGAAAGGCATACAGCAAGAACCCCTGGCTTCATTGTGTGGGGTAGCATCAGCTATAAAAGTAGGACCCCTTTAGTCTTTATTCAGGGCACAGTGACTGCTGAACTATACATTGCAGATGTATTGCAACCTGTTGTTAACATTTCTTAAGCAAACTAACAATGCCATTTTCAAACAAGATAATGCCCGACCAACTACAGTCAAAATCTCACGATCCTTCAAAATGTTGACATCCTTCCCTGGCTCGCATGTTCTCCAGAACATTCCCTAATTCAGCATGTATGGGACTTGATGGAGAAGGAAATTTGGCAATCTCCACAGCCAAGTAATCTTCAACCGCTTCGAAAAAAAAATTGAAATAGCTTGGTCTAGCATCCCACAAGAAACCATAAAAAAAAAAAACTGTATGGCAATATGCCTCACCGTGTAGCTGCTTGTATACCTGCCAAAAGAGAACACACCAAATACTGATAAAAAGTTGTCTATCTCTCTCTATCTCAATAAATTTACATCCATTAAAAAATTCAATAAATTATAGATATTTTGTGATGTAGTCGTGATCATCCTGGGGGAGACATTAATAGCTTACCAACAGTTGATACAGACATCGTGATGTTTGTATGATGCCACGTTTCCCACCTAGATGTCCCAGAATGTCATCTCTGGTCAGATGGTGACAATGAGAAGGCTAGCGTATGTTCCAGCCTTCCATCACTGCACATTCAATGAATTATCTTTTATGTGAACATTATATATAGAGATCTCCCCACCAGAAAATTTGCATGAGTATTTTTAGTTTATGCATTTTTTTTGTGGCCAGTGTATTTTTTATGACGCTTATGATTCTTTTAAATAAGGCAATTTTTCTACTTCCTTTATTGCAATTATAAAAAATAATGGGAGGGCCTGGCTCATCAGTGGTGATCACTTTCTAATTAATTTTGTCATTGCAGTAATTGCTTTATTTAAAGCAATCATACGTGTTATAAATTGCTCAAATTTTCAATAACAGAGACAGCGCACTGATGAATCTTGTTTATAAACATATTATATAACTACCCGTTTCATGATTTTACAGGATGCCTGAATGACCTGTTTTTGGTTGTTGAGGTACAGCTTGCATCACGCTGATGAGGGCCAACAGCCCGAAACGCTTCCGTGGTTAGCTTTTCTTGATTAATCAAGAATGGGTATTTGGCCAATTCTGGAATAATTAAATATCAACGAGAATAGTTGATATTTATTCCGATAGATGGCGCAAGCCATCAGCAACTCAGTTGCACGATAAGGAGATGCCTTTTTCTTAATATAATATATATATGTTAAATAATAAAAGGTATTTACTTGCATAAAAAAACACTGGCCTGATGTGTTATAACGGTGTAAAAATGTGTTTGTATAATCATTTGCAATTTTTCTTCAATTGTAAGAGGTTTGCTAAATGACATATTATTAGGAAGGTGATGGAGTAATTTGTGCAAACACCAGCAGACGACTAGGCTACAATTGAAAAAGAGGCGGACGGCCACTTAATGAAACCAATACCCGATCGATGACCAATCTTTAGTTTGATTTGGCGCGCCTAAAACGGCTCCTTTAACACTTAGAAGACCTAGTTTACCCAATAAATCGGAAGTTGGCTGTGTTTGACGAATTACTCAGCTTCGCCCGGGTTGTTCCTGTGTGCTCTTCCAGCCAAGATGGTTTTAACTAATTCTTCTTACTATGAATGCATTAGCGCGCCATCTGTTATCAAAATTCGAAACTATTATAGACGCGTATGATTCTTTTTTAAAAATAAACAATTTATACTGTCCTTACTGCAATGGAAAAACTAATGGGAGGGCCTGGCTCTCCGCTCTCCCATTAATTTTTCCATTGCAGTAAGGACAGTATAAATTGTTTATTTAAAAAAAAAAAGAATCATACGCGTCTATAATAGTTTCGAATTTTAATTCTTCTTACTGTTTAATACTAGATGAGAATGACCTGGTAATGCCCGGATTCCCCGAGTGTATAAAGAGCAATAACTTTTTTTTTCGAACTTTTTTTTGAATATTGAGCTATAAATTATCATTACAAAAAAAAAATAATAATAATTTTTATCTGCAATAGGAGGTTTCGCTTCACATAAACAACCAATAGGATACATAAAAGAATGCCCATTCTACGAAGGAAGACAGCGGACCAAGTTTTACATTAATCATTATCTTTTATCATTATAATATATTTGTTATTACATAATTTTCACTTCAGACGGACTGTTTTACTCGATTATATATAGATACTCGCAAATTTATCCGTCTTCGGCCGGATTTTACCAGAGTGAAAGTTTGCCTAACAAACATTTGTTTAAACAATATTTTCGGGGCAAACATACACTCCCTATAGAATATTTTCTTGTCATGATAAATTGATGTTTGTTTAACTTCTTCACGAAAACTATTGGAAAATTTTGCATGTGTAGGTAGCTGAATATATAGATTAATTTATAAGCTATTCAAAGACTAAAATTAAACAATTAACAAACAAAATTTCATATTTTGGAGAGTTAAAAATAATTATTGTATTCTGACACTAATTAATCAAAGCTACGGCCATTGCTGGGCATGAGAATATGTGGGTAGGTGTTAGTTCCACACCAGGACAGTTGTTACATGCCCTATAGGTTCTTGTGCCATCTGGATGTATTGTAATTCCTTTGTAGTGTTTTGTTCTGAGTCTTTTTTATAGTTTTGTAATTCTTCTCTCAGAGTTTATTTCGCATATTTATTCTTTGCTTATTTTTTGTTTAATTATCTTGTATTTTGTCAAAGCATCAGCATCAAATACTGACATTTGTTATTTCCTTTGGCTCAACTTTCTGGCTTCCTTTGCCAATTCATCTGCCACCTCATTACCCCCGATCACAACATGGGCAGGACTCAATTGTAGAATGCAGTTCTTCTCCAATGGTTCCAGTTGGGTAAGTAATGAGTGTATTTTCTGCGTGATTTTAGTATTGTCCTTCTGAATTGCTTCTAGAGCGGATCTGGAGATCTTGAAATTTTGTCAATTGTAATTTTTGTCTCTTCCGACTCAAAAGGTTGCCGACCCCTGGTCTAGAACTATAATCAGTTCTAAGGCTTATCAAAGTTTTATCTAAATAAAGCTAAAAATAAAGTATTTGTGAGACTATGTTTTACTAATACACCTATCCCCCGATTTACACGGTACTTGTTTTACACGTTTTCGCTTTTACACGGTTTTCCAAATAAGTTTTTTTTTTTTTGTTTTCATCGCACTATACTAAATGCTACTGTGATTGAATACATGCGCTGTGTACAAATCTCACGAGGAATCCCGAGCTTATGTGCTGACTACATATTTTAACCTGTCAATGCATTTTATTTCTGTGTACACCTATCCCCCGATTTACACGTTTTTCTCAGGAACGTATCTACCGTGTAAATCGGGGGATAGGTGTACTTTGTAATTTTCTCTACTTATATATTTTTTAATTAATGAGAAAACTGATTATCAGGATATGATGTTTCACATTTTCCCCCAACTTGCTCATTCGCGATGATAATTCATTTTTTTGGAATATATTAAAAAAAAATCATATTTCAAATAATTTAGCCACGAACTATTTGATTAAAATATGTATAGTCGAAAGAACAGGAAGATGCTCCGGTTCTCCTTGAGTAAATGTTTTCCAAACGAATAATACCACACGCACACACACACACAAAAGCCTTTATTAAGACACACAGGTCTTACAGAGGATTCTCCTTGGGGTTACAAAACGGAGAAAGTGGGAAATAAAAATGGTGAAAGAATATATACATATGGTAAATATATACAGATTATAAGAAAGAATAAAGAAATAAGAAAAAAAAAAAAAAAAAATTGGAAATATGGATGGGAGAAGTGGAGAGCGAAGAGAGGAAAGAAAGCAGGTATTTACATATGGAACAAGTCAATTTAAGTTCTTCTGCAGTGGACCATGGCTTTTTCAAGAAATCTTCAAGAGATTTTCCAGGAAAATCCGAGTGTTCAGGGTTGTAAGGCAAACACCGTTTTATCAGTGTGGGGGTTAACTTATCGTATCTGCCTAAACAAATAATTGGATGTTGGTTCTGTCCTTCTCATCAAATAGAATTTTTTGGTATGTTTGGATGTTCGGTTAAGTCTTTCTTTTTTTCAGCATTTTTATGGAAGTTATATAGATTCAGAGCTACTGAACTATTGTCTATAAAGTTGGATAATAAAGAATATAATGTGAAGTGTGTCAAACGAATAATACCTCAGCAAATGTTTTTTTGTATCTTCTTATCATTCTCTCTAAGGTGGAAAAAAAATTAAATTAAAATTTATAAAAAGAAACACAGCCTCTTTTTGTTAATAATAATTTATTAATTGGAATCCTCATGCCTACTAGATTTATATTTTCATAATAAATAACATTTATGTTAAAGCAAACATTCACTAGGGGAGAAGCCGGGCGAAGTGGGTTAAAAGAAATGGTAAGGATAAAATATTAAAATTTTTTATTGCTCTTACACACACACAAAACTATATTTAATTTTTAACCTTGGAATAGTTTCAAGGCTATTTTCTTTTAGAAATATTTTTTCGTTGCACCTTAATTTCCAAAAATTGACATAAAAATAATTGAATCTCTATCAAAAATGAATAAACCGTTTTATTTTCATCTACGAGTATATCCTTATATTTTTATCCACTATCGTTGTAGCCTTTTTTTTTTTAAACCTTGGGGTGGTTTTATCCTTATTTTTGTTCGTTTACTTTTTTCGCTACGGTAATAATTATAGAAATTTAAACAAAAAAAAGTTAAAACCCCATAATTATTACAAACCACAGTTTTTCTTTATATATAGAGAGAGAAAATAGAGGTAACCCGGGCTCCTGGAGAATTATCCTTCCTTATATTGTTACATCATGATTAATGGCGTATTTCTTATATTATTTTTAATATATTTGAAATTTAAATTATATATTTATTTATTTTTATATTCTATGATATTTATTTAAAACAGATTATTTAGATTATCATCATTTGTATTTAGGTACACGTGTGACTTCACTGCTCTCTTTGATGTGAGAAAAGAAATAAATTATTCTGGAGGCTACTTAAAGTAGACTTATCTCATTATTCCCTCATATAAATTTGTAGGATGGTTGAAACACGCTCTGGAAAGATGCAAGACACGTCTGAGGAGAGACTCAAGACTGAAGAATCTGCCAAACCGCAGCCCAGTGCAACAATTGGTAGAGATGCAAGTGCCGACCCAGTTGTTTTGAACCCCAACATAGACATCCCCAAATATGATGGAACAGAAGACCCTCGCCCATGGATTGAGTCCCTTGAAGAAATTGGCTTCCTGTACCACTGGGCAGAATATATTATTTCTCGCTATGCAGCCATGAACATGATTGGTAGCGCCAAAACCTGGCTGGACCTACACAAGATAAGTTTTACCAGCTGGGAACATTTCAAGAGCCGCCTAATTCAGGATTTTGGCTCAGACGCCAACAAAGAAGAATTGAAGATGAGGCTGAACAGAATGCAGCAGTGGAATGAACCTGCAATCAGGTTTGCAGAGGATATCCTGGTTCTGTGCAACAAGGTCGATCCCCTAATGGAAGAAGAGAATAAAATAAATTGGGTTATTGGAGGGTTAAAGAAAGAATACTCTTTTGCCCTCTACTTAAACCCTCCTAAGAATACCAACGAACTCCTAAGATTGTGTAAAAAGATGGATTTGTTTGAAAATAATTATCAAGAACGTATAGAAAAATCAAAGGCTCTATATAATGGACCACGCTCTCCTCGTTCCCATCATCAAGAGCAATGGAAGAACGCTCCGTCGTTCAGAAGACCAGACCAGAACACCTCCAAGCCACAGGCCCCCGCTCCGAGGTACTACCAGAACACCCCCAAGCCCCAGGCCCCCGCTCCGAGGTACTACCAGAACAAGCCGCTGCCCCAGGTATCTGCCCCTAGACGATTTTACACTCCCATTCATGAGCCAAAACCGGTCTACCCAAGGAAAACATACAATAAGAGTCCAGATTCAAACAGGAATAGGACAGAAGACGGGAGACCAATATGTTTCAAGTGTAACAAGCCAGGACACGTAGCGCGGTATTGCAGAGTCAAGTTTGTGAGGATCGTAGAAGAGGACCCCTCAGTTTCCCAAGACAAGAGCCAAGAAAATCTTCAAATGGACGAAAGGAAAGATTATACACGGCCTCGCCTCTATGCGGATGTTTGTAATGACACACAAACGAATATTCCTACACGGAATAGATATTCCGTGTTGGAAGATTTAAACTAAGTGTCGCGCCTGATTCCTTCAATCAAAGCAAGTCGACCATAAATGGAATTAGAAAGTTGGACCCTAGGTACAAAATTAATATTAATGTGGACAAGATAGGGTTATGCGAAGCTTTGATTGATACAGGCGCCGATCTTTCAGTGGTCGACCTAAGAACAGCACTTTTTGCTGGCCGTGAAATAAATAGTCTCACTAAAACGTGTTCAGGACCCGATGGGAAAAAATTAGATATGGTAGGTAGCATTATTTTAGATTTAAAAATTGATGACACTGAATTATCCCACGAATTTGTAGTAATGGACGCGCATCTACGAACTCTTATTCTTGGACGAGATTTCCTTAAAAAAATGAATGCTAAAATTGATTGTAAACGAGAAACAATAAAATATAATTTGATGAGTAATCATGACGTAAGCAATTATGATCTAAAAAAAATAAAGAGCACTACAGATACCGTTATACCTAAACTATCTATTAAATTGATTAGGGCCTCAATAGAAGCAGAGGATGGCGAATATGTCATCGAAGAGAACAACAGAATGACTCAAACAAATGGTCTTCGATTGGCAAGAAGTTTGCTTACTGTCACGGATAAGAAAACCCATATCTGGATAACGAACCCTTATCCTCGACCTTTAAAAATCATGAAAGACCAAACATTGGCTTATGGAAGTCTTCCTGCAGGGGTAAATTTTATAGAGAATAAAGAGAAGCAGAATAAAAATGACGAAATACAATTTCAAATAAACAAAAATTTATCATTTAAAGAACAAGAGAGGTTAAAACAAATTTTGGCCAAGTATACTGATTTGTTCTCATCGAGGTTAGGTAGGACCAATTTGGCAAAACATCAGATTCATACAGAAGACGCCAAACCGATAAAGCACAAGCCTTACCGGGTAAGCGCTAAGGAACGAACCATCATAAAGGATCAAATAGACGAGATGCTCGAAGAAGGAATAATTAGACAATCTTCAAGTCCCTGGTCCTTTCCCGTTATATTGGTCAAAAAACGAGATGGCAAATACAGATTTTGTGTGGACTACAGGAAATTAAATGAAGTAACAGTGAAGGATGTTTATCCAATCCCAAGAATTGATGATGTAATGGATACTCTCCAAGGATCCAAGTACTTCTCAGCAATAGATCTCAAATCGGGATATTGGCAAGTCGAAATTGAAGAGAGAGACAAAGAGAAGACGGCTTTCACTACTGCACATGGGTTATATGAATTCAACGTAATGCCCTTCGGTCTATGCAACGCCCCTGCTACTTTTGAGAGGAACATGGACAATGTCCTCGGAAATCTGAGATGGCAGATTTGCCTTTGCTACCTGGACGATGTGATTATATACAGCTCGGACTTTCCAACCCACATTAAAAGACTTGAAGCTGTCCTCAGATGCTTCAGCGAATCTAATTTAAAACTGAACGCCAAGAAATGCAGATTTGCTTTCGAGGAACTTGAGATCCTTGGACATATAACCAACCAAGAGGGTATAAAACCTGCCGAATATAATATCAAAGCCGTTAGAGATTTTCCTCAGCCCAAGAAGGCCAAAGAAGTGCAATCATTCCTAGGAATGTGCTCATATTATAGAAAATTTATTAAATATTTCTCATTAATCGCTGACCCATTGACCAGTCTCATCAGAAAAAATGTTCAATTTATCTGGACAGGAAAACAGGAAGAAGCGTTCCAAAACCTTAAAAAAGCTCTTATGAATCCGCCAATTTTAGGTCACTTTGATCCAAATGCGGCCACCTGCATTCACACAGATGCCTCTAACATCGGCTTAGGCGCAACACTAATTCAAAATATCGGTGGCGAAGAGAAGGTAATATCATATTTGAGCCGAACCCTAAGTAAACCTGAGCAAAATTATTCAACCACCGAAAAGGAATGTTTAGCTGTAGTGTGGTCGATATCAAAATTACGGCCCTATTTATATGGAAGGAACTTTAAAATCGTCACTGATCATCACGCACTATGCTGGCTTAAGAATTTAAAAGATCCGACCGGTCGATTAGCACGATGGGCACTGAAGATTCAGGAATATAATTTCGAAATTATACACAAATCGGGAAAAAAACATCTGGACGCTGATGGTCTATCTAGAGGACCCTTACCAGAAAACGAATGGGACGAGGATTATGAAAGACTATTTTTGAATCAAATAATAGACGAAAAGGATGATTTTATTGAGAATATTAAGGAGAACCTTAGTGGAAACAAGCGTTCAATTACACAGAACTTTAAAGAAGAAAATGGGTGTCTCTACAAGAAAAATCCAAATCCTGAAGGTAGAGAATGGTTGCTGGTAGTGTCAAAGAAGAGAAGGAAAGAAATCATGAGTGAATACCACAACCATATGCTGAATGGCCATCTGGGCGTCGCCAGAACCACTTACCGATTGAAGAATAAATACTATTGGCCTTCCATGCTGAAAGATGTTTCAGAATTTGTAAAGACGTGCCACCTTTGCCAAAGTCGGAAAGGTTCAAATCACTTGCCTTCTGGACTTTTACAACCTATCCCCCCAGCTAACTACCCTTTTGAAGAATCGGAATTGACTTTGTTGGCCCCTTGCCATCAACGAAAAGAAGAAGGAAGTGGATAATTGTGTTGACTGATTATTATACCAAGTATGCTGAAACAAAGGCAGTATCAGAAGCAACCGTTAAAGAAGTCTCTACATTTTTAATCGAACATATTATTTTACGTCACGGGGCCCCAAGATTTCTTATTAGCGATAGAGGTTCACAATTCACTAGCAATTTGATGAAGGAGGTAATGAAAATGTGCAAAGTGAAACACTGCTTCACAACGAGCTACCACCCCCAGACTAACGGGCTAACGGAACGGCTAAATAGAACTTTAATCAATATGATCAGCATGTATGTGAATACGGATCAGAAGAACTGGGACGAAATCCTTCCTTTTATCACCCACGCGTATAATACCACAATTCAAGAAACCACAGGCTACTCTCCATTTTTCCTGTTGTTTGGGAGGGAACCCATGTCCCTCTTAGACGACGAGAATATCCCAACGGACAGTAACATGGACGATTACGACGAATATATAGAAAACTACTTAGATAAAATAGCAAGGACGAGACAGGTAGTCATTAACAACACAGAGAAGACTCAGGAAAGAATGAAAAGAAACTATGACAAAAAACACAACGAGAGAATCTACGAACCAGGAGAATTAGTAGCAGTTTGGACACCAATTAGGAAAATAGGAAAGTGTGAGAAACTACTGAGAAAATATTTTGGCCCATATAGAATATTAAAGAAGCTGTCCAACGTAAATTACTTAATTGAACCAAAAGATAATCCTGGCCAAGACCCATTGATTGTCCATGTCTCAAGAATCAAACCCTATTTTGAAAGAATTGATGAGGTCAATCACGAGGACGTGACGACCTCTGGAGAGGGGGAAGTGTTACATCATGATTAATGGCGTATTTCTTATATTATTTTTAATATATTTGAAATTTAAATTATATATTTATTTATTTTTATATTCTATGATATTTATTTAAAACAGATTATTTAGATTATCATCATTTGTATTTAGGTACACGTGTGACTTCACTGCTCTCTTTGATGTGAGAAAAGAAATAAATTATTCTGGAGGCTACTTAAAGTAGACTTATCTCATTATTCCCTTATATAAATTTGTAGGATGGTTGAAACACGCTCTGGAAAGATGCAAGACACGTCTGAGGAGAGACTCAAGACTGAAGAATCTGCCAAACCGCAGCCCAGTGCAACAATATATATAAAAATGAAATGTGAAATCGATGTTTGTTATCGCATCACGCAAAATCTACTGACTCAATCATTATGGAATTTCGCGTAGGTAGCTGAAGATTTCGTTTAACATATAGGCTATTCAAAAAACTAAAAAAGTTAATGTGCTTTTTTTTTTAAAATAAAAAACCAAAAAGCGTTAGTTCCAGTCTTTTACCGCTAGGGCGCAGCACTGGTCGCGACGATAAATGAATTTGATTTTTTTTAAAAGCATCGGTGGTTCAGTGGTAGAATGCTCGCCTGCCACGCGGGCGGCCAGGGTTCGATTCCCGGCCGATTCCTTTTTTTTTTTTAATTTTTAAAACTCATTTTTATTATATATCTTCTATATAAATGGAAATTTCATAAGTGGTGTTCGCTAAAAACTTTCGTTACAATGCATCAATTTCGACCAAATTTTCAACATTTATGTAAAACGAGATGTAGCAGGTTTTGCTTAACATCAAAATATTTTTCCTAACTTTAAAATACATAACTTTGCTGTTATCGATAAAATACAAAAAAATTCAACAGAGTTAATTTTATTTATATTGTGGCGAAGAAATATTTTATTATTTAATTTAATATTATTCAATGAATATATTCAACAGATTATAAAAATATATATTAATCTGTTTTTGTGAAATCATCTTAAAATATTTCTTTGCTTGCTTGCTTAAGATTCCCTAGATGTAGATAGTTTTTGGGGGCTGACCTTTTAATAATTGTAGACTCGTCGCTGTGACGTCATCAATAAATACTTTTACATCTTAGGTTATTTCAAGGATTGATTTCTACGCTACAACTGGTGGAGAAGCTGGACCGATACCCATTAAGAAATAAAAGAAAAATTGGTTCTGTTGAACCAGAAGAAACTTCTATGAATGTAAAGACGGAAGCAGGTACCCAGGTAAGCAACTACGTTGTTCAACATCTGCCAAGGAACCCTTCCATTTTCTCCGGGGAGGATGGTGAAGATCTCCAAAAATGGTTAAAAGGGTATGCACGTGTGGCAAAGTACAACCATTGGGACGAAACCCTTTGTCTTACTAAAGTTTATTTTTATCTATCTAGAACTGCTCTCAAATGGTTTGAGAACAACGAAGAAAGCATCCAGACTTGGAAGGAATTCACATCTCAATTAGAGAATGTGTTCGGAAAAAAAGAAAATTCAAAATTGCAAGCGGAGAAGAAACTTAAAACACGGGCACAATTAAAAGGTGAAAGTACCGAATTTTACATCCAGGATGTCCTGTGCTTGTGCAAAGAGGCTGATCTTCAAATGAGCGAGGAAGATAAAATCTCGCACCTCATGAAGGGGATAGCTGAGGAGCTTTATCAAGCACTCCTACCGAGGGATGTACAGAGCACCGAGCAATTCATTACAGAATGTCGCCGTGTCGAAGCGCTCCGTTGTAGGCGAGTTACCCCAACCAAGTACGAGCGCCTACCAAATGTAGCCTCTCTCTGTGACCAGGATGACGGAGAAGATCTGTCATCGCTGATCCGAAAAATTGTTCGTGAAGAGATAAAGCAAGTATTGGACTCTCCTCATGAGGAGCCTAAAATCGCTGTCATTGAAGATTTAGTGAGGGAAGAGATTGTAAAGACCTTGGCACCTAGATCAAGACCTACAATAAGTCCCCCTCAAGCAACCAGGCCGGAACCAAATATTAGATACGAGGCCCAAACGATACGACCGCATCCTGAACCTCATTACCGAAAGCAAGGAAGAAGATGTGACACCAATGAATGGCGGACAACTGAGGGAAAGCCAATCTGTTTCTACTGCGGACGCCCAGGTCACGTCGTCCGCTATTGCCGCGACAGGAAGAGACACAATGAGGAGAGGAGAAATGAATATTTCCGAAGAAAGCAAGACGCAAAGGAATTCTACAACTCTCAAACCGAATCTCAGGAACCCAACGATGAATCATCGAGGAAAAATTTCAGTCGCTACCGAAGCCCTACCCCATATACCGGTCGAAACAGACACAATTTCTTACCTGCTAGAAGATCTAGCTGGTCGCCCCGCCATGAAAATTAGATGATAGACCATATTGGAGGTGAGGCCGCAAAGTTAAGAAATCCTACCTTACCGACCACATTATAAATAAGAAAAAACTACATTGACGTAAATATAGACCTGCCAAGCCCTCAGGAAGAAGTTATCTCAACTGAAAGAAGACATCCCCACTGAACGAACACAACAACCACAGACCAGCGAAGAGATCTCAAGCCCTATCACCCGTTCTCGAGCCTTGAGACTGAGAATGTAAGTCTCCTTCTGAGCATCGGGTCGATGCTCTTTATAGGAGGAGGCTATGTGGCGAAGAAATATTTTATTATTTAATTTAATATTATTCAATGAATATATTCAACAGATTATAAAAATATATATTAATCTGTTTTTGTGAAATCATCTTAAAATATTTCTTTGCTTGCTTGCTTAAGATTCCCTAGATGTAGATAGTTTTTGGGGGCTGACCTGTTAATAATTGTAGACTCGTCGCTGTGACGTCATCAATAAATACTTTTACATCTTAGGATATTTCAAGGATTGATTTCTACGCTACAATATATAAATACAAAAAAAAAATTCAGCAATTCATTCAACTCAATCTAAAAAAATATTCAAAACAAGCAATTTTAAGATAACACCATATGTAAAACAGTCGGCCAAGAAAACAACAACGATATTACATCTTTCTCACATATTCACACACAATCTTGATTAATAATTAAAACTAATCTTTAGCATTGTTTATTATACTTCATAATATATAATATTCGTTAGGCAAACTTTCACTCGGATAAAACCCGGGCGAAGCCGGGTACACATCCGCTAGTATATATATATATATATTCATAAAGAAAATATGATGACAAAACGGAACAACTTTGTGATAATGTCTTAGAAGGTAAGAATCACGAAAGAAAAAGATAATTTAGACAATTTTATTGATTATTCTAATTAATTGTTACAGAAAGAAAATTAAGATTAAAAAAAAATTAATATATAATAAAGGATTAAATAAAGGGCAGATAAAATTTTAGGGAGAGAGAAATATATATATACAGTCTACTCTCGTTATAAAGCCACCGTAAGGCGAGGGTGGCGTTGTATCGAACACGTTTAAAATGTGAAATTTAAAGATACAATGAATTAATCATTCTTTATACAGTTACGAGCGTCATTCTTCGTCGCCTCTGTCACGGTTTGCTTTTTTTTTGGAATGGCGCCCTCCTATTGGTCGGCTACGATCACGCCACCGAAAAAATGCAGACAGGAAAACGGGAGCGGGGGGGGGACGTTGTGAGCGGCGCTATAACGAGTGGTTTTTGCTAGTTGGGATACGGAAAATCAGCGGCGGAAGGCGAACAGCGAGGGAGTGGCGTTATATCGAGAAAAATACATTGATGTCGATTGGGACAAAACGAAAAAGCGGCGTAAGGCGAGGGTGGCGTTATATCAAGTGGCGTTATAACGAGAGTAGACTGTAGTTGTATAACTGTACAAATTTCTTCAGCAAGGGAGGTTTCCTCACCTTGAAAGAGTTCTCTTCCAGACAAGGTCTTCTTGAACACTCCTCAGTTCCACGCCGAGGAAGTACGTATAGATGCGCGACTTGGCAGACGCCAGAACAGGAAAGAAAAAGTAAAATATTAAAAAAAGTTTCCAAATACTTGAAATGAACAGGATTGGTTTTGCTAATAAAATATCAAATAAGTAGGCGAGATATTTACAACCGCTAAAATACCGTGTAATGGGAAGGAGAGTAAAGTACATACAGTAGTACCTCTCTGTAAAAAGGACACCTAGTTGCAGAGCCAAAGTGTCTACAAGGGAGAGGCGTCCTCTTACCGGAGAGTTGGAAATTAGTAAAAATGTTGCCAATGAAAACTGTCCTTTGTAGAAAGGGATCCTGCCATGGAGGTTATACTGCATTTATTAAATTTTTTGAAGCTACAGTAGAACCTCCACGAGAGGACACTCACGCTAGAGAACACCTCTATATAGAGGACAGTTTTCATCACCAAAAAATACTATTTTTACTATTTAGCAACTCTCCGGTAAGAGGACACCTCTCCCTAAAGGACACTTTGTCTCTGCAACTAGGTGTCCTATACATGGAGGTTCTACTGTATTTATAAAATTAATTGTAAATTAAGACTATAATAAAGGTAATTTTTTTGGTGAATAAAGAAAACTTTCTACTGTTCTTACTGCGATGAAAATATTGGGAGGGCTTGGCTCATTATTGGTGGACCCCCCAGCGGTTTCACCAATTCAATCCGTCAAACCGCTTTTTAGAGCTCTAATACTGTACTGGATGATTCTGCTTATATATATGCGACACTGGCATTAATTTAAGCAAACTATGGACAATAATATTTTGAGACAGTATAAATATTTTCATCGAACAATGCTCTTCCTCATACAATAAAGATAAGGATAGTTAGGCATAATTCTTAAATATACACTCATGGACAAAATACTTAAGAATGTTGTATCTTCTAGCATGATGAAATCACCGGTTCTCGTCCGATCACTGAAGTTAAGCAATTTCGGGCCCGGTCAGTACTTGGGAGGGTGACCACCTGGGTACACTGGGTGCTGTAGCCTAATACCTTTTATTTATGAGGAACCTATACATATTAGTTATTGTAATATCATAAACTAGGTTGCTCTTTTTGAGTGGTACCTAATACATTTATTTTGGAACTGGAACCTTTTGGCATGTATATATCGAGATTCAGACAATAACTCTGAAAGATATTTGATACACAGTGAACTTTATTGAAGACACACGAGGTAACCAAATGTGAACAAAATTGCCTCTGTCTTCTAAAAAAAAAAAAAAACGACCTTCAAAAACTTTCTAATTTCTCAAGTTTTGTTCATGGGATAAACTAGCTCAACGCCACATAACGTCAATAGGATATAGTTGAAAAAAAAAGCTCTGGTTATCGTTTCTGTTCATTTCTTTAAAAGTATACCTAGGAGAGTGAGGGATTTTTTTTACAAATTTAAACCTTTTGTGATTATAGAAGCCTTTCTTTTTATTAATTATGAAGACGTAGAGAGTATGCTGATGTCAAAATTCCGCCAGCATCTAAGTACGCCTTTGTGATCCAAGGTGAAAAAACCAAGATAAACAGGTGGAATATTTTTGGAAATTCTAATGAAATAATATTTTATCTCCTGAGATAATTCTACCAAAGTAAACGCTCTCTTTTCCCCCTAGGGTATTGTTTACTTAAGACCCTGTGATGTGTATCTTGGCTGGGATTGAATTCCTGTGCGATAATTTCCCCAACGTCTTCTACAGCATTATGTCTCAGAGATGTGAGAGCACGACTAATTTGTTGTATTCTGATTATAGGAGCTCAGGGTCAATTGAAACAAGTCTCTATATTACTTTTATTGATTTAGTTTTGAAGATAGATTTTAAAATTTAATAAAACAGATAATTCATTTCTATAATAACTTTATAAAATATTATATATTTCCACACACACAGGCAACATTTTCTACATGTGTCTACATCTTGAGGAGAGAAAAACATGTTATTTTTTCTAATAAATAACTAAAAAATATAAAAACGCTGCTAGATACGGGATTCGATCCCAGGTCCTAGTTGTTTAGTATAGATAGCCTAACCCCCCCCCCATACTACCATCTTTCTTTAATATTTCACATAATGTAAAGCGTTTTGATGTTCAATCGTAAACAAAGGTTTGTGTATCAGAAGCAACCAAACATAAAATTGTAAAAATATTTCATAAAGGCGGACATTTAATTTTGTGTAATAAATCTTTTTGTTTTTAATGGCTGATTATATATATTAAAATGTATGAAATTATAATTGTCGCGAAATTGTATCCAAAGCCTATAGAACTGACTATTAATATATGATGGAATACAGCATTCAGTTGTCCATGTATATTCCTTTTTTTTTTACTATTTTCTAACTTGCTTTTGGATATCCTGTTTGGAAAAAAAATATAAGACAATGGTATTCAATAAAGGCTATTGTGTATGTGTGTAAACAAAGTCTATTTCTTGTTTCATGTCAACACCATCTAGCGTCCTCTCGACCTACAGAGTTGACTTTTCGGGCAACGGCTAGATGACGACGCAGCCCTCGCGTCGTTCAAGGCAGTTTTCCTTGAGGCAAAGAGAGTGCGTAAATACCTCCTTCTTCTTCTTTCTTATCTCCACTCAATCATATTAGGATATCAAGTTGTGACCCTTGATGGTGTCTGTTTGACAACCATCATGACGGGGTGAAGTCATTAAGACTGGGAGCACTACTCAGTGGCAGGCCGACTTAGCTTCAAAAGAAATGGCCGCCTCTGACATGAGGAACAGATGCCATGTGCAGCTGCTCCTAACATGGAGTACAAACGCTGCTCATCCTGTATCCCTGGATTAGGAGCCCTTACAGGGTACTATCAGCCGGGCCAGCTAAACCCAGTTTTTTTAGTGAGCTTGTAACTGCTCCCCCTCTTCCTTTTTAATCCGGGCTTGGGACCGGGAAAGGCGGAGTTAAAAATACCTCCTTAAGAGAGAGAAATGAAAGAAAACAATGAAACTTGTCTAAAACAGAACTTGTCTAAAGCCGAAACCTATGCTATCCAGCCATTTTACTTCGGTTCCCTGAATGATGACATGACAGGTTGTACTTTTCTCCATTTGATAGGTTTTGAACTTTTTATAGATGTTCTAACACACATTTCTCTGAATAGGGCTACCTTTCGTTTCGCATATTATTATTTAAAAAAAAAAAGTAGCTTCTAGGCGTTGGGTGTCTCTGTGGTGGATGCGCGCGTCATATAGCCTGAACTTAACGAGTTGACAAAAGGTTTTACATACACAGTAGAAATATATCCACCACGTGCCCCAGAGAGAAAATAGAGGTAACCCGGGCTCCTGAAGCGTAAATCGCCAACTACCCGGGCTGTACAGTCTAGAAGTCTAGTCATGGGATGGAAGGGGGGGGGGGGGCAGATTGCTGAGGTGAACCAGGTAGTTCCAGGCCGGCAGGGAGTCAGGAAGTAGGGGCAGGGCTGTCGGTCTGAAGTCTTGTACTCCAAGCAGAAGGGCTGTCTGTAGCCTGTGTAGCATAAAAGCTGGACAGGAGAAGAGGAGGTGATCCACAGTCTGTGACTCTTCCCGGCAGTGAGGACAAGTTGGATCTAGATCTACCCCATTCTCACTCTACGCGAATTCTACACGCCACACGCCTTACCAAAAACTTTAAAAACAGTTTATGGTACAAGGTTATATATAAGGTTTAGAATTTTAATACGGATTGTGGGCGGTATGAAATTCTAAGCGGAGTCAGACAACAAATTATTTATCGTAAAAAATCAATTTTTAATTACATATATTTAATACAAATTATCAGAAGGGGTTAAATTGTTGTATACTACAGGAAAAAATTATATATATAAGATTCTAATAACTGAGACAAGATTGGTAATAAAAAAATATAGGGCTATGTAATAAAAACTACCTTAATTTAGTAAAAATCTGAGGTATCGATAAACTTTGAAAATCTTTTTTTAACACAGGGTACAGTCCATGGATATCATGGTGGGTATATTTTGCGAAATTTTTACTATCATCACGTTAATGGAAATATATAATACATTTAACTTTCCTCTAGTAGTTGCATTGATGTGGTTCAAAATATTCAAAGCCTATTTAAATTAAATCAATGAATAACTAATCTACTTATTTTTAGAGATATAGAAAAATTATAGTAATGTATTAATGAATTTTTTACTGATAAGATATATCATTATTAAAACAATATACGGTTGGCAAACTTTCACCCGAGTAAAAAACAGGCGATGTGCCGAGTACGTGTGCAATAAAATATTTATTTGAAAAGGTAAAATATGTGTGTAGTAAAGTAGCCAGGTCGAGAGATTGTTTTGAAATGAGAGGACCAACATTACTCCTCGAGTCCAAACCGCAAAGATTATAAAACAAAATAACTATTCTGAAACTAGAGAGTTTAATACAATAAATTCCTTTCAATTGAAAATGATATATCATCTTATAAGTGCTCTTTTCAGGGCAATATGTGGAGAATGCGGCGCACTTTATTTTGAAGCCATAAAGAAAAATTTGGGCTTTGTGGAGCAACAAAGTAAAGAATTATTGGGCTTGATGAAAAATGAAGTGGTTCCCGTTAACTGGACCATTCATTTCCTCCGTAATCCGAGCCGGGCGGTTTCTCCGCTGCGCTGAGTTCGTCTGCTGCTCTATGCCAACTCCAGCACTGCTCTAGCAACGTCTTTAGTAAGACGGCCAGTTCTATACACACGTCTTTATTGTCTTATACATATTCTTACAATTGTGAAGATGCTTGTTAAAAAATAAAAATATGTTTAAAATTTTGTCACGTAGGAGATTTTGGAAAGACAAATAATGCGACATAATGTATTTTTTAATGCAAAACAAAAGCTTGAAAAGTCCGAAAGCTTGAAAATAAAAATTTGAACAAGAAACTTAACCCTGGAAGCTTTATTTATTTTATAATAAATACATATATGGATAACCAAGGCTCCTAGAGCGTAAATCGCCAACTGCCCGGGCTTCTAAATTAAAATGCACCAGAAATGTAGACATACACACAGGCTCATGAATACACAGGGTGTACATATATACGTACATCACACATTTACCCACATATATACACATATATACGTACATCACACATTTACGTACATATATACACATATATACGTACATCACACATTCACGTACATATATACACATATATACGTATATCACATATTTACGTACATATATACACATATATACGTACATACATGAACCCACATACTCACTGGCTGATTGTATATAATTCTCTCTTGATCTTTTTCATGTAAATATTGACTAAGAAGTCAATAAAAGTGTTCTAATTGTCAAAATTGTCACATACTCACTGGCACACATACATACACGCATTCACACACAGGTATACACAAGTACGCACACATACGCACACGCACACACATATATATACACACATGCGCACAATTTTTTCAACCTTAGTCTTATATATAGATTTTTTCATCTAGAATCGAAAGTATAAAAAAAAAACCTGAATAAACAGAAAATAAGGAGAAAGAGGTTAATATAAACAAATGAATTCTGTATTTCATCTTATAATAGTAGTTGATTCTAGAAAATTTTCACCTATACATTGGGCTGTACGTAAGAAAATAAAAGAGCAACGAATAGAATATTAAGAAGGAAAACTTAAATAAATTTCTATATACATATATTTAATTAAAAAGGCATATATTAGATCAAAATATCATTTATTTTACCAATATTTCAGGGCTGAACGCCAACCTTTATCAAGGTGTTATAACATTTTAAAGTGTATCAACAACAAACTCAGCGCCACATAACGTCAACAGCATTAAGTTTTTAAAAATATTTTGTTATATTCAATGAGGAGAAAATTTTTGATATATATATTTATGTTATGGGCAAAATAATTTTTGTAAAATATAGGTGTGAATATTTTGAAAATTAACAATAACGCCTATTTTATATTTTAAAATTATTTGTACTATGTGTAAAATTTTTTTTCGTATAAAAAATAAATATATATAACAAAATATATAAATAAAATGTTAAACTAAAATTTTTACTGAAAACACAAAGCGTAAAAAATGTTTGAAAAGTTGGTTAAAATAAAATATTAAAAATTTAAATGTAAAATTATGAAATTCGAAAAATAAAATATAAGTGAAAATGGGAAAACATTTTTAAAAATGATATCACACAAATAAAACATTGAAGACATTGAACTATCAATATATATAATAACATAATACATATATATATAAAATAAGCGTGTGATTGTATTTGAAATAAACTTAAACGTTGTTACATAAATTTAAAGAAAGATATATAAAAGGAAAAATGCGTTTTGAGCATTAAAACATTTTTACGTGCTTTTAATGCTCAAAACGCATTTTTCCTTTTATATATCTTTCTTTAAATTTATGTAACATCGTTTAAGTTTATTTCAAATACAATCACACGCTTATTTTATACTAGCCGAATGACCCGGTGTTGTACATATTTTAATTATTTGTTACCACAGAGTGTGTGTAAGCTCACAGGTAAATAGGCGCTAAAAAACAAGAAAAAAAAGTTCCTTTGTTTCAATATAAGTTTCCCTTTTATATTATATCTCTCTCTTGTAAATCAATAAATATAATGTTTAATTAATAATTATTGGAATCAGTTTCATTAATAATACTAAGCAAAGTCAACAATTGGTAGCAGAGCGACGTTATTTGATATAAAGCTCAAAAACGAAAATATTTAATCTGAAGATTAAGCAAGAAGTTTATTCTGATCGGTAAACTGAAGCACTTATAAGAAGATTAAAGGTATTTATATAGATTAAGTTAAATTTTATCTATATATTGCATGTTTAAAAGCTACCCAATATTTAAATAAATTTAAAATATATATATGATAATTTAAAACAACAACCTCATATGGTGTAGATAACTTATAACAAGATTGCCATGTTGTATATAGAAACATCTATAAATAATTATGCGCATGATTAATCTGTGTCTTTACATCACCCTATGTAATGTAATTTGTACAAAGTGGATAAATAAATAAAATCTGTAATAGATTTAAGAGTTGAGCTAAAGCAGAGATCGAGCATAGTATTACCAAAACAACAGTCTAAAGATGGAACTCATAAATCAGGTAGATTCACAATTCCCACGACAGGCCACCCACACTGTCACATGTGGTGGAATGCAGAGACCCCTCTCACACCTGGACAGGTAAAGGCGCCCTTTCTCAAACGCCCCTGTCACATAAGGTCCCCCCCCCGTCTTTTAAACTATAAATACATCACTTTTACAGGGACTTGACAGCACAGCTCAGTTCAGTCAGTTCAGTTCAGTTTAGTTGAGTTCACCCTTAGCGTCAGCTCACGTCGGTCGTACCTTATGTCGATCTCAACTATCATGTAGACGAGTAAGAAACTTCTATGTCTCCATCTTTCGCTCTTGGCTCAACTTTTATCTGTTTACGGAACTTTCTTAGTGCAACTGTGTCTTCGTTTTTTGTGTGGATATCCCCAGCTTTCCACTCTGCCTCGACCACGACTGCCTGTATTTTGTGAGAACTTTTAAAGGTCTTCCAAGGTGCAGAGAGGTACTGGAAAACTCTACATCCTGACTGTTCCTCTCGGTCAACACAGTACAACAAGAGCTACCAGGACTTCAACATTATTTCAGTAGTCGACAGGATCTCTACAAAAGCTACTGGAATTCTTCTCACTCTCATCACAGATAAGTCGACATCAAACTCAACAAATCATTTCAGAAGCCGACAGGATGACCAAAACGAAGGATGACACAACGAAGAGGTAAGAAGACTGTTCAGATAGGAAGCGAGAAAGAGCGAAGATGGAGGAACAAGCCCGACCATTCCAACGAAACGTCCAAGCAATCTCTCCCCAAGATATTTACGGAAGAAACGCCGCCCCAACGGACTTCCGCATACCCGCTAACCGATCGCCAACGTCGGGAGCAAGCTGACCGCGCCAACGACAGCCCCGATATTCCCACAAGTCATGGAAACCAAGCAGCGATGTACCCAAACCCTGTGAGAAGTTCTCCACCTTCGACTTGACATCATCGAGACAATGCTCAAGGCAACAAGCGACAAACAACTTTCCAGAAGTTACAAGCGTCTACAAGCTCTACATGGAGCGTCTTCAACGTCAGCAGGAATACAAGCCAAGACCAAGTTTCCTGACTGAACTTTTATCACACAACTGTAAGTTTTTAAAAACCTACCTTAACTTTATCCTCAAGTTCACAACTTGATTCCCTATAAATTTTGTACTTATATTTTCACTTTAAGCATTTTAAAATCAATTTTTACCTTTTTTATACCATTTTTAATTCAATTTTTAAAACTTTAACACTCTCATTTATAAAATTTACTTTAATTTTTATTCAGATTATAAATTTCAAGTTATTACTCTCAATTTTACTTAAAAAAAATATATATATATATTTCGCTGATCACGCATTTTTATCAATTTACTAATCTTATATGTCTTTCTTAAATTTACCTATAACGGCATTATCCAAATCTACAACTTAAAAAAAAAAAAAAAATCGTTATTTTTATATTTTTAAAAAAAATCTCTCATTCATCATAATTCTCAACTTATTTTTGTTTTACTTATTAGTTATCTTTATACCAAAAGACCAATATCTTTATCAATTCTTAAAATTTGGTAATGTTCACCATTTTAAGTAAGCGTCCAATTCAAATTGTGTGTAACTCTCACGACATTGCCCTTTTATAAGAATCATTTTAACTAACATAATCAACGATTTAAAAAGTATATTTAAATTTTAAATATAAATTAATCACAGCCTTCCAAAACGATTACAATCGTTAATATTCGAGGATAAATACACTCCCTCGTCTTTTCCTTTTTACATGCATGATTGGTCATTAACACATTTCTTTCAAAAAACCTTACAACACCCTCGCATCACTATCTCAAATTGGCAACAATTATTTGTGCGCGACTTAACACACAAATCCAAATCTTGAGCCACACAAGCTCCACTTAGCTCTATATCGTCGCCACACTAAAATAATTTCACATTAAGCGTGCCACATCCACTAACAGTCAAATATTCTCTCGATACATGTTCGTACAACCACCACCCACGACTTTAGTAAATTTGTTATTTATGGCGAAACAGGTTAGATTTTGTACCAAACTATGAATTCACGTGACACCTTTTTATTCACATTTCTCACTTCGTGTCACAGTGCCACACCACAAAACCTTTTTACTTTTCAGGCCAAAGACGCCTTCACGCCTGTGACACCACATCTCAACTCAAAGCGTGTCCACGTTGAAAGTCGAACTTTCACCACACATCTAAACCTGACAACACTGAATAATATTTTTTTCTAAACTAACTTCGAAACACAACAACTACAAACACCGAGAAAATCATATCTTTCAATTATAGCAGAAAATTGCCAACTCAACAAAAGGAGAATATCTTCTCTCCCCCCTCAAGCAGTCATCTTGACCGCTAGCTTCATGATCGCCATTTTAAACAAATGTTTCAAACCAACCATTTAGATTTCCTCGAGAATCTCACAAATCTCACCAACGAGATATCACAACACAACATACATTAAACATTTTACATGTTAAATTGATAACACCAATTAAAACAATTTGGTTAAGTCTTATATAGACTTTTTAACGCGCGAAAGAGAAATCATTCTCTACATACCAGCATTGAGGACAAACGAAAAGATCATTTCACATATTCCCAGTTTCAGAGTCATAGAAACACCGATGTTACCAAAGGGATATAATCTAGTCACACACCACAACTGTAACTTTTCGTCAAAAGAGACAATTTTTGTTCAATTTTACACTACTTAAAATTTATCCAATCATTAATAACCTTCAATTATATTATAAATTTTGTATAAAATCTTGAATAATTATTCTTATTCTTACCTTTCAATTATATAAACAAATTTTTTAATCCAACATTTAAAAAAAAAAAAAAAACCCTTTAATCAAATTTACTTTTATTTTTCATGATATTATTTTAGTATTGTAAAACATCTAATTGTTTCAAAAATTATTTTTATTTTATTATTTATTATATATTTTATATATTACAGGTTTAATTTTGTCCACTTACACTTTTTGTACCCGCAATCATATTTCTATATTTCTATTCACTATATTTTATTTGTTTAAATACCTTTATTATCTGACAAAGTTAATCATCCACTATCGGGCATCTACAACAATCGTTTTCAACAATCATTTTCTTTAACCAATTCCCTATATTTTTCATCACTATCTTTTCAGTCATTGCGTCACAACAACGTAGAAAAACGACAGCACTGCTTGACAATTTATTTTTTGATTTCGTAATTTTCTCTTTGAGAACACCGTTCCCCAGACTTACCAATCCAAACTTCTGGTCTGAACATGCTTCAAGAGTTTAATTCATTTCATCCGCAGAGCAAATCACCAACGCATTCACAAAGCGTTCACGTTTTTCAACTTTCAACTTTTTTTTTCAGCTCTAGCGGACCACATTCAACCTTTGATTTCGAGTCAAGTCAGATCACCTACTGTCGCTACAATTCTACTTATCGCATGGCTCTATTTCACTCCTTTCTCAATCATATTAATAAGCAACTTTTCTTCAACAACTTTTAACCCAATAATCCTAAAATTGTGACAAAACACTGTAACCCTTATATAGGATCGCAAGTGAAACATTGCCAAGGAAGACAGCTCAAGTCTATATCCTCGCTTTGCACCTGGATCTGAGTATTTGGTTTACATGGGCACTTCTAACAATTACATATTCTTCAACAACTTTTCAACCCAATAACACTACAATTGTGACAAAGCACTGTTACCCTATACAGGATCACAGGTGAAACATTGCCTAGGAAGACGCTCAAGTCCATATCCTCGCTTTGCACCTGGACCTAAGTATTTGATTGCATGTGTAAATCTCACAATTGCTTATTCTTTAACTACTAACCCTGTCCAACGCCCACCAATATTCTCTTAGAATGTGAATTTTTATGTCATCATTTTATTTTAATCATCTTTTTTGTTAATCAAACACAATGTCATTTTTATTTCACTTTTATATATCCAACAAATATCATCTTGTTATAGCCCTTTTTAACCCTCACAGTTTAAATTAATTAAAAGAAATTTTAATTACTTACCTGTGTTAGAGAGGCTTTACCCGCCTAAACCCGGATAAACCCTTTCACTCCCGGGGCCCATCTATGATAATTTAAAACAACAACCTCATATGGTGTAGATAACTTATAACAAGATTGCCATGTTGTATATAGAAACATCTATAAATAATTATGCGCATGATTAATCTGTGTCTTTACATCACCCTATGTAATGTAATTTGTACAAAGTGGATAAATAAATAAAATCTGTAATAGATTTAAGAGTTGAGCTAAAGCAGAGATCGAGCATAGTATTACCAAAACAACAGTCTAAAGATGGAACTCATAAATCAGGTAGATTCACAATTCCCACGACAGGCCACCCACACTGTCACATGTGGTGGAATGCAGAGACCCCTCTCACACCTGGACAGGTAAAGGCGCCCTTTCTCAAACGCCCCTGTCACATAAGGTCCCCCCCCCGTCTTTTAAACTATAAATACATCACTTTTACAGGGACTTGACAGCACAGCTCAGTTCAGTCAGTTCAGTTCAGTTTAGTTGAGTTCACCCTTAGCGTCAGCTCACGTCGGTCGTACCTTATGTCGATCTCAACTATCATGTAGACGAGTAAGAAACTTCTATGTCTCCATCTTTCGCTCCTGGCTCAACTTTTATCTGTTTACGGAACTTTCTTAGTGCAACTGTGTCTTCGTTTTTTGTGTGGATATCCCCAGCTTTCCACTCTGCCTCGACCACGACTGCCTGTATTTTGTGAGAACTTTTAAAGGTCTTCCAAGGTGCAGAGAGGTACTGGAAAACTCTACATCCTGACTGTTCCTCTCGGTCAACACAGTACAACAAGAGCTACCAGGACTTCAACATTATTTCAGTAGTCGACAGGATCTCTACAAAAGCTACTGGAATTCTTCTCACAACATTACATGAGTCGACAGGATACTACAAGTCGACGACACCAAACTTTCACTTTATATTACATATATTTGTTTTTAAATTATATTGGTTTGTTTATATTAGCTCAAAAGACGAAAATGGCTGAATATAATTTTTTATCCCAAAGAAAAATTGAACCATTAACAGGAACAAATTATCAAATATGGGCGTTGAAAATCGGCGCAGTTCTGAGAGGAAGAAAATTATTTAAATGTGTAATTTCCGATCCAGAACCTGATATGGAAGACAAAAGTTCTTGGAAGATTTGGAGTGATAAAAATGATGAAGCTTTTGGGATAATCATCACTACTTTGACAAATGAACAAGCTGGAATGTTCATAGGAGAAACAAATGCTAAGAAAGTACGGGACTCACTGAGAAAAACATACACAGGCAATTTGGAAGATAAAATTATTGATATAGGCTTAGAATTAAAGAACATTAGAATGAAAGATAATGAAACTGTAGATGAATATATAACAAGGGCAAAAAATATTGCTGCTAGAAGTTCATCATTAGGGCATCAATTTACCTCAAGAGAACTTTCATTTCATATTGTCAGAGGCATACATCCAAGGTATGAAAATATTGCTATTGTCTTACGATCAAAGAGAGAGGCAACAATTGAAGAGATTCAACAAACTCTAAGAGAAGAGGAGTCAAGAAGAAATATGAGATTAAATCAATCGGTTGAGAATGGGCATGAACAAGCATACAGAATTAAAGATAGAAAAGTTCAACAATTTCAGCTAAAAAGATGTTTTGTTTGTAATAAAAAGGGACATCTAGCTAATGATTGCTGGTTTCGAGATAAACAGAAACAAGGATACCAAAAGAAATGGACTCCTGGTTATAGAAATCGCAAATACAGTAGGGAACATTCAAATAACCTAGTGGATACTATGAAAAGTGGAATTAATGAGCAAGCATTTGAAACATATGTAAAAGAATTTGAAGATTCACCAGATGAGAGAAATGATAGGCAAATATGGTGTATAGATTCAGGATGCACCGCACATTTAACCCCACACCTATGCAGAGATGGAATGGCAGGGAACCATCGGTCAAGCACATTCGAATATTTGGATGTTTGACACATTGGCTTGAGAGCAAACCAAGAAGAAACAAGTTTTCACCAAAGGGTAGAAAGGGAATATTTATTGGTTATTCCATTAAAAGAAAAGCCTACAGAATATATGATATAATGACAAAGAGAATTCATGAAGTCAGATCAGTAAAATTTAGTGAAGATAAGAGAGGAATTGATTATGCAAATTATATTCAGGAAGATACTAATTGTGATAATTTGACCTATAAAGGAAATTGTGAAGAAATAGTTGAAGACTTTCTTATCTTGAAAGAAGACAATCCTGTCACAGAGAGTAAAATGAAGTCTCAGGAGGATACTTCAGTAAAACTAGGTGGTGACTGTGAAAATGACTCATCACAAACTGAACCGATACAGGAAAGATGTGTAAAAGGAGGAAGAAAGAAAGGAGAAACAAAGAGCATCTTAGAAGAACGGCACAAAGCAAGACTTGAAGAACAAGAAAGGAAATTGATTGAAGAAGGAGTTCGACGCTCACAAAGAATAAAGGATAGGAATGATGCAAACTTAATTATGGAAATAGATTATTATATTCTGGAGAACTTTTAAAGAAGCAATGGATAGTGGAGAAAGAAATGAATGGCACAAAGCAATGGAAGATGAGCTCAGTGAGATAGAGAAACATAAAGTATGGACATTAGTACCAAGGGAAAATGGTATGAAAGTCATCAATAGTAAATGGGTCTACAGTACGAAGAAAACACCAAGTGACGGCATATATAAAAGAAAGGCCAGACTGGTTGCTGTTGGATGCAATCAGAGATATGGTGTGGACTATAAGGAATCTTTTTCACCTGTACTCAAAAAGGAAAGCTTGCGAACAATAGTAGCTCTTGCAACACAACAGAATTTAATCATAAATACTTATGATGTGAAGACAGCTTATCTCTATGGTGAGTTAAAAGAGACAGTATACATGGGACAACCAGATGGTTTTATGCAAAAAGGAGAAGAAAACAAAGTGTGTAAATTGGAAAAAAGCCTGTATGGTCTACCACAATCAGGAAAATGTTAGAACAAAAAGATCAATGAAATTTTATACCAGTTGGGAATGATTAGAACCAAATGTGATCCATGTGTCTATAAACTCCAGAGAGGAGAAGAGTATGCAATACTGGGTCTATATGTAGATGATCTCATCATTGCTGGAACTAGTAAGGAAATTAATGACAACCTAGCCTCAGAAATAGAAAAATATGTTACTCTAACAGAAAAGAAAGATAGCGAACCATTTATTGGAATTGAAATAAAAAGGGCAGAAGATGGATTTTATCTATCTCAGACTCATTATATTGATACAATTCTTCACAGATTTGGACTGGAAAAATGCAACAGTGTGCAGACACCTGGAGATCAAAATCAAAATGCGGATGAATATTTGGACTCTAAGCCAGTAGATAAAACTGTATACCAGGAAATGATTGGATCACTAATGTACCTTTCTACGGGTACTCGACCGGACATATCCTTCAACGTCAGCAATTTATCACAGTATAGTAATGATCCAAGAGAAATACACTTAACTGTAGTTAAAAGGATTTATAGATACCTGAAGGGAACAAGAAATAAAATGTTGGCATATAAGTCAAAAGACAACAATATTACAATAAGTACTGATGCGAGCTGGTGCACAACCCGAGACGCAAAATCCTATTCAGGCTATACAGTCAAACTTGGCAACAACTTAATAAACTGGAGAAGTAGAAAGCAAAATTTAGTAGCCTTGTCTACATGTGAAGCAGAACTTATTTCAATATGTGAAGGCATTTCAGAAGTATTATGGTTAAAGGGATTACTAGAAGAACTTTGTGAAAATTTAACTTTCCCAATTACCTTGAAAAGTGACAGCCAGGCTGCAATAAACTGGATACAATCTGACAAAATTTCTTCACGAACAAAGCACATAAACCGAAAGTACTATTTTGTGAAAGAGGAAATTCAAAAAGGAATCAAGCTGGCATACACCAAAAGTGAAGACATGGAGGCGGATATACTAACGAAGAGTCTACCTAAGGACAAACTACAGAAATGTGCAGATAGCCTTGGACTTGCTGATTAGGGCTTACACACAGGGGAGCGTGTGTTGTACATATTTTAATTATTTGTTACCACAGAGTGTGTGTAAGCTCACAGGTAAATAGGCGCTAAAAAAACAAGAAAAAAAAGTTCCTTTGTTTCAATATAAGTTTCCCTTTTATATTTTGTTCTCTCTCTTGTAAATCAATAAATATAATGTTTAATTAATAATTATTGGAATCAGTTTCATTAATAATACTAAGCAAAGTCAACACCCGGGCAACGCCCGGGTTTTACCCGATTAAATGTTTTTATTCAAATACTATTCGTTACAATTATAAATTGGCACCGTGGATGTCACTTTTGTGAAACGTCCCGCACCAAACCTTGTTTGTTTTTAAAATATAAAAATAAATATGTAAATTTTCACAACGATATTTGAAAATTATATTATTTTGATTTTCAAATACTATTCGTTACAATTATAAATTGGCGCCGTGGATGTCACTCTTGTGAAACGTCCCGCTCCAAACTTTGTGTCTGAGAAGCGATATTTTTATAGAAAGATGATCTGGCTTTTGTTTTCTGCTCGAATGAATGTTTTTCTGTTAGAATTTTGTTCCTTCGTACAATATAATGAACTGGTTTCACCCGTGGTCTCTGCTTTTAGGAATTTTTCCCGATATAATTATGTATCTGATAATCAAACATGATACACCAATATCGTCATCATCATTTTCTGACTAAAAATATATAGTTTTAATAATTGATTTATATATTTTTAAAAATAGCCTATCGTCTTCCCCGTATTTTTTTACCTATGTATGGAAATTTTGGTTTGAATTAGTGAACTACTGCGAATTTGTATACCGGACATACAAACAAACATACAAACATTCATTTTTATATATATAGAAGATATTTGTATTATGTTATTATATATATTGATAGTTCAATGTCTTCAATGTTTTATTTGTGTGATATCATTTTTTAAAAATATTTTCCCATTTTCACTTATATTTTATTTTTCGAATTTCATAATTTTACATTTAAATTTTTAATATTTTATTTTAACCAACTTTTCAAACATTTTTTACGCTTTGTGTTTTCAGTAAAAATTTTAGTTTAAACATTTCTTTTATATATTTTGTTATATATATTTATTTTTTATACGAAAAATCTTTTTAAACATAGTACAAATAATTTTAAAATATAAAATAGGCGTTATTGTTAATTTTCAAAATATTCACACTTATATTTTACAAAAATTATTTTGTCCATAATATAAATATATATTTAATAGGCTAATCCCTTAATAGAATGTTCAAATCTAAAAGCTTGAGGGATGAGTTTCTTTTGCAAATAAATTTATTTCGAGCTTTCGGGCAACGCCCTTCTACAGAAAAATTAAAAATAAAGTAAATTAAATTATATTACACTGAGATTTATTCATATGTATCTGAGGCAGGAGTAGTCTCACGTGTGTTTGTTTCTGATATTTATTTTATATAGTTTGTTATACATTTGCCTCGCTTAACCTCATTGTAATATAATTTAATTTACTTTATTTTTTATTTTCCTGTAGAAGGGCGTTGCCCGAAAGCTCGAAATAAATTTATTTGCAAAAGAAACTCATCCCTCAAGCTTTTAGATTTAAACATAAATATATATATATCAATTTTTTTTCTCCCCATTGAATATAACAAAATATTTTTAAAAACTTAATGCTGTTGACGTTATGTGGCGCTGAGTTTGTTGTTGAGACACTTTAAAATGTTATAACACCTCGATAAAGATTGGCGTTCAGTCAACTGAAATATTGGTAAAATAAACGATATTTTGATCCAATATATGCCTTTTTAATTAAAGATCTATCTATGGATTGCTCTATTTTCAAAAAATATACATATATGCATATATGTGTGTGTGTTTTAATAAGATTTGATAGTGCAGTTATTTAATAAAAAAAGAGTAAAAAATGATTATTTATGATGATGGGAGAGATCAAGTAGTTTATTCTTAATTCCGGGGTTGGTGGAAGGATGGTCTAAACCGTTGGTTTTCGACCGCTACGACCTGGGTTCGATTCCCGCATTGGACAATTTTTATGATTTAAAAAAATGCTCCAATGGCCCCCAATTCTTGCAAAAGTCCAACTCCACCAGTGAGTTCAAGTAACCAAACGGGGCTCTGGCACATTTGTAAGTGCAAAGTCGAACTGCTTTTCATATGTGTAGACATGTGGTGCACTTACAGTAAAAGCAGTCACCAACTTCTACCCACCATGATTATCATGGCCTGTACCACGTGTACTAGAGATAAGCAAAAAAAAAAAAAAACTTAATTCCTTGAGTAAAATAATGAAACACAATAAAATATTTACGAAGTTATATAGAATTTATGAAATTAATCCCAGGTTTAGTGAATTATAAAATATATCAATTAATTATGCATATTTTCAATAAAATTAAGTGGCGTCTTCTAAAATTATAGTCAAAATATATAATTATTATATATACAGTAGAACCTCCCTGTAAAGAATACCTAATTGCAGAGCCAAAGTGTCCTTTAGGGAGAGGTGTCCTCTTACCGGAGAGTTGCTAAATTGTAAAAATGGTAATTTTGCAAATGAAAACTGTCCTTTGTGGAGAGGTGTCCGCTAGCAGGGTGTCCGCTAGAGGGAGATTCTACTGTATATAATAAATGAAAATATAGGATATATTTTGAAATCATATATACTTTGTTCTGTAAATAGAGCAATCCATACTTAAATCACTAGATAATAAAAAGGCATATATTGAATTGAATAAAAGATTTATTTGCCATTTATTTTAAGATATTTAACTTATTATGTTTGTAATTTTTATAATATTTTTTTCATGCACAAATTTCCCCCACCTACTTTGTATTTTTTTAAATGATTTATTTCAACTGTGATATTATAACACTATGCGGCGCTGAGTTTGTTTATACAAAAATGTAATGCCTTGATAAAGGTTGGCGTTCAGCAAACCGAAATATTGGCAAATAAATATTTTATTCAATCCAATATATGCCTTTTTATTATCTAAATATATACACACACACACACACACATAAGCCTTTTATTGGGGCATTCAGCCCTATACATGTTTTTATCTAAATATATGTACTCGTGCACCCCCCTCAAGTATACACATCGAAACTTAGAAGAAAGAGACAATTAAGACATTAAAAACCTCTATGTGGGGAAGACTATCTCCCCTCTCTCTAATTAATATTTTTTCGAATAATTCGATTTCTCTACTTCTCTTATTTTATCAGCAGCCTTCAAAACTATAATAATGTAATTAGGAAAAAGGCATTTCCTGATCGTGCAACTAAAAGTTGCTGATGGCTTGCGCCATCTGCCGGAATAAATATCAACTAATCGTTGATTTTTAATTAATCCGAACTTAGCCAAATACAATTTTTAAATTTTGTACTTTTTTTTTCGCATAGTTTGACGTGTTTACGCCCTACCGGCTTCAAATACCCGTCTCATGATTTTCTAGGATGCCTCCCTTAAAGAACTTTTTTTTTTAGTCGTTGATGTAAGGTTGCACCACACTGATGAGGGCTAACAGTCTGAAACGCTTACGTGGTTAGTTTTTCTTTATTAATCAAGAAATGGTATTTAGCCAATTCTGGAATAATTAAAAATAAACGATTAGTTCATATTTATTTCGACAGATGGCGCAAGCTACCAGAAACTTTTAGTTGCACGATCAGAATAAACCTTTTTCTTGTTTTCCCCAGTACAATTTCATTTTTTTACTATTTTTTATAAAGTAATTGTTAACGAAGGTTTTATTAAAAAAAAAAAAAAACGAGAGGAATTTATAAATTCATTGATGCAGACCAGAAGTTCCATTCATCTCAATTCTTTTTTTTTTTTTTTTTTGTGTTGCGATGACAGTGGAAAGCGAAGTGAAACAGTTTTTCTTCGATTCTATTTTGCATATGGAAGGTTCTATTTTCTTTGTCATAATCGCTTGCGACCTTACGGGAAGAATAACCATAGTATTAATTAAAAACAAAAAATGCACATATCCTTGTCACTTTTAGAAACCAGAATGTGGATCAGATTTTGCTTGAGACTATTTCCCGCTTTACTTTTTCGCTGAAATTTTCTAAAGCTCGGATAAACAGACGTCTGATGCTATCTATTCTCAGGATCCGCGATGTGAAATTAAAAAGTGAACTTTATGGTGTCGACTTAGAGCGATATTCTGTCACATTCTGTTCTTTAAATTCATTTTGCAATCCTTATTTGTCTGAATGCCCATATTGGAGTCGAGTATAGCAATGGTGGAATCCAGTATCACCGGCTCAACACTGAATTGATTCTTGTTTTTATTAATATTCTCTCCACTGCATTGATAGCTTTGTTTCTGAGATATTGTACAGCCTGGCAAGTTGAATTTAAAGTTGTTAGCAGGTATTTTAGGTACGTAGAATGTTATCCCATAAATATATGGCCAAGCAATTGAATAATTGATATTCTATATATATAAAAATGAATGAATGTGTGTGTGTCTGTCCTTTATGCCTGACCAAACCACTCATTGGAACGCCACGAAACTTTGGGAAGTTATTTAGTATAGTACTGGGAAGGTTTCTAGCAAATAAATTTTTTGAAATAACTTTTCGCCTAAGAATAATCAAGATAAATATTCTAATTTATCTGTTATAATTCAACAATATGCTCTAAATATTATCATGATCATACGATGATTTTGTAATGCAGAAAATTAGGAAAGACAAAATTCAGGATGACACGGCAATTTATTTGAGACAAGAATAATGATACAATTTCAAGGCAAGATACTATTCCTTTAACTTCCAATTACCGAGGGAACCAATTAATATTGATTTTATTCAACTTATCAAGTATTTTTCAAGGGACCGGGAAAAAATGTTCACTTTTTTGAGAGATTCGTTAGACAAACCTTTACTCGGGTAAAACCCGGGCGAGAAGCCGGGTACATCCGCTAGTATTTAAATAAATTTTGACCACGATTAAAGCAATCATTTATTATCCTCATCACAAAAAGTAAAAAATGCCATAAGCTTATGTTTTCTAAAAAGTGTATCTATATAAATAAAGGTGCGCATTTTTGTTGAAATGAATCGGTACGAATTATGGGCACTTTTAGACCCACATTTAACACTTCGACGAATGCGGTTCAAAATCATCAACCCCCCCCCCCCTTATTTTGTAGATATTGTAACTAGGGACTATTAGCGACTCTATATTGTTTTAAAGGAAATAAATTTGAATTGTATAATGAAGTGATTATGGACTTTTGGAGAACAAGAACTTCCCCATTTCAAGAATTTATAATATTTCTCCATTTTTTTGCACACACGTTTGTTTTAACCCCCAAACTCTCTCATATCTCAGTCTCTATAAATCAATACGTCTCTTCTATTGAGAATACAAAGTATTTTGAATTATATATTTTTTCTTTTTAAATAAAAAAATCTTGGTTTGAAAACTTTAAAACTATTTAAAATACACTGGAGTTGTATTTATATTTTTTATTCTAAGGGAGCTCAACAAGTAAAAAAGAAGTTCGCTATAAAATTGCTTTCCTCTGAGAACAAAGTAAATATAACCCGCCGCTCAATATCTTCTGAAAATAGACATTGGGGAAAAATCCATTAAGGATGTGAGGAGTTGGCCGCGGACTTCCCTGTTGGACAAAGAGCAGCAGCCTGAGCCTACAAGTGGCAAAGCTAAAAACTCTCTCAGCCCCTTCGTAGACTTCCAATCACAACCCTGGCAAAGTGCTTAAAGAGATTTTAAGGAAGTTCTAAACTTTATAAAATTTAAGAGCACTTCAATTAGAGCCCACCGAGATTAGTGGAGATGTGTTGTTGGGAATTTGAGAGAGTTGGAGATCAATAAGCCTCAGCTTAAAGGGGTCAGTCAATATGTGCGGCCGAGTTGTTTGGCACTTGGGCGGTGGTAATGTAAATTAATTGTGGGGGTAACCCGAGGCGCAGGAATAGATTTTGGAATTGGGAAATTGGAGTTTCTCGCCTAAACCTCTGGAATTCTCGGAGAATTTCGGATTTCCTGGGACCTGTCGTGGTTTAAATCGGATATTGGAAAGGTTGGAGACCTGATCAGCCATTTAATTCTACTGAATTTTGAGGTAACTCGGCGTAGCATGGGCTTCCCTACAACGGCATTTTGTTTATTTCAGCACTTTTACATAGACACCTTATCTCTTTCTCTGAAAGTTAGTGTCCTGAAAGTTAGGGTGAACTTGAAACTTACTAGAGCCAGAGCATTTTCATTAAAATATATATACATATATTAAAAATAAAGAAGGCATATCCTGCCCACGAGCACAAGTGCTTTTTAGATGGCAGAGCGCCACCTAGTGGAGCAAAAATAAACTAAACGCTTATATTTAACTTGCTCCGTGATATTTGGCCAACCCAATTTATGGATAAATCAAGAAAAGCCATCCACGAACGCGTTTCGCGCTGTTGGCGCTCGTCAGCGTTGAGTAGGCTGTACCTCTGCGACCAAAAATATTTTTGGTCCCAGAGGCTTCTTGAGAAACCAAGAAATGGGTATTTAAGGCCAAATTTGCGTAAATACGCTTAACACATGAAAAAAACAATACAAAAAATAAAATATACATTAATATACATATATATTAATAATGTTTATTTTCGAACATGATCTAACAGAGAGAGAGAGATTACGTTAAAATTTTAAAATATTATAAAAGAGGTATGACAAAGTGGTACCTATCGAGAGAACTTCCACAGTTTTCACAAAAGGATTCCAGTTTCAGATCTTGGAATTCCCCAATTTTCAGAAATAATTGTGAAAAGCATCATATGTAAGAGGTTTATAATCTTGTTGCGTTCTCTCATCGAGTCTCTTAGCTATGAAAAATAAGAGATTTCTATATATCATCAGTAATCATATTCGATCAGGTCTAGCAACCACACCATAAACATGAAGATATTATAGTGTGTGTACCATAAATTCTGTCTACCACAGACTTGAAGGCAGGTTCTCGTTGCATACTGTTTCTTTGACAATACATTTTAAAAATAAAATAAAAGGCTTAATAAAATTTGAGACTGCACACTTACATCCTGGAGATTTTAAATGTTTGAAGAAAGAAACGGGCACGCGAGAAAAATAGGTTATCTTATATGCAGCTTAGCGACCATAAAGTAACTTATTGTTACTAAAAATAGTTCCGTGGATTGCAATAAGCAATATCTCCCGAGGATTGAGGGAGGATTAACTTGATGCATTTTGGACAGTTCCTTCTAATCAGCGTAATGTAGATTGTCTAGCCGAGTCTGTCTTCTGACAAGTTATGGTCCACGAGGCTGGTGAAGGTCTCTGGATTCAAACAGCTGCGGTTTAATCGTTTTATTCCTTTCAATTTTTGATAATATTGAGCATACCCCACCCCACCTTTTTTTATAAATATGATATTATGGGAAAACTGAAAGAGAGAGAGAGAGGGGGGTTTGAACATATATAATTTAGAACATAAATGATTTATTTAAATATACAGTTTAGAAATATATACGCTTTGATGGGACATATTGTACATCCTGAAATCCTCATGAATTGTGCTACAATAAGCTACAATCAATCACCGGACTGATTCTAGAAGAAAAAGGAAGTTATAAACTGTAGAGAGACAGAACAAGTTGGAGAAAGTTCATTTGTAAGGTCACGAACTTCAAATAATGGAAGAGTGAATTAAATTATTCAGTATAGGCTAATGACGGTCAATATACTAAATTGATTTCGTGGTTGGCTTTTCATGATTAAAATATACAAGTATCAGAGTCATCAACAATCAATTCTGTCATCGTTTGCTTTTGTGAATGGAATAAATACCCAAATATGGCCATTTCTTATAAGCATCGGTGGTTCAGTGGTAGAATGCTCGCCTGCCACGCGGACGGTCCGGGTTCGATTCCCAGCCGATGCATTTTTTATTTTTTTACAATTTTTAAAACTCATTTATATTATACTTGGGTAAAACTCGGGCGAAGCCGGGTATATCTGCTAGTATATCATAAACACGACTAACTAATACTCATAGACTGGATAACTAGTACTTCCTACTTTAAGGAACGAAACTCGTAGACGCTATTTATATCGATAGGAAGCAGTGGCCATCTTGGCGCTTCTCTCGGTCTTTTGGTTAAGATTTGAAGTAATTGATTTTCTTTGAATTGATATCTTTATTTTAGCAAACATAAACACAGGATCACAAAGACAACCTTTGTATTACATCATTTTAAAGGAACAATTAGTAAAATGGTACCTGTGTCTACAATATTTCCTCAATATTTATATAGAGTCGTAGACACAGCTAAATGTCTTAAAAAAGAGTTTATCAAGGTTAGGAAGCAAGGCGTGCGAACTTTCTAAACATTTTCAGTGATAATCAAGGCGGACATCTTTTTGGTGTCGAAAATAGTGTTGAAAGTGGGATTTTCTTTATAAAAATTTCGTGGAATCTTTTTTTTTTTCAAGTTCGGTCCAGATATTCTGACCTAGAGAGATTTCTTTGGAGATTGAACCATTCTGAAACTTGAAAGTAATATTTTATCTAATTAGAGATCTCAGAAAGTTCAAAGAGAGAGAGAAAGAGAGAGAGAGAGAGAGCTACCTTTCATGAGAGTTCCGGGAGTCATTCAAATTCTCATCATCTGGTATTTTCAGGGGATTTGTTATTGTCAATGGAAACGAAAGATCAAAGTAACGAAATGTGGGACGACATCATTCATTCATCCACCGCGGGCAACAATGGCCCGGGTGGGGAAAACGGAATTCCTCTTATATTGACCAAAGCCTCGGATTACCGCTATAGAAGAGAGAAACTTGAGATCGCCTATACAATAATATAACGTTGTCCCATAGTTCGTGTTTTTCTCAAAACGTTGTTTTTCTTATTACTTGGCGAATAATAGTACGGCGAATGCATAATAATACATAATACAATTACTTTATACACTATACAAAGACATTATACATAACGGCGAATAATATTATTACGGTGTATACATAATAATACATAATACAATTACTTTATACATGATACAAAGACCGTGCGGCCACGCGTCGCGCGAGCTCCGCGTATTTCGCCTCTGGCGAGTGTATGGATCCCGGCGGTACGCCGAATATGATACGGGCGGAAAGCCCATCGAAAGCTGAAAAGAAGCCTGTAAGGCTCGGCTTTCAAGCTCAACTATGTGCTGATTTATCAGCGAAAGAAAACATACAGAAGAACATTTCAATTTCTTCAGACGAATTTCAAAAATATGTAAATCCGCCCGCCGGCGGACAACATGCAAATCCGGCCGCGCCGACCAACTTTGATACTGCTTCGTTTTCCGAGGCCGCTGCCCAAGCCAATAGAAGCTGGGCAGATTTAGCAGAGGACAACAATCCTGAACACGAGGACAACTACACCACTGTCCAAAGAAAGAAAAGACGCCGTGGCTCGGCGGAATCACCTGCGGCGGCTGCGCCTTCCTCTAACATCAGAGGCGCAGGAGCCATTCGCCGGCCACGATCATCCACGGGATGGGCACCGCGGGCGGAGGAAATTCGGACCACCCGAGCGCACATCGCGGAGGCCAGGGCGCGGCAAGCGTCTTCCACCGAGGACCACTGCGTTTACGTAGAGCGCAGCCCTGAACTGGAGCCCTTTCACTACATGAGGGCCATTGAAAGGATGTTTGGGAGCACCAGGGAGGTCTTCCAGGTGACCAAAATGAACGGCCACTTCCTGGTGGGACTGGCAAACAGAGGCATGGCCGAGCGCCTCGTCAACGAGGGCCTCGAGGTGGAGGGAACTCTCCACAGGGCCTTCCCATTCCGCAAGAGGGCGGAGAGAATTACGGTGGGCAACCTCCCCTTCTTCGTGGGGGATGCAACCGTCATCAGCGCCCTTTCAGCTTTCGGGCGAGTAACATCTATCGCCCCCAAGCTGATGAAGGCTGGCCCGTACATCTATAACGACGGCCGCCGAGAAGCGTTTATCATCCTCCGCGAAGGAATGACCATCGAGGGACTGCCCACCCGTCTCAACATCACCATCAAAGGCGAGGCCTGGCCCGCATACCTATCCTCCGGGATTAGGTGCTCCAGGTGCCGAGGCCAAGGACATCGCCGAGCCAACTGCCCCCTGCTTGCAGGGCGAACCAACGCTCCTGGACCGGCCACACCTACCTCTCCCACCAGCGTCCCTTCAGCGACTGCGCCTGGCCTGCCTCAGCAGCCATCCGCCCAGCCTCCACCTTCGGCGTCTCCCAGTCCAACCATGGAGCTCTCCGACGTGCCTCCCGCGAGCCGTGCCGCGCTACTTCCACCTGCTGCACCCCGGCCACCACCACCAGCGCCTTTGACCTTACCTGTGGAGGACACGTCTCCTGCCCCTCCACCTGTGATACCAGCTCCGTCCTTGCGGGCTCCTGGGGGTTCCGTGAGCCCCCAATCAACGAAGTCGGGACCCCCCGCTCAGGATATTGAAATGACCGCCATCGAGGAGTCCTCCGCTTCCTCTACATCATCGAGCAGGACATCCATGAGAGATGACCTCGTGGCGTTCATCCGGAGAAGCCCAACCGTGTCCTTTACTGGGACGGACGCTCTTGGTCTTGGGCGCGAGGAGGTCTTGGACCTCCTCTCCTCGAGGACCAAGGCCCATAGAAAGCGCTGGCTCCTGACACCTCCGCAGACCGATGCTCTTGCCGGTCTGATTAAACAAATCCTTGGCCTGAAGCCCGCAGGCAATACCAATGTGTACAAAATCCTACACCAGGTCAAATCCGAATTGAAAAAAGGACCGGCGGCAGTGCCTCCAACACCCCCACTGCCTGCGCCTTGGCCTGCCGAGCCAGCACCACCCGCTCCCCAAGAGAGGGAGTCGACGCCGGCCATGGCCACACGTTGCGATGAATTGCGGCTTTTAACCATCCAATTGATGAAGGAACTCAACCTCTGGCCACAATTGGACACTCTATACCCTGACCTCGTGGAAGCGGTGCTATGCCCTGAGGATAGGAAGGGCTTCCTCAGGAGACTTTTCCCGGAGGACAGGAAAGCCATCATCCAAATCCTGGACAAGCTTTCCGAGCACACTCGGGACTTACACTCCCTTACTCTCAGGGACCTATCTGAGCTTAGGGCCGCCTTGCCGTCCGACCCCCTGTTGAAATAATTGTAAAATAATTGTAAATATTTAGGCTTTCTCTCCGGAGTGTACTAATTGACTGTGCAGTCAATAAAATCTGTTTAATTGGTGGTACATGATACAAAGACATTATACATAACGGCGAATAATATTATTACAGCGAATACATAATATAATACATAATACAATTAATTTATACATGATACAAAGACATTATACATAACGGCGAATAATATTATTACGGCGAATACATAATATAATACATAATTCAATTACTTTATACACTATACAAAGACATTATACAAAGCGGCGAATAATATTATTACGGCGAATACATAATATAATACATAATACAATTACTTTATACACTATACAAAGACATTATACAAAGCGGCGAATTTGCAAGTGTTTACGAACTTTTGGGACAACCTTGTAGTACAATGAGATAACTGTGGTCTAGATGATGTTTGATTTTTATAAGACTGTAAAGAAGGAGGTTATTGATTACAATTGAAACAAAATAATTTAAAATAACGGAAGGAACGTAGAGGTAAGGCTTGTAACGGCAGCTGGCATGCCAATATAGTAAATTAACAGTGAGCACATTGTTATCACTGATGGTACTCTGTGCAGTTGCCTTTTGACTTATTGTAATATATATCACATGTAAACTTATGTCTGATATAATTTAAAATCATTCATTTTGGTTAGCAGCCCCGTAAAATAAAGATATTTTCTCTGTCTGATATAATTTATATTATGTCTGATGTTAGCCTAAAAGAAATAAATACTTTTCTTTTTAAACTTCCAAATACTTCTTGCTGATTAACGTCAACCAACAAACCAGAGGACGTTACAAGCCTGTCTTGTATGAGGTAGAACCACGTGGTCAACGTAGCGCCGCCCTCTGCTACGAGAGGCCATATCAAACGTAGCATAAGTCAGCATAAATGCGGTCGCGGAATTCAATTTTCTATGGTATAAGTGACTCTTTAAAATTGATACATTTAAAATATGCTTCAATTAAATTAAAATACATTTTTGAGTCGTTCATAAAAATATAAATTTAATACAAATTCCTACAAAACTCTATTATGTGAAAAAATAGCAGAAAAGTGAAATTGTCCCGGGATCAGGTGGATATATTAAGACAAACTGCATCTCCTGATCCTGCAACTAAAAGTTTCTGATGGCTTGCGCCATCTGTCGGAATAAATACCAACTAATTGTTGATGAGGTGGTTAGTTTTTCTTAATTAACCAAGAAAGAGTTTTTGGCCAATTCTGGAATAATTAAAAATCAATGATCAGTTGATATTTATTCCGACAGATGGCGCAAGCTCCCAGTAACTTTTAGTTGCACGATCACATGTCTTAGAACTTTATTGATGATAGGAAATCATTATTATTATCATCATCATTTAATGTCCTCTCTATTGCTAAAAATAAATTAAAATTATTAACGCCTCCTTTTTATATATAAAATATATTTATACATACTTTATACTCTGAAATTTTTATTCTGGGTTAACATTTATGTCGATATCAATTTTTTTAAAGTAGCTTTTTAATAATAATAAAATACTTTTCATATATAGGAAGTAGCGCGCAAGTTCCTAAAATAGAAGCATATTGTTTCCAGTTTTACTCACAAGTTTATATAGTGAAGCGGTGCAGCAAAGAAGATGCAGAGAAGATGTGGGCAAGCCAAGAAAAGAAGGTATGCAGCCCCCCCCCCCTGCACAAGGAAGTGTTGATAGATTCCAGATGAGGAGGGCGGCAGACAGGCAGTCCAGCTGGTGCCGTTGTGAAAGAAAGAGCCGAGAGAGCGGTAGGCCTGAAAGATGTTTGTGCGTCGAGAGGACATCGCAGTGTCGGGGGAAGACAGCCTGGTGACATCGAGATCTGTGGCAAGAAGACGGTGGCCAGTTACCTCCGGGGCGTGTGGATAATCCTGAAAGGCGGTGCCAGGAGAGACTGACATCTGAGCGACCTACAAGGCGGTGTAGTCCCAGCTGCACATGTATAGTGTGGAGCGGAACGCTTCACAAGAGTGACACCACGGCGCCAAGGATTCTTCGGACGGGGAGGCTGAAGGCAAGTCCCACTGTTGTATTCCTTCTTTTAAGTGGGATATAATAAAGCGTTAAATTTAGCTGCAATCCCTTCGAACTCACGTGTGTATCTTTGTGGCATACTGAGTAGACAAAGTATACGAATAGCGTCTGGGTACGACGTAACAATATTGCCCGTTTCATGATTTTTCAGAATGTCTGAATGACCAATTTTTGTTCGTTGGGGTACAGCTTGCACCACTCTGACGAAGGCCAACAACCCGAAACGCGCACGTAGTTAGCTTTTCTTGATTAATCAAGAATGGGTACTTGGTCAATTCTGGAATAATTAAAAAAGCAACGAATAGTTGATATTTGTTCCGATAGGTGGTGCAAGCCATCAGTTACACAATAAGGAGATGCCTTTTTTCTTTCTTAATATATATATATAAATTAAGTAAAAAAGCCGTTCTTTAATCTGATCGTGTCAAGAACCTGAGCTATCATCCGTTCATTTTGTCTCTTGAGTGGCCGCTTAAGACATTACATTAACATTTCCATTTATTATCCCGTCAATCCCTCTATGGAGGGGAGTACTCACTTGTCCTTGAAGTTGGAAATGGCTTCTAAAAGCGGATGAAGCTATTATTGGGTCAATGTCATATGGATGCGAGGGAAACCACCTCATTATTTTCCCTTGAAAATCCTCAACTAATTGACCAAAGCATCCTCCAGATATGGATCGATCGCCTTGGAGAAGCTTGATTGAGGAGAAACACCCATCTTAGGACTGATTTGCCTGAAATAATTACATATGGTTTATACTAGTTCTTTGTGGAAAATTTTTGGTGTATTTTACATATATATTAAAAATGAAGAAGGCATATCCTGACCAGGAGCACATATGCTTTTTAGATGGAAGAGTACCGATATATATAATAAAATAAACATATACCAAATATATATTTTTTATTTACGGCATATATATATATATATATATATATATATATATATATATATATATATATTAAATGATATTAGGCAAAATTTGAAAGTAAAAAAGGCGTACATAATTCAATAAATTTTATGGTAATAAGTGTCCACGCATCAACTGGTGATTCCAAGCGGTTTCTTTCATCTACTCCAGGACAAAATTTCATTGTATTCTGATAGGCAGAATAAAATTATTTGAGAATTTCGATGTTCATTGGAATGTCTTCTTTATCAGGGAAATGAATGCAGCTAAAAGTTGGCCACGTTGACTTCAACATAGTCTTTATAAAGACAATTAAGTCTTACAAAAGTCTCTTTCTTTCGTGGCAGATAAAAAAATCCGAAATATAAAAAGATAAATACATATCAAAGTTATTCACAAATAATAATGTAAATTTAATATATATATTTGAATATTCATTTTTAATTTTATTTTATGCTAGCCAGATGACCTGACTTTGCTCGAGTTCTTCCAGAGAGAATGGTTTCCTAACGATTATTGTTTTTAACAAAAATTAAGATATATATATATGTATATATATGAAAGAACAATAGAAAAAAATAAAAGAAATGTGGGTCAGGTGTTGATATTAAAAATAAAGAAGGCATCTCCTGACCACATGTGCTCGTGGTCAGGAGATGCCTTCTTTATTTTTAATATATATATATAGATGGCGTCAGTTTTTGACGTTTATTTTGACGGGAGAAGCGCCCTATGCTTCTATGGATCAATTTCCTTCCGGCAATTTTTCCATCTATATTCTAGCCATAGATTTGGCCCAGCCACCTTGCCAGCAAAACACCTCTTTGGTAGATTGTGAAGATTCCATTAGATTCCGTGTGGATCTCATGGAATAAAGTCCGCCCTAGACTGACGAGGGCCATTAGCCCGAAACCATGGTCTCTAGGTGGATGCTTCTCAATTTGCCAAAGCTGGTGTTGTGGCTTTGTCACCGACCCGAAGCCGCTAGTTTGCGGCGACGGTCAATAGATGGCGTCAGTTTTTGACGTTTATTTTGACGGGAGAAGCGCCCTATTCTTCTATGGATCAATTTCCTCCCGGCAATTTTTCCATATATATATATATATATATATTGTGGTTGGTTAGATGCAGTCGTTATGGCCACAATGGTAAGCGTAGTTTCAGGCGTGAATGAATTGCACAAAAGGACGAGGCATGTTGGATGTCACCTTAGAAAAGGCGAGAGAGGAAGTGAATGTAAGCCGGACGCCGGTCTAGGGGGATCTTATCTATATTGAGCAAAGGGGCACCTCTATGTTTTTAACGTACCGACGGTGTAATCGGAGACCTTCCTCCTGTCTGGCGCTTGCTGTCATTCAATCTAATTTTATTATTTCGTTTTGGTATTACACTATAGCTATATTACATATGGGGATATATAAGTATATATTGAAATATATTACAACATATATATATTCAAATATTTGCATATATATATATTAAAAACAAAATAGGCATATCTTGACCACTTACATGAGCTTTTTAGAGGGCAAATCGCCATCTAGTGGAATAGAAATCACCTAAACATTAATTTAACCTGTTTCCTGATATTTGGTCAACTCATTTTCTTGATAAATCAAGAAAGGCCAATCACGAACGCGTTTCGGGCTGTAGACCCTTGTCAGCGTTTAGTTGATTTCTATTCCACTAGATGGCGCTCTGCCATCTAAAAAGCTCATGTAAGTGGTCAAGATATGCCTATTTTGTTTTTATTATAATATCAACACTTGACCTTTTTTATTAATTGTTTTTTAACACACACACTTATATAATTAAAAATAAAATAGGCATATCCTGACCAGGAGCACATGTTCTTTTTAGATGGCAGAGCGCCATCTAGTGGAATGTGTTAAGCGTATTTACGCAAATTTGGCCTTTAAATACCTATTTCTTGGTTTCTCAAGAAGCCTCTGGGACCAAAATTCTTTTTGGTCGCAGTGGTACAGCCTACTCCACGCTGACGAGCGCCAACAGCGCGAAACGCGTTCGTGTAAGGCTTTTCTTGATTTATCAAGAAACAGGCTAAATCAATGTTTAGTTGATTTCTGTTCCACTAGATGGCGCTCTGGCATCTAAAAAGTACATGTGCTTCTGGTGTGCCATGATGGTATGCCTTTTTTATTTTTAATATCAACACCTGACCTTTTTATTTTTTATTTTTCTATTATTTTTTCATATATATAATTATATCATTATTAGTAGAAGTAGCAATAGTGAGGATAGAGGAAATCATTAATATATCATCACCATCATTTTATAACTCCAAATTTATGTAATTTAGTTTGTTATTTCGATAACTTATATAGACTTTGAATATCCTATTTCTTCTAATATCTCTATGAGGAACTGGTTGAGAAGACTTTAGCAATCATCGACTTCGCAATTCACTTTTAACATAAACAAAGCAAAAAGTGAGAGATTAGTAATGTAGACCCCAATGACCTTTGCTAACAGTTTTTTGAGAGAAACCGTTTCTTTTCTTACACTTATAGTAGAAGCTTTGAAGAACTGGAGATATTTGGAATTTAAATATTTGTCTGAAAAGGCGACTTTTGTGAGAGTTAATATATATCTGTGTGTGTGGACATGAAGATATATATTGAGTTTCTAAATAGAAGATATGGTTATGTCTCTAGTCAAATATGATTTAATGTTACATTTTCTTTCACTTTTTATAGAAATGTAAATTTGGATACAAATCTTGTTTAAGATTTTTAAAGTCCCCGGTCTTCGGTTGGAGGCTTTTTGCAAACAACGAAAGAGCTTAATAAAGGCTTATGTATGCCTGTATATATTCTATTTAAATACCCGTGTTTTATTCTTTCATTTATTTTATTTTCATCTTTTTGTTTTCCTCAGACTTATATACAAATCCGTGTATGAGACTGATTGTCTTAATTAGGTTATTTTGCGCATATATAATTTACAATGTTATTATTAAATGTAAATGGTTCTTAATTTTTCCTTTGCAGACGCATTGATGAATAAGACTATATTTCTTAATAAAGTCTTTTGTGTATGTGATTTAATGTTCTTTGACCCTAAACTATAGGTTCATATATATTATCTCTATTGAATATTACATCATTTTGTAAATATTGTCACGGTAGTGATGACGAGTATTACAAACGTTTGAGTAAAAATAATTTATTGATTAGAATGCACAACTATTTTATAATTTAATTTACAAGTAATAATATAAAAGCATGGTGTTTGAAATTTATATGTTAAGTTTGTAATTATTCTTATTTTTTTAATTCATAGAAGCATTTTTCTGCCAGACATATTAATTTTTTTTATCATCATCATTTTAAAAATTATTATTGTTCTTTTTTTCCTTTGTTAGTTATCAAATCATTTTGTAATTGTTGTTTCTTTTTGTTTTGTTGTGTTCTTTTTTAAGCAATAAAATATATGTAGAACTAAGGTTTTTTAGAACAAAGCAAAATCATAAGCTTATACAACTTTCACTTTTTCATACACATGGTAAGTGGTGATGACGAGGCAAATATTTATGATGATAAACAACAGAGTATTCAAAAATAATTATACTGTGGCTATATATATGTCATAATGCTGGAGTAAGTAGTACAATAAAGGGGATAATAATCCCCGATTCCGACGACCGGGCCCCCCTGACGCTTAGTTAGGAACTCATCACCCAACAGTTGCCCTTCTGCAAGGTCTTAGGGCGGGGGAGGGGCATTTCTACTCCACCAACTCGCCATGTGTAAATAGCCAGGACAAGGTGACTCGCGAGCTGTGCTCGAATGTAACACCTGTAAATAGAGACGAAACAAATAAATGTAAATAGAGCATTTTCAGATTTTGATAGTCGTGGAAAATTTTTCCTCAGTCCAAAGAAGATGGAAAAATTACGCCATAAATTTACAGTCCTGGTTTCAAAATAACTTTACTAGGTGCCGCTCAAAAAGAGCAAACTAGCTTATGATAATTGAAACAATGAATACTATGTGAATTTACAGTCAGGTTCAAAATCACTTTATTAGGTACCGCTCAACAAGAGCAACCTAGTTTATGATAATTGAAACGGTGAATAATATGTGAAGTTCACATATTAAACAAAATTTTAACGCGGGATTCTATCCCGGTTCATGACTGTCGGGAATCGAGGGTGTTACCCACTCGTCCACCGACTTTTTTTTATGATTTACAGTCATTGGCTTTATTTGTTTATAGTAATTATTTTATATCAGTCAAATTGCCTTTGAATTTGCCAGGAGAATCAATACACTCTCTATATGTACAAGTGGCAACAGTAGGAACATTTTATAGATGACTTTTCTTGGTTTAGCATGATAGTCGTGGGCAAGGCTCTGGTAACTACAGTACAGCGTAGTGGTAAATCACAGGAATTAGCAGACGACATCGAATAAAACGAGACTTGGCAGAGATGCCAATAATTACAGACCGAGGTCCAGTCCGGCGTTATGTCCCGCTCGCTGCCCAACTAACTCTGATAAGTACCCACCAAGAAGGGCTAGTTCTTCTTTGAATCTCCATCATATATTAGAGTCGTTAGAACAAAATGGATATCTACTCCAAAGTCAATACGGACCAAAATACCGAAACGCTTAAGTGGTTAGCTTTTCTTGATTAATCAAGAAAGGGTATTTTTTTTTTGGCCACAATTCTCTGCAAAAAATAAAAATCAACAATTAGTTGATATTTATTCCGACAGATGGCGCAAGCCATCAGCAACTTTTAGTTGCACGATGTCTTCTCAATGCCAGTCTCTGTTCCTATGATTTTATTGTTCGCTCCAAATATACCTACAATAAGTGGGGTACAGTATTTGCAATAATGAATTTATAATGACTAATTTTAAGCCAGATTTTTTATACTATTTATAACAGTTTTTATATTGATAAATGGAAATTGTATCATCTATATTAATACGATGTCTGTCTGTGATGTATGATTTCCACTCGGAAACTGCTGGTAGTTGAGCCTTGATTTTTTTCAGCGATTGTTTATAACCTAAAAGGAGAAAGAAATTCAAAAATTCGTGGCTCTGTCTCAAACCTATTTGAAATTACAACACTCAAACATATGGCTGCTAGAAGAAAAACTTGGTATACATATGGGCCAAAAAGTAACACGCGCGATGAAACAAGTGAAACGTTATGTCGGGAAAAAATTCGGAATCGTTTCATCTTAATGACAAACGTTTGGAAGAGCAAGAGGAATGAAGGAATTTTGTGTGTGTGTGTTAAAAAGTCCCCAAATTAGATGAAACGATGACAACGGTCGATTAAACGGTGCCGCTTGATTGAGGCCTTCAACATGACCAATGTGGTAGGCGACGTCGATAAACATGCGACTTAATGTATCCTCATAGCCAAACATCGCAAGATGACAAGTCTGGTGATCTTGGTGGCCACTGGTGTATAAAATGGCAACTTATCACACGACCTTCACCGAACGTATCCTTCAGAAATTGTTTGACACAGCGGGAGATATAAGGAGGTCCTCCATCTTGTATGAAAGTTATTTAGCTTAGTGCTAGTCTTTCATGCAGTAGGAGACTAACATTTTCTCTAAAAAGTTGTAAATAACATTCACCACACAGTTACAGAAATTGTTTTGAAAGTTGGACCATTGGTTTCTTCTAAAAACAATTGGTCTAATAATAAAAGAAGAATTGAACTCATACCAAACTGTAACTTTGGGCTGATGAAGTGACGTTTCTGTGAAAATTCTGGGATCTTCTGTTGCCCATATGCGACTGTTTTGAATGTTAACTACTCTGTTTAAAGAAAAGTGAGCTTCATCTGTCTACAAACATTCGATAGCCAGTTTTCATTAATTTAGATTTGCTGGAAAAATCAGGCAGTGAATTCTTGACGCTTCTAAAAATCGCTGACTTTCAGCTCTTGAAATCTTTTAATTTTGTACAGGTATTTAAAAAAAAAATTCTTAGTACTCTCCAAATTGTTCCATACGAAACCTCGTTTGTCTAGTACTTCTCCATAGGTGGATAACGTTTCAATAACTTCAACTTTCTGCGAAACCGCCGCGAAAAACTGACTTGCTTGGCGATGGTCTTCCACTCCGAGGTTCTTCTTCCATAGATCCAGTCTTTAAAAATATCTTTATCATTCGCCCTAGAGAGGAACAACTCATGGGTCCTTTACCGCTTCGAATATCTTTGAAGGTAAGAAACATTCGTAAAGCTTCAGTGGCCGATTCTGAATTACAATAAACAATTTTTTATCCAGAGTGCTTTATCCTGTAGTGACGGCATTCCAAAGTAAACAAATATCATCAGTTCTTAAAATTAAAGATACTCCGGCCAGTAAATCAGTAAATACTGGCCGAAGTATCTTTAAATTGAAGAACTATGAATGCCGGCCAGGCAGCCTCTATCTTTACGATAAATATTATCAGATAGATATTTTTTTCGGATGTGTGAATTAAAGTAAATCTCGTAGATACACTGATTGAACTAAGTTGAGAATAAAATAATTGGTAAAAATATATTGAAATAAAAATTTTAATAAAATTTATTTGTAAATATAAGAGTTATATTATATAAATATATATATGATTTATATACCTAATAAAAATTATAGTTTTAAATAAAATATAGCTATAAATATATACAAAGTTTACATGAAAAGTATGAAATATACGTTGTTTTCTCAAATAGGAAGCCAAATAAAATTGAAGTCAGTCGCAGTGTTGTGATTGGATATATCATAAAACCATTCGATAAAATCACAAGTTGCCTTAGCTTGATAGGTGGCGCCATCTATCGACCGCCACGTGAAGTGCAGCTGTCATTTCCCATGTTTGGCTGATGAGAGTTTGACAAGAAGTGAAGAATGTGCTAATGACTAATGTTGGTTTATTTCAGATTTTTTCGAAGGCTTGAATCTTTTCAAAAGTCGCGTGATGATAATAGTATATTTATTTTCAGTACTATTTTTTTTTTAAATATACAAATTTATTTATCTTTCTAAAGACCATCAAACAATATATTGAGAATCCCAAAGAGTGACTTTTTTCTTCTTCTTCTTTTTTCTTCAGGTAATTTTATGACACATGGGCATAAAGTTCAACACACACACATGGGTTATCATAAAAACTTTTTTAAAAAACTTGATAATTTTAATAAATTGAAAACCATTTTTTCTATTGTAGTTTTGATTTTTGCCACTAGAGATAATACTGGTAGGGTTAATGGTGAAGGGAATTTTTTTTTTTTTTTTACAAAAAAAAAAAGAGCAGGTCTTACTTTCTCTCTCCCAGAAACATTAAAAGGGAGATTTAAATGGACCATTTTGGCGGCAGTAAAAATTCCATTTGTTCAATAGAACGAAGCAAGATGTTCGGATTAATTAATTGTTTAATTTTCCTGGAAGGTTCACACACAAAGGGAGTCGCGACATATGCTGGTTGCCCGGGAGACGAGCGGGAGTCGGCCGCCTGCCAAGACCCGGCGCCAAGATATTTATGAGCTCTTTTCATAATCACTAAAGCCACATTTTGATTTCCAACTAATATCAACTTCAATGAAAACTTTCCAAAATTGGTAGTTGTCAACTCTTTGGTTGGAAGGGTAATCAAACAATTTTTTGGAAAGGAAATAGAGATGCGCGGATAACTCTGCGCCAAGTCGACGGCGGTGGCCCAAGTTGGGCGATCCAATAGCTCTTAAATTCTGTTCCACACTGCAGCGGGAGATCACGTGCAGAAAACTTGTTTTATTCTACACTTATACCTAATCTCCTTTTATATAAATACTAAATGGACGTTTGTTACTCTTTTACCCGCCAAAACTACTGAATCAATCATTAAGAAATTCTCCATGAAGATAAAGTTCAACACACACACACATGGGTTATCATAAAAACTTTTTTTAAAAACTTGGTAATTTTAATAAATTGAAATCCATTATTTCTGTTGTAGTTTTGATTTTTGCCACTGGAGGTAATACTGGTAGGGTTAATAAATAGATTCGATTGGTTTTTATCTTTGTACAATTGTGTGTGTGCTTTTTAAATTAAAATTATTTAACTGATTAGGAGTCCTAACAAATTTGGCTGAAATGCACCTGGGCAATACCCGGACGAAGTCGGGTCCATCCGACTGGTAGAGTACAGTATAGATAACAGTCCAAGCTGGACATGAGAATTTGTACAATATGTGTCTGAGGAAGATTATTGTATCTCGAAAGCTCATGTTGTTTGACGTTATATGTAAAAGGAACTTTTTCTCAAGGTCATCTCCGTTTTAACGAAACAACGGTCCTGCGGGCGGGTCTCGGCAACAGCAAAGTAGAAATGCAGCCTTCAAAGAACCCCGAGGGATCAATAGACATCCTCTGGTGTTATTAATAAAGAGTATTGATTCCACCGCCTACATTAATTTTGATTTAACCCAACATCGCTCTTATGAGACCTAATTAAAAACGGCTCAATTTATAAATTAACTTTCAAAGTTAAAGAACTTCTCTTTCTTCTTTTTTAAAATGATTCTATCTTACTCTAAGAAAGCGAAATTATTTAAATATTAAGACCAGTTTAACTCAAAGAAAATTATAGAGTTATTATATCGGAGGGAAATAAAAATTTAATTTAGCAACAAAAAAATCTAATTTGGGAAAACGAAAAATTTAATTTAGGTGTGTCTAATGGGTAAACATAACTGAAGAGATGAATCAATAATGTAAAAAAGGTTAATGTAAAAACGATGGCCAGAACATATTGAGTCGAGTCACGTAATAAATGACATTCTGGTGAGGTATCGATTTGTTTTCTGCTGAGCGTCGTGTAGCTGGCTAGCAACTAGTGGAAGCGAGTGAACAAGGCCGCCGCTCCCACCTCGGCCGTCGCTGACAAGACTCCTGCGTCTTGTACATGCCCTAGCTTTTTGGCGGTAGTTTTGGACGGATTTAAGGAATATTTACACGGAAATCAATGGAAATTCGCACAATAATGTTACTAAAATTGATGTAAAATTGTACAATGATCTCATTAAAATTTTTGAATTTGTTGATGAAATTTGCACAATAATCTCACTGAAATTGATGAAAATTCGCACAATGATCTCACTATAATTGATGAAAATTCGCACAATATTCTCACTATAATTGATGAAAACTTACACAATATCTCATTTAAATTTTTGAATTTGTTGATGAAATTCGCACAATAATCTCACTAAAATTGATGAAAAACTTGCACAATGATCTCATTAAAATTTTTGAATTTGTTGATGAAATTCGCACAATAATCTCACTAAAATTGATGAAAATTCGCACAATGATCTCACTGAAATTGATGAAAACTTGCACAATGATCTCGTTAAAATTTTTGAATTTGTTGATGAAATTCGCACAATAATCTCAATGAAATTGATGAAAATTCGCACAATGATCTCACTATAATTGATGAAAATTCGCACAATAATCTCACTATAATTGATGAAAACTTGCACAATATCTCATTAAAATTTTTGAATTTGTTGATGAAATTCGCACAATAATCTCACTGAAATTGATGAAAATTCGCACAATGATCTCACTATAATTGATGAAAATTCGCAAAGTGATCTCAATAAATTGGTTAAAAATCGCAAAATGATTTGGCCAAAATCAAAGTTAATATCCCTCAGACTACCAATATAAGAGATTTCAACTCGACGTCGCCTGCCTCTCTCGGTTCCACGACGCTCGAGCGTTACCAAGTTTTGTGAAGAACACTCCGCTGTTATAACTAGCAAATCCAGAATACAATTATTTTATTAATCACGAAGCAACAACGCGCTATCTATATAAATAAACGAGTTTTTTTTTGTAAATAAAGCAAGTTTTCTACTGTCCTTACTGGGATGAAAACATCTTGGGATGGCTTGGCTCATCAGTGATGAACCCTCCCAGTGTTCTCGCCAGTTTAATCAATCTTACCGCGTTTTAAAGTTACAGTATTGTATTGGAGGATTCTGCCTTTATATCTTACACTGCCGGATTGCATATTTATTATATTTGTTAACGTGATAAATGGTTTCATTTCGTACATATAGATGACGCGTTATTGCCATGTGCTCAAGTTTTGCTCAAATGGTCATGAATGAAGTGTTTGCGGAAGAGAAATGCTCGGTACAAAATTCTACATGTAAATCTACTGTACTCAATGTCCACACTTTAATTAAAAACTATACCTAAGATTCTATCCGTAAGATATATAAGTAGAATCCTCTCGAATATAATAATAAAGCTCTAAAAAAGCGGTATGATAGATTAACGAATTAAGACGCCAACGAATGTTTATTTTCACAAATAAATCAAACTTCTACTGTCCTTACTGCGAAGAAAAAAATATTGGGAGGGCTTGACTCATCAGTAGTGAACCCTTTCAGCGGTTTCACTAATTTAATCTACCAGACCGTTTCTTCAGAGCTCTAATACTGTATTGGATCATTCTGTTTTTATTAGATACACCGATGGGTGGAATCTTAGAAATGGTATTCAAGCAAACTATGGATATAAGATTTTAGGATAGTAGTATTACATTTAAATATTTGCATCGAGCAATGCTCTTCC
>CP092886.1:34106937-34141541 GCA_030710605.1 Cordylochernes scorpioides | reverse complement strand
GCCATCTGGATGTATTGTCATTCCTTTATAGTGTTTTGTTCTGAGTCTTGTTATAGTTTTTGTAATTATTTTCTCAGAGTTTATTTCGCATATTTGATCTTTTCTTATTTTTTGTTTAATTATCTTGTATTTTGTCAAAGCATCAGCATCAAATACTGACATTTGTTCTTTCCTTTGGCTCAACTTTCTGGTTTCCTTTTCCAATTCAACTGCCACCTCATTACCCCCGATCCCAACATGGGCAGGATTCAATTGTAGAATGCAGTTCTTCTCCAATGGTTCCAGTTGGGTAAGTAATGAGTGTATTTTCTGCGTGATTTTAGTATTGTCCTTCTGAATTGCTTCTAGAGCGGATCTGGAGATCTTGAAATTTTGTCAATTGTAATTTTTGACTCTTCCGACTCAAAAGGTTGCCGACCCCTGGTCTAGAACTATAATCAGTTCTAAGGTTTATCAAAGTTTTATCTCAATAAAGATAAAAATAAAGTATTTGTGAGACTATGTTTTACTAATACAGTGGACCCTCGGTTTGCGAGCATAATCCGTTCCAGAGCCATGCTCGTACTCCAAAACGCTCGTAGTGCGAAACTAATTTCTTATTTTTAATAATTGAAACTCGGGCAATTCTTCCATGAATTTTAGTTTAATTAGAGTCGGTAAACACTTCGCGATAAGTATAAGAGAAGCTTGTACTCCATTCAATATTTGAAATCATAGCTATCATATTTTTAATGAAAGATTCGAAAGAAAAATTTTACACGTGATAGTTACTGAATTTCAAACCTAGTGATAAGTAAATAAAAAGATAATGCATAAATAAATGTATAAAAAAAGATAAAATAAACAAAAATAAACGATAATGTTGGGATGGCTGATGCAATTGCGTTAAAAAACCACTATTTGAGGGAAAAATGGCATAAAAGGGTTATTTTATAACATTTTATTTTTTTTCTTTCAATTTTATCGAAGAACTGGTCCAATGACTGTTGCTTCTGCCTCTTTTTGAGAATTTCACGGAAATGCGACATCGCATTATCGTTGAACTGATCCGTCGCTCGCAAAGCAGCCGGCTTATTCGGGTGGTGCTTTGCTACGAACAATTGCACAGTTTCCCACATTTTACATATTTCCCGAATCTGATCTGAAGGGAGGGATCCTAGTGAATTTTCATCCTCCTCTTCCCCAGACGAGATCACCTCCTTAACCTCTTGGTGTTGCTCGCGATGACCGGGCATTGTATTCGCTTCGGCTGTAATGTAGGTTCTCTTCGGCATCTTTTTCCAAAAAAGTCCTGTTTCATCACAGTTAAAAACTTGCTGTGGGAGGTAACAACGAGCTTCTCGAACTCGGCAGTGAATGTCTCAGCTGCTTTAGCATCCGAACTTGCACCCTCTCCATGCCTCGTGACACTATGGATGCCACTTCTCCTCTTAAAGTTTTCGAACCACCCCTTGCTGGCTTTGAAGTCTGCATGTACTTCGTTCTCTATTGATGTACATGGTATTTTACTCCCGAGTTCGGCGTACAAGGCCTTTGCCTTTTCACATATTAAATTCTGGGTTATGGTATCACCTGCTAATTGCTTCTCGTTTATCCATACAAGAATCAATTTTTCAACTTCTTCTAGAAGACGTGGACGCTGTTTTGATAGTCTTGTGACTCCTTTTGCTGCATCTAACTCCCTTAATTCCTTTTTCTTCTTCAATATTGTGCAAATCGTTGATGTCGACTTCTTATAAAATCTCGCTATTTCTGTCACCCGCATGCCACGTTCGTGCTTTTCAATCATTTCCCTCTTTGCCTCCATTGTGATAATATCCTTCTTCTTACCCAATTCTCTTTCAACATATTTCTTCACGGGGCCCATTTTGCAGTGGTTATAGGATTTTTATAGCAAGAGAGGTAGAAATTGTCACCAATTTTTGAAAATACATATATAATCTAAAAAATAAATAAGAAATTAAAAAAGCTATTCCTTTATCATTGAGAGATAATTTTATCGTTGAATTAAAATTAGTCAAAATGATATACAGAGTATTTTAAGATTAAAGAAAACTTTTTAACTTTAATAGCAACTTTTTAAATATCAATAGCAACTTTTTAAATTTTAATAACACCTTCGAGCCTTTGTTTACAAATGGAAAAGTTATCTTAAAAATTAAAAAAGTTTTCTTTAATTTTAAAATACTATATACATGTATATATATATATGTCATAATATATGCTCTTCCAGGATTAATAAAACAAATCTACAGTCGACCAGAGAGAGAGAGAACGCAGCTAAGGCCGGTCACTTGATATAGCAGTCACATTCCAAGGGGGCGACCGCAGGGCCTTTTCTTGGAACCTCAGTTCTATGTTTACTCAGTCGGGGGGGTGGTGGCCACAGAAGACGTGCATTTCCGCGGTGGCAGCCGCTAGCGCTCCCCCTCTCCCTCGGTTTTGCTGGGTTCCATCTTCCAAACTTGTTGTTTCCTTATTTCTCACTCACCACATTATTATCACAGAAAAAGTCGACAGGATCATATCACAGAAAAGTCGACAGGATCTTATTACAGAAAGAGTCGACAGGATAAGACCTGGCCGGGAAGCAAATCCCTCATATACCGGAGTATGAAGAAACAAGAAGCCAAGCCACGATGATCGGCCAAACCCAACTCAACTGTAACCACTCCGCTTCGAGCCCTCAACCCCTTCTTCGCCAACCTTTGAACCGTGATCCCGAAGAAGTATTCACCTACGACGGAGATGGAGCTGCCACACACTTCTTCCAGCACTAGATCTACCTAAGAACGACCACCGTGCCAGAGCAGGACACCTTCCATCATCATGGACAAGACTCCTCCCTGCCGCTACTGTGATGTACAACACTGGTACGCTCAGTGTCACAGACAGAACTCTCCCGAATCTCAATGAACTTACCTGCTCTCTAAACCAGCATAACCTGTAAGTGAAATTGTTTTACCCCTTCCATTCATTCTTTAAATAAGTCATTCCTTGTAAATTGTCCCAATATTTACATAATTAGCTCCATTTATTCTCTCCATGCCTATTAACAATGATTTTATTCTCCATACTATTTATCGAGATATTTGTAACTCATTTAATTAGTTACCTTACCAGTAGAATTTAACAATCGTTATTTTAATTAAATAATTTCCATTTTTAACGTAACTCTTTAAAAAAAAACTCTTAAAAAAAAAATTGGAATTCTACATATTAATGCTTTACGATTTTTACTATTAACAATAGATTTTTCATAATCAAATTATTTATAAAAATATGCCTCCAGCACCTAAACTTTTGTATAGACCTCTCCTACTTGTAAGCACGGCTCACGAAAAATAATTTCTTTCCCTAATCGATTCAAAATTCACCCTGTAATTCAGGCGTCGAAGAATTCCAACCACCACGTGAGCCTTGCTTACAACCAACCCTTGGTGACTCTTATCTATCTTCCCCTTAATGCCCCTCTCATTCTTACAACTTTTTAACTTTATACCAGCTCAGGACCTTTATAGAGAATTATTGATTAATCAATTATCGAACTTCTATATTGTCATTTCAAAATCCTAACCTTCGCCCTTCATTTATGATAATTTATTTCGTAGTTCATCTCTAGCCTATCCACCGACCCACACCATCTAGCCAATGGTGTGTTCGTCACAGGGTGCAGATTGACTAACTGCTAGATATTTATCAACCCCTTTTTGTTCGCACTTGAACAATCTGCATCGAGCGACACAGTTCGCTTCTTCTTCTCGCGCCACACGTTCGCCACACGGACCCTGTCTTCAAATCTATGTTTGTCCATTGTCCAAACCAGCACGATATAGCCTACCTCCGATATTTCCCACGGAGGTACGCTAAACATCGTCGCTGATTTTGTCCGGTCCGTCATCATTTCGCGCAGACATGGGTCTTACTTTCAACCCACCGCGAAATCATCGCCTTGCACAAGCTCCCACGACGATTCAAACACCTCGTGTCCGAGCAGCTTGTCACTTGTAACGGACAACGCAGTCCTCGTCCCAATTTTTGGCACTGTGCGCGCATACTTTCCGCAAATTAAATATAAGTCCGTTCGACTTCCTCACCTACACACGGGACTTTTCCCCTCGGACTCGCTACACAAGTAACTGCATAGATAAGTTAGATTGGCCCAAAGCAAGTTTCCCCTCGCTCTGTTCGCCGAAATTCTAACATTGTATGTAGTTTTATATTTACCTCAGTCCTGAGCTCACACAATTGCCAACCTCAACCTCATTTCTCGTACTCTACACTTATAGCATAGAAAGCCCATGACAAGTTTCCCTTGCCATGTCCGCCTGAAAAATATCTTAAAGTGTAGAGTTCCCCAGTCTTAATGATCTTCAGAATTCCATCATATGTATGTGACTCTTCTTCCCCTTGTTCACACTCCTCAATAACATTTCCCTTATAGTACATTAGATTTTGTTGTATATAGCCTTTTATAACCTTGATATTTTCAAAGATTTCCTTAAATGTCAAACTCCCCGGTGTTGTAAAACTGCTTGTAAATAATATTTACTTGTGTACTATACAATATTTTATTTACATAAAACTATGTCACCATTACCTTAACTAATTTTAACTGTAAATTATTTTCTCTATTCCTGGCTTCTCCAGCTTTAAATATACTTAAACCATGTTCAGCCTTCTTCAACGGGGGCCATATGTCATAATATATGCTCTTCCAGGATTAATAAAACAAATCTACAGTCGACCAGAGAGAGAGAGAACGCAGCTAAGGCCGGTCACTTGATATAGCAGTCACATTCCAAGGGGGCGACCGCAGGGCCTTTTCTTGGAACCTCAGTTCTATGTTTACTCAGTCGGGGGGGTGGTGGCCACAGAAGACGTGCATTTCCGCGGTGGCAGCCGCTAGCGCTCCCTCTCTCCCTCGGTTTTGCTGGGTTCCATCTTCCAAACTTGTTGTTTCCTTATTTCTCACTCACCACATTATTATCACAGAAAAAGTCGACAGGATCATATCACAGAAAAGTCGACAGGATCTTATTACATATATATATATGTATCGATTTGAATATATACATTATAGTATGTATTAAATATATATACTGTACTTATATTATAATGATTAATAACAATCCATAAATAAAATAATATTTAATATAAAAATATGCCCTCATCCCGCCGCTAAAGGTGGAAATGGAGAAGAGGGGCAACCATCACGAGTTGCTCGTAATGCGAAATTTCACTCGTAATCCGAGGTAAAATTTTTCAAAAAATTTTGCTCGTACTGCGAAAAGCTCGTATTCCAAGGTGCTCGTAAACCGAGGGTCCACTGTACACCTATCCCCCGATTTACACGGTACTTGTTTTACACGTTTTCGCTTTTACACAGTTTTCCAAATAAGTTTTTTGTTTTTTTGTTTTTATCGCACTATACTAAATGCTACTGTGATTGAACACATGCGCTGTGTACACATCTCACGAGGAATCCCGAGCTTATGTGCTGACTACATATTTTAACCTGTCAATGCCTTTTATTTTTATTTTTGTGTACACCTATCCCTCGATTTACACGTTTTTCTCAAGAACGTATCTACCGTGTAAATCGGGGGATAGGTGTACTTTGTAATTTTCTCTACTTATATATTTTTTAATTAATGAGAAAACTGATTATCAGGATATGATGTTTCACATTTTCCTCAACTTGCTCATTCGCGATGATAATTCATTTTTTTGGAATATAAAAAAAAAAATCATATTTCAAATAATTTAGCCACGAACTATTTGATTAAAATATGTATAGTCGAAAGAACAGGAAGATGCTCCGGTTCTCCTTGAGTAAATGTTTTCCAAACGAATAATACCTCAGCAAATGTTTTTTTTATCTTCTTATCATTCTCTCTAAGGTGAAAAAAAAATTAAATTAAAATTTATAAAAAGAAACACAGCCTCTTTTTGTTAATAATAATTTATTAATTGGAATCCTCATGCCTACTAGATTTATATTTTCATAATAAATAACATTTATGTTAAAGCAAACATTCACTAGGGGAGAAGCCGGGCGAAGTGGGTTAAAAGAAATGGTAAGGATAAAATATTAATTTTTTTTATTGCTCTTACACACACACAAAACTATATTTAATTTTTTAACCTTGGGATAGTTTCAACGCTATTTTCTTTTAGAAATATTTTTTCGTTGCACCTTAATTTCCAAAAATTGACATAAAAATAATTGAAGCTCTATCAAAAATGAATAAACCGTTTTATTTTCATCTACGAGTATATCCTTATATTTTTATCCACTATCGTTGTAGCCTTTTTTTTTAAACCTTGGGGTGGTTTTATCCTTATTTTTGTTCGTTTACTTTTTTCGCTACGGTAATATTTATAGAAATTTAAACAAAAAAAAAAGAGTTAAAACCCCATAATTATTACAAACCACAGTTTTTCTTTATAGAGAGAGAGAGAAAATAGAGGTAACCCGGGCTCCTGGAGCATTGTACAGGGTGTACCAGGTAAATTGGGACTAACTTTGACAGTCCATAAAACAAAAACTACTTGAGATTAAAAACTTGTTTTTTTTTTCATTACGTAGCCATATTCATGTAAAATGCAACAGTACATGTGTGCGCAGTGTAGTGATGAAGAGTAACCGAGAGTTTGAAATCGAGCTGCCATCATCGTTGCTCTGCGCGCCGGAAGGAGCCCCAAAGAGATAGTGGATTTTCTTAAGTTGCCCAAAACCACTATTTATCGTGTCAAGAAGCAGTTTGATGAGGCCGACAGTAACAAAGAGGGGATAGCTACAAGGAAAAAGCACTCGCGTCGATCGGACAGGGTAAGAGGCGAAGAATTTGTCAAAAATGTCAAGGAGAAGATTGATGGAAACCCTGGGAAGAGCATGAGGGCCATAGCCAAGGAAATGGACGTTGGCTCTATGACAATTGTCAGAACTATCCATGAGGACCTTGGTCTCAAGTCTTATGCCCTTCGGAAAGGTCAGTTGCTGACTGAGAATATGAAGAATAACAGAAAAGGAAAGGCTGCTGCCCTCCTCAACAACCTGAAACACGACTCTTTTGGCATGCTAAGGTTCTTCTCTGACGAAAAGAACTTTGACGTGGACCAAAAGGTAAATCCCAGGAATGATCGCTGGATCTGTAAAGACCCCTCAGAGATACCTGTCGTGATGCACACGAAATTTCCTGCCTCCGTAATGGTCCTTGGCGTTATCAGCAGTGAAGGTGATGTCATGCCTCCCCATTTCTTTGAGAAGGGCCTTAGGATGAACGCTGACACCTACATCAATGTTCTGGAGACCGTTGTGAAGCCTTGGATGGACATGGTGGCCGCAGGAAGGAAGTATGTCTTCCAACAGGACTCAGCTCCAGCCCATAAGGCAAAAAAGACACAATCGTGGCTGACACTTAACGTCCCTAGTCACTGGGGTCCTGATATTTGGCCCCCTAATTCTCCAGATTGCAATCCCCTCGACTACTATGTATGGGGCGTTGTTGAGAGAGATGTCAACAAAGCTCCTCATACCACCATCCAGTCTGTCAAGAAAGCAGTTCACACGGTGATGACCCAAATGGACAAGGTCATCGTCGCCAAGGCCTGTGCTTCATTCCGCACTCGCCTCGAGACTGTTGTAGCTAATAATGGAAACTACATTGAATAAATAAAAACTATATCCTTTTATCTACTACTGTGTCAAATTTCATTCGGATATTTTAATTTTTACTTGCAAAAAATTTCAGTTAAAATACCATTGTTGAAATTCCCAATTTACCTGGTACACCCTGTATATATGTTATATATTCATAAAGAAAATATTATGACCAAACGGAACAACTTTGTGATAATGTCTTAGAAGGTAAGATACACGAAAGAAAAAGACAATTTAAACAATTTTATTGATTCTTCTCATTAATTGTTACAGAAAGAGAGAAAATAAAGATAAAAATAAATTATAATATATAATAAAGGATTAAATAAAGGGTAGATAAAATGTGTATGGAAATATATAGTTGTATATATACAAATTTCTTCAGCAAGGAAGGCTTCCCCACCTTTAGAGAGTTCTCCTCCAGACAAGGTCTTCTTGAACACTCCTCAGTTCCACACCGAGGAAGTACCTATAGATGCGCGACTTGGCAGACGCCAGAACAGGAAAGAAAAAGTAAAATATTAAAAAGTTTCCAAATACTTGAAATGAACAGGATTGGTTTTGCTAATAAAATATCAAACAAGTAGGCGCTACAAACCGCTAAAATACCGTGTTATGGGCAGGAGAGTAAAGTACATACAGTAGTACCTCTCTGTAAAGGACACCTAGTTGCAGGGTCAAAGTGTCTACAAGGAAGAGGCGTCCTCTTACCGGAGAGTTGGAAATTAGTAAAAATGTTGCCAATGAAAACTGTTCTTTGTAGAAAGGGATCCTGCCATGGAGGTTATACTGCATTTATTAAAATTTTTGAAGCTACAGTAGAACCTCCACGAGAGGACACTCACGCTAGAGAACACCTCTATATAAAGGGAAGTTTTCATCACCAAAAATACTATTTTTACTATTTAGCAACTCTCCGGTAAGAGGACACCTCTCCCTAAAGGACACTTTGTCTCTGCAACTAGGTGTCCTTTACATGGAGGTTCTACTGTATTTATAAAATTAATTGTAAATTAAGACTATAATAAAGGTATTTTTTTGTGTGAATAAAGGAAACTTTCTACTGTTCTTACTGCGATGAAAATATTGGGAGGGCTTGGCTCATTATTGGTGGTGCCCCCAGCGGTTTCACCAATTCAATCCGTCAGACCGCTTTTTAGAGCTCTAATACTGTACTGGATGATTTTGCTTATATATATGCGACACTGGCATTAATTTAAGCAAACTATGGACAAAAATATTTTGAGACAGTATAAATATTTTTATCGAACAATGCTCTTCCTCATACAATAAAGATAAGGATAGTTAGGCATAATTCTTAAATATACACTCATGGACAAAATACTTAAGGATGTTGTATCTTCTAGCATGATGAAATCACCGGTTCTCGTCCGATCACTGAAGTTAAGCAATTTCGGGCCCGGTCAGTACTTGGGAGGGTGACCACCTGGGTACACTGGGTGCTGTAGCCTAATACCTTTTATTTGTGAGGAACCTATACATATTAGTTATTGTAATATCATAAACTAGGTTGCTCTTTTTGAGTGGCACCTAATACATTTATTTTTGAACTGGAACCTTTTAGCATGTATATATCGAGATTCAGACAATAACTCTGAAAGATATTTGATACACAGTGAACTTTATTGAAGACACACGAGGTAACCAAATGTGAACAAAATTGCCTCTGTCTTCTAAAAAAAAAAAAAAAACGACCTTCAAAAAACTTTCTAATTTCTCAAGTTTTGTTCATGGGATAAACTAGCTCAACGCCACATAACGTCAATAGGATATAGTTGAAAAAAAAAAGCTCTGGTTATCGTTTCTGTTCATTTCTTTAAAAGTATACCTAGGAGAGTGAGGGATTTTTTTTTACAAATTTAAACCTGTTGTGATTAGAAGCCTTTCTTTTTATTAATTATGAAGACGTAGAGAGTATGCTGATGTCAAAATTCCGCCAGCATCTAAGTACGCCTTTGTGATCCAAGGTGAAAAAACCAAGATAAACAGGTGGAATATTTTTGGAAATTCTAATGAAATAATATTTTATCTCCTGAGATAATTCTACCAAAGTAAACGCTCTCTTTTCCCCTAGGGTATTGTTTACTTAAGACCCTGTGATGTGTATCTTGGCTGGGATTGAATTCCTGTGCGATAATTTCCCCAACGTCTTCTACAGCATTATGTCTCAGAGATGTGAGAGCACGACTAATTTGTTGTATTCTGATTATAGGAGCTCAGGGTCAATTGAAACAAGTCTCTATATTACTGATATTGATTTAGTTTTGAAGATAGATTTTAAAATTTAATAAAACAGATAATTCATTTCTATAATAACTTTATAAAATATTATATATTTCCACACACACAGGCCACATTTTCTACATGTGTCTACATCTTGAGGAGAGAAAAACATGTTATTTTTTCTAATAAATAACTAAAAAATATAAAAACGCTGCTAGATACGGGATTCGATCCCAGGTCCTAGTTGTTTAGTATAAATAGCCTAACCCCCCCCCCCCATACTACCATCTTTCTTTAAAATTTCATATAACGTAAAGCGTTTTGATGTTCAAACGTAAACAAAGGTTTGTGTATCAGAAGCAACCAAACATAAAATTGTAAAAATATTTCATGAAGGCGGACATTTAATTTTGTGTAATAAATCTTTTTGTTTTTAATGGCTGATTATATATATTAAAATGTATGAAATTATAATTGTCGAAATTGTATCCAAAGCCTATAGAACTGACTATTAATATATGATGGAATACAGCATTCAGTTGTCCATGTATATTCCTTTTTTTGACTATTTTCTAACTAGCTTTTGGATATCCTGTTTGGAAAATCTATATAAGACAATGGTATTCAATGAAGGCTATTGTGTATGTGTGTAACCAAAGTCTATTTCTTGTTTCATGTCAACACCATCAAGCGTCCTCTCGACCTACAGAGTTGGCTCTTCGGGCAACGGCTAGATGACGCAGCCCTCGCGTCGTTCAAGGCAGCTTTCCTTGAGGCGAAGAGAGTGCGTAAATACCTCCTTCTTCTTCTTTCTTATCTACACTCAATCATATTAGGATATCAAGTTGTGACCCTTGATGGTGTCTGTTTGACAACCATAATGACTGGGTGAAGTAGAATGCGTCTGCCTTTGTCATTAAGACTGGGAGCACTACTCAGTGGCAGCCCGACTTAACTTCAAAAGAAATGGCCGCCTCTGACATGAGGAACAGACGCCATGTGCAGCTGCTCCTAACATGGAGTACAAACGCTGCTCATCCTGTATCCCTGGATTAGGAGCCCTTACAGGGTACTATCAGCCGGGCCAGCTGAGCCCAGTTTTTTAGCGAGCTTGTTACTGCTCCCCCTCCTCCTTTTTCATCCGGGCTTGGGACCGGCAAAGGCGGAGTTAAAAATACCTCCTTAAGAGAGAGAAATGGAAGAAAACAATGAAACTTGTCTAAAACAGAACTTGTCTCAAGCCGAAACCTATGCTATCCAGCCATTTTGCTTCGGTTCCCTGAATGATGACATTAAGGTTGTACTGTTCTCCATTTGATAGGTTTTGAACTTTTCATAGATGTTCTAACACATATTTATCTGAATTGGGCTACCTTTCGTTTCGCAGATTATATTTTTAAAAAAGTAGTTTCTAGGCGTTGGGCGTCTCCGTGGTGGATGCGCGCGTCATATAGCCTGAACCTAACGAGTTGACAAAAGGTTTTACAAATACAGTAGAAATATATCCCCCGCGTGCCCCATTCTCACTCAACGCGAACTCTACACGCCACGCCTTACCAAAAACTTTAAAAACTGTTTATGGTACAAGGTTATGTATAAGGTTTAGAATTTTAATACGGATAAAAATTAGATAAGATTCTAATAACTGAGACAAGATTGGTAATAGAAAAATATAGGGCTATGTAATAAAAACTACCTTAATTTAGGAAAAAAATTGAGGTATCGTTAAACTTTTAAAAACTTTTTTAACACAGAGTATTTTGCGAAATTTTTACTATCATCACGTTAATGGAAATATATAATAAATTTAAATCTCCTCTAGTAGTTGCATAGATGTGGTTCAAAATATTCAAAGCCTATTTAAATTAAATCAAAAAATAACCAATCTTCTTATTTTTTACGATAGAAAAATTTTAGTAATGTTTTAATGAATTTTTTACTGATAAGATATCATTGTTAAAACAATATACGGTTGGCAAACTTTCACCCGAGTAAAAACAGGCGATGTGCCGGGTACGTGTGCAATAAAATATTTATTTGAAAAGGTAAAATGTAGTAAAGTAGCCAGGTCGAGAGATTGTTTTGAAATGAGAGGACCAACATTACTCCTCGAGTCCAAACCGCAAAGATTATAAAACAAAATAACTATTCTGAAACTAGAGAGTTTAATACAATAAATTCCTTTCAATTGAAAATGATATATCATCTTATAAGTGCTCTTTTCAGGGCAATATGTGGAGAATGCGGCGCACTTTATTTTGAAGCCATAAAGAAAAATTTGGGCTTTGTGGAGCAACAAAGTAAAGAATTATTGGGCTTGATGAAAAATGAAGTGGTTCCCGTTAACTGGACCATTCATTTCCTCCGTAATCCGAGCCGGGCGGTTTCTCCGCTGCGCTGAGTTCGTCTGCTGCTCTATGCCAACTCCAGCACTGCTCTAGCAACGTCTTTAGTAAGACGGCCAGTTCTATACACACGTCTTTATTGTCTTATACATATTCTTACAATTGTGAAGATGCTTGTTAAAAAATAAAAATATGTTTAAAATTTTGTCACGTAGGAGATTTTGGAAAGACAAATAATGCGACATAATGGATTTTTTAATGCAAAACAAAAGCTTGAAAAGTCCGAAAGCTTGAAAATAAAAATTTGAACAAGAAACTTAACCCTGGAAGCTTTATTTATTTTATAATAAATACATATATGGATAACCAAGGCTCCTAGAGCGTAAATCGCCAACTGCCCGGGCTTCTAAATTAAAATGCACCAGAAATGTAGACATACACACAGGCTCATGAATACACAGGGTGTACATATATACGTACATCACACATTTACCCACATATATACACATATATACGTACATCACACATTTACGTACATATATACACATATATACGTACATCACACATTCACGTACATATATACACATATATACGTATATCACATATTTACGTACATATATACACATATATACGTACATACATGAACCCACATACTCACTGGCTGATTGTATATAATTCTCTCTTGATCTTTTTCATGTAAATATTGACTAAGAAGTCAATAAAAGTGTTCTAATTGTCAAAATTGTCACATACTCACTGGCACACATACATACACGCATTCACACACAGGTATACACAAGTACGCACACATACGCACACGCACACACATATATATACACACATGCGCACAATTTTTTCAACCTTAGTCTTATATATAGATTTTTTCATCTAGAATCGAAAGTATAAAAAAAACCTGAATAAACAGAAAATAAGGAGAAAGAGGTTAATATAAACAAATGAATTCTGTATTTCATCTTATAATAGTAGTTGATTCTAGAAAATTTTCACCTATACATTGGGCTGTACGTAAGAAAATAAAAGAGCAACGAATAGAATATTAAGAAGGAAAACTTAAATAAATTTCTATATACATATATTTAATTAAAAAGGCATATATTAGATCAAAATATCATTTATTTTACCAATATTTCAGGGCTGAACGCCAACCTTTATCAAGGTGTTATAACATTTTAAAGTGTATCAACAACAAACTCAGCGCCACATAACGTCAACAGCATTAAGTTTTTAAAAATATTTTGTTATATTCAATGAGGAGAAAATTTTTGATATATATATTTATGTTATGGGCAAAATAATTTTTGTAAAATATAGGTGTGAATATTTTGAAAATTAACAATAACGCCTATTTTATATTTTAAAATTATTTGTACTATGTGTAAAATTTTTTTTCGTATAAAAAATAAATATATATAACAAAATATATAAATAAAATGTTAAACTAAAATTTTTACTGAAAACACAAAGCGTAAAAAATGTTTGAAAAGTTGGTTAAAATAAAATATTAAAAATTTAAATGTAAAATTATGAAATTCGAAAAATAAAATATAAGTGAAAATGGGAAAACATTTTTAAAAATGATATCACACAAATAAAACATTGAAGACATTGAACTATCAATATATATAATAACATAATACATATATATATAAAATAAGCGTGTGATTGTATTTGAAATAAACTTAAACGTTGTTACATAAATTTAAAGAAAGATATATAAAAGGAAAAATGCGTTTTGAGCATTAAAACATTTTTACGTGCTTTTAATGCTCAAAACGCATTTTTCCTTTTATATATCTTTCTTTAAATTTATGTAACATCGTTTAAGTTTATTTCAAATACAATCACACGCTTATTTTATACTAGCCGAATGACCCGGTGTTGTACATATTTTAATTATTTGTTACCACAGAGTGTGTGTAAGCTCACAGGTAAATAGGCGCTAAAAAACAAGAAAAAAAGTTCCTTTGTTTCAATATAAGTTTCCCTTTTATATTATATCTCTCTCTTGTAAATCAATAAATATAATGTTTAATTAATAATTATTGGAATCAGTTTCATTAATAATACTAAGCAAAGTCAACAATTGGTAGCAGAGCGACGTTATTTGATATAAAGCTCAAAAACGAAAATATTTAATCTGAAGATTAAGCAAGAAGTTTATTCTGATCGGTAAACTGAAGCACTTATAAGAAGATTAAAGGTATTTATATAGATTAAGTTAAATTTTATCTATATATTGCATGTTTAAAAGCTACCCAATATTTAAATAAATTTAAAATATATATATGATAATTTAAAACAACAACCTCATATGGTGTAGATAACTTATAACAAGATTGCCATGTTGTATATAGAAACATCTATAAATAATTATGCGCATGATTAATCTGTGTCTTTACATCACCCTATGTAATGTAATTTGTACAAAGTGTATAAATAAATAAAATCTGTAATAGATTTAAGAGTTGAGCTAAAGCAGAGATCGAGCATAGTATTACCAAAACAACAGTCTAAAGATGGAACTCATAAATCAGGTAGATTCACAATTCCCACGACAGGCCACCCACACTGTCACATGTGGTGGAATGCAGAGACCCCTCTCACACCTGGACAGGTAAAGGCGCCCTTTCTCAAACGCCCCTGTCACATAAGGTCCCCCCCCCCCGTCTTTTAAACTATAAATACATCACTTTTACAGGGACTTGACAGCACAGCTCAGTCCAGTCAGTTCAGTTCAGTTTAGTTGAGTTCACCCTTAGCGTCAGCTCACGTCGGTCGTACCTTATGTCGATCTCAACTATCATGTAGACGAGTAAGAAACTTCTATGTCTCCATCTTTCGCTCCTGGCTCAACTTTTATCTGTTTACGGAACTTTCTTAGTGCAACTGTGTCTTCGTTTTTTGTGTGGATATCCCCAGCTTTCCACTCTGCCTCGACCACGACTGCCTGTATTTTGTGAGAACTTTTAAAGGTCTTCCAAGGTGCAGAGAGGTACTGGAAAACTCTACATCCTGACTGTTCCTCTCGGTCAACACAGTACAACAAGAGCTACCAGGACTTCAACATTATTTCAGTAGTCGACAGGATCTCTACAAAAGCTACTGGAATTCTTCTCACTCTCATCACAGATAAGTCGACATCAAACTCAACAAATCATTTCAGAAGCCGACAGGATGACCAAAACGAAGGATGACACAACGAAGAGGTAAGAAGACTGTTCAGATAGGAAGCGAGAAAGAGCGAAGATGGAGGAACAAGCCCGACCATTCCAACGAAACGTCCAAGCAATCTCTCCCCAAGATATTTACGGAAGAAACGCCGCCCCAACGGACTTCCGCATACCCGCTAACCGATCGCCAACGTCGGGAGCAAGCTGACCGCGCCAACGACAGCCCCGATATTCCCACAAGTCATGGAAACCAAGCAGCGATGTACCCAAACCCTGTGAGAAGTTCTCCACCTTCGACTTGACATCATCGAGACAATGCTCAAGGCAACAAGCGACAAACAACTTTCCAGAAGTTACAAGCGTCTACAAGCTCTACATGGAGCGTCTTCAACGTCAGCAGGAATACAAGCCAAGACCAAGTTTCCTGACTGAACTTTTATCACACAACTGTAAGTTTTTAAAAACCTACCTTAACTTTATCCTCAAGTTCACAACTTGATTCCCTATAAATTTTGTACTTATATTTTCACTTTAAGCATTTTAAAATCAATTTTTACCTTTTTTATACCATTTTTAATTCAATTTTTAAAACTTTAACACTCTCATTTATAAAATTTACTTTAATTTTTATTCAGATTATAAATTTCAAGTTATTACTCTCAATTTTACTTTAAAAAAATATATATATATATTTCGCTGATCACGCATTTTTATCAATTTACTAATCTTATATGTCTTTCTTAAATTTACCTATAACGGCATTATCCAAATCTACAACTTAAAAAAAAAAAAAAAATCGTTATTTTTATATTTTAAAAAAAAATCTCTCATTCATCATAATTCTCAACTTATTTTTGTTTTAATTATTAGTTATCTTTATACCAAAAGACCAATATCTTTATCAATTCTTAAAATTTGGTAATGTTCACCATTTTAAGTAAGCGTCCAATTCAAATTGTGTGTAACTCTCACGACATTGCCCTTTTATAAGAATCATTTTAACTAACATAATCAACGATTTAAAAAGTATATTTAAATTTTAAATATAAATTAATCACAGCCTTCCAAAACGATTACAATCGTTAATATTCGAGGATAAATACACTCCCTCGTCTTTTCCTTTTTACATGCATGATTGGTCATTAACACATTTCTTTCAAAAAACCTTACAACACCCTCGCATCACTATCTCAAATTGGCAACAATTATTTGTGCGCGACTTAACACACAAATCCAAATCTTGAGCCACACAAGCTCCACTTAGCTCTATATCGTCGCCACACTAAAATAATTTCACATTAAGCGTGCCACATCCACTAACAGTCAAATATTCTCTCGATACATGTTCGTACAACCACCACCCACGACTTTAGTAAATTTGTTATTTATGGCGAAACAGGTTAGATTTTGTACCAAACTATGACTTCACGTGACACCTTTTTATTCACATTTCTCACTTCGTGTCACAGTGCCACACCACAAAACCTTTTTACTTTTCAGGCCAAAGACGCCTTCACGCCTGTGACACCACATCTCAACTCAAAGCGTGTCCACGTTGAAAGTCGAACTTTCACCACACATCTAAACCTGACAACACTGAATAATATTTTTTTCTAAACTAACTTCGAAACACAACAACTACAAACACCGAGAAAATCATATCTTTCAATTATAGCAGAAAATTGCCAACTCAACAAAAGGAGAACATCTTCTCTCCCCCCTCAAGCAGTCATCTTGACCGCTAGCTTCATGATCGCCATTTTAAACAAATGTTTCAAACCAACCATTTAGATTTCCTCGAGAATCTCACAAATCTCACCAACGAGATATCACAACACAACATACATTAAACATTTTACATGTTAAATTGATAACACCAATTAAAACAATTTGGTTAAGTCTTATATAGACTTTTTAACGCGCGAAAGAGAAATCATTCTCTACATACCAGCATTGAGGACAAACGAAAAGATCATTTCACATATTCCCAGTTTCAGAGTCATAGAAACACCGATGTTACCAAAGGGATATAATCTAGTCACACACCACAACTGTAACTTTTCGTCAAAAGAGACAATTTTTGTTCAATTTTACACTACTTAAAATTTATCCAATCATTAATAACCTTCAATTATATTATAAATTTTGTATAAAATCTTGAATAATTATTCTTATTCTTACCTTTCAATTATATAAACAAATTTTTTAATCCAACATTTAAAAAAAAAAAAAAACCCTTTAATCAAATTTACTTTTATTTTTCATGATATTATTTTAGTATTGTAAAACATCTAATTGTTTCAAAAATTATTTTTATTTTATTATTTATTATATATTTTATATATTACAGGTTTAATTTTGTCCACTTACACTTTTTGTACCCGCAATCATATTTCTATATTTCTATTCACTATATTTTATTTGTTTAAATACCTTTATTATCTGACAAAGTTAATCATCCACTATCGGGCATCTACAACAATCGTTTTCAACAATCATTTTCTTTAACCAATTCCCTATATTTTTCATCACTATCTTTTCAGTCATTGCGTCACAACAACGTAGAAAAACGACAGCACTGCTTGACAATTTATTTTTTGATTTCGTAATTTTCTCTTTGAGAACACCGTTCCCCAGACTTACCAATCCAAACTTCTGGTCTGAACATGCTTCAAGAGTTTATTTCATTTCATCCGCAGAGCAAATCACCAACGCATTCACAAAGCGTTCACGTTTTTCAACTTTCAACTTTTTTTTCAGCTCTAGCGGACCACATTCAACCTTTGATTTCGAGTCAAGTCAGATCACCTACTGTCGCTACAATTCTACTTATCGCATGGCTCTATTTCACTCCTTTCTCAATCATATTAATAAGCAACTTTTCTTCAACAACTTTTAACCCAATAATCCTAAAATTGTGACAAAACACTGTAACCCTTATATAGGATCGCAAGTGAAACATTGCCAAGGAAGACAGCTCAAGTCTATATCCTCGCTTTGCACCTGGATCTGAGTATTTGGTTTACATGGGCACTTCTAACAATTACATATTCTTCAACAACTTTTCAACCCAATAACACTACAATTGTGACAAAGCACTGTTACCCTATACAGGATCACAGGTGAAACATTGCCTAGGAAGACGCTCAAGTCCATATCCTCGCTTTGCACCTGGACCTAAGTATTTGATTGCATGTGTAAATCTCACAATTGCTTATTCTTTAACTACTAACCCTGTCCAACGCCCACCAATATTCTCTTAGAATGTGAATTTTTATGTCATCATTTTATTTTAATCATCTTTTTTGTTAATCAAACACAATGTCATTTTTATTTCACTTTTATATATCCAACAAATATCATCTTGTTATAGCCTTTTTAACCCTCACAGTTTAAATTAATTAAAATAAATTTTAATTACTTACCTGTGTTAGAGAGGCTTTACCCGCCTAAACCCGGATAAACCCTTTCACTCCCGGGGCCCATCTATGATAATTTAAAACAACAACCTCATATGGTGTAGATAACTTATAACAAGATTGCCATGTTGTATATAGAAACATCTATAAATAATTATGCGCATGATTAATCTGTGTCTTTACATCACCCTATGTAATGTAATTTGTACAAAGTGGATAAATAAATAAAATCTGTAATAGATTTAAGAGTTGAGCTAAAGCAGAGATCGAGCATAGTATTACCAAAACAACAGTCTAAAGATGGAACTCATAAATCAGGTAGATTCACAATTCCCACGACAGGCCACCCACACTGTCACATGTGGTGGAATGCAGAGACCCCTCTCACACCTGGACAGGTAAAGGCGGCCCTTTCTCAAACGCCCCTGTCACATAAGGTCCCCCCCCCGTCTTTTTAAACTATAAATACATCACTTTTACAGGGACTTGACAGCACAGCTCAGTTCAGTCAGTTCAGTTCAGTTTAGTTGAGTTCACCCTTAGCGTCAGCTCACGTCGGTCGTACCTTATGTCGATCTCAACTATCATGTAGACGAGTAAGAAACTTCTATGTCTCCATCTTTCGCTCCTGGCTCAACTTTTATCTGTTTACGGAACTTTCTTAGTGCAACTGTGTCTTCGTTTTTTGTGTGGATATCCCCAGCTTTCCACTCTGCCTCGACCACGACTGCCTGTATTTTGTGAGAACTTTTAAAGGTCTTCCAAGGTGCAGAGAGGTACTGGAAAACTCTACATCCTGACTGTTCCTCTCGGTCAACACAGTACAACAAGAGCTACCAGGACTTCAACATTATTTCAGTAGTCGACAGGATCTCTACAAAAGCTACTGGAATTCTTCTCACAACATTACATGAGTCGACAGGATACTACAAGTCGACGACACCAAACTTTCACTTTATATTACATATATTTGTTTTTAAATTATATTGGTTTGTTTATATTAGCTCAAAAGACGAAAATGGCTGAATATAATTTTTTATCCCAAAGAAAAATTGAACCATTAACAGGAACAAATTATCAAATATGGGCGTTGAAAATCGGCGCAGTTCTGAGAGGAAGAAAATTATTTAAATGTGTAATTTCCGATCCAGAACCTGATATGGAAGACAAAAGTTCTTGGAAGATTTGGAGTGATAAAAATGATGAAGCTTTTGGGATAATCATCACTACTTTGACAAATGAACAAGCTGGAATGTTCATAGGAGAAACAAATGCTAAGAAAGTAAGGGACTCACTGAGAAAAACATACACAGGCAATTTGGAAGATAAAATTATTGATATAGGCTTAGAATTAAAGAACATTAGAATGAAAGATAATGAAACTGTAGATGAATATATAACAAGGGCAAAAAATATTGCTGCTAGAAGTTCATCATTAGGGCATCAATTTACCTCAAGAGAACTTTCATTTCATATTGTCAGAGGCATACATCCAAGGTATGAAAATATTGCTATTGTCTTACGATCAAAGAGAGAGGCAACAATTGAAGAGATTCAACAAACTCTAAGAGAAGAGGAGTCAAGAAGAAATATGAGATTAAATCAATCGGTTGAGAATGGGCATGAACAAGCATACAGAATTAAAGATAGAAAAGTTCAACAATTTCAGCTAAAAAGATGTTTTGTTTGTAATAAAAAGGGACATCTAGCTAATGATTGCTGGTTTCGAGATAAACAGAAACAAGGATACCAAAAGAAATGGACTCCTGGTTATAGAAATCGCAAATACAGTAGGGAACATTCAAATAACCTAGTGGATACTATGAAAAGTGGAATTAATGAGCAAGCATTTGAAACATATGTAAAAGAATTTGAAGATTCACCAGATGAGAGAAATGATAGGCAAATATGGTGTATAGATTCAGGATGCACCGCACATTTAACCCCACACCTATGCAGAGATGGAATGGCAGGGAACCATCGGTCAAGCACATTCGAATATTTGGATGTTTGACACATTGGCTTGAGAGCAAACCAAGAAGAAACAAGTTTTCACCAAAGGGTAGAAAGGGAATATTTATTGGTTATTCCATTAAAAGAAAAGCCTACAGAATATATGATATAATGACAAAGAGAATTCATGAAGTCAGATCAGTAAAATTTAGTGAAGATAAGAGAGGAATTGATTATGCAAATTATATTCAGGAAGATACTAATTGTGATAATTTGACCTATAAAGGAAATTGTGAAGAAATAGTTGAAGACTTTCTTATCTTGAAAGAAGACAATCCTGTCACAGAGAGTAAAATGAAGTCTCAGGAGGATACTTCAGTAAAACTAGGTGGTGACTGTGAAAATGACTCATCACAAACTGAACCGATACAGGAAAGATGTGTAAAAGGAGGAAGAAAGAAAGGAGAAACAAAGAGCATCTTAGAAGAACGGCACAAAGCAAGACTTGAAGAACAAGAAAGGAAATTGATTGAAGAAGGAGTTCGACGCTCACAAAGAATAAAGGATAGGAATGATGCAAACTTAATTATGGAAATAGATTATTATATTCTGGAGAACTTTAAAGAAGCAATGGATAGTGGAGAAAGAAATGAATGGCACAAAGCAATGGAAGATGAGCTCAGTGAGATAGAGAAACATAAAGTATGGACATTAGTACCAAGGGAAAATGGTATGAAAGTCATCAATAGTAAATGGGTCTACAGTACGAAGAAAACACCAAGTGACGGCATATATAAAAGAAAGGCCAGACTGGTTGCTGTTGGATGCAATCAGAGATATGGTGTGGACTATAAGGAATCTTTTTCACCTGTACTCAAAAAGGAAAGCTTGCGAACAATAGTAGCTCTTGCAACACAACAGAATTTAATCATAAATACTTATGATGTGAAGACAGCTTATCTCTATGGTGAGTTAAAAGAGACAGTATACATGGGACAACCAGATGGTTTTTATGCAAAAAGGAGAAGAAAACAAAGTGTGTAAATTGGAAAAAAGCCTGTATGGTCTACCACAATCAGGAAAATGTTAGAACAAAAAGATCAATGAAATTTTATACCAGTTGGGAATGATTAGAACCAAATGTGATCCATGTGTTTATAAACTCCAGAGAGGAGAAGAGTATGCAATACTGGGTCTATATGTAGATGATCTCATCATTGCTGGAACTAGTAAGGAAATTAATGACAACCTAGCCTCAGAAATAGAAAAATATGTTACTCTAACAGAAAAGAAAGATAGCGAACCATTTATTGGAATTGAAATAAAAAGGGCAGAAGATGGATTTTATCTATCTCAGACTCATTATATTGATACAATTCTTCACAGATTTGGACTGGAAAAATGCAACAGTGTGCAGACACCTGGAGATCAAAATCAAAATGCGGATGAATATTTGGACTCTAAGCCAGTAGATAAAACTGTATACCAGGAAATGATTGGATCACTAATGTACCTTTCTACGGGTACTCGACCGGACATATCCTTCAACGTCAGCAATTTATCACAGTATAGTAATGATCCAAGAGAAATACACTTAACTGTAGTTAAAAGGATTTATAGATACCTGAAGGGAACAAGAAATAAAATGTTGGCATATAAGTCAAAAGACAACAATATTACAATAAGTACTGATGCGAGCTGGTGCACAACCCGAGACGCAAAATCCTATTCAGGCTATACAGTCAAACTTGGCAACAACTTAATAAACTGGAGAAGTAGAAAGCAAAATTTAGTAGCCTTGTCTACATGTGAAGCAGAACTTATTTCAATATGTGAAGGCATTTCAGAAGTATTATGGTTAAAGGGATTACTAGAAGAACTTTGTGAAAATTTAACTTTCCCAATTACCTTGAAAAGTGACAGCCAGGCTGCAATAAACTGGATACAATCTGACAAAATTTCTTCACGAACAAAGCACATAAACCGAAAGTACTATTTTGTGAAAGAGGAAATTCAAAAAGGAATCAAGCTGGCATACACCAAAAGTGAAGACATGGAGGCGGATATACTAACGAAGAGTCTACCTAAGGACAAACTACAGAAATGTGCAGATAGCCTTGGACTTGCTGATTAGGGCTTACACACAGGGGAGCGTGTGTTGTACATATTTTAATTATTTGTTACCACAGAGTGTGTGTAAGCTCACAGGTAAATAGGCGCTAAAAAAACAAGAAAAAAAAGTTCCTTTGTTTCAATATAAGTTTCCCTTTTATATTTTGTTCTCTCTCTTGTAAATCAATAAATATAATGTTTAATTAATAATTATTGGAATCAGTTTCATTAATAATACTAAGCAAAGTCAACACCCGGGCAACGCCCGGGTTTTACCCGATTAAATGTTTTTATTCAAATACTATTCGTTACAATTATAAATTGGCACCGTGGATGTCACTTTTGTGAAACGTCCCGCACCAAACCTTGTTTGTTTTTAAAATATAAAAATAAATATGTAAATTTTCACAACGATATTTGAAAATTATATTATTTTGATTTTCAAATACTATTCGTTACAATTATAAATTGGCGCCGTGGATGTCACTCTTGTGAAACGTCCCGCTCCAAACTTTGTGTCTGAGAAGCGATATTTTTATAGAAAGATGATCTGGCTTTTGTTTTCTGCTCGAATGAATGTTTTTCTGTTAGAATTTTGTTCCTTCGTACAATATAATGAACTGGTTTCACCCGTGGTCTCTGCTTTTAGGAATTTTTCCCGATATAATTATGTATCTGATAATCAAACATGATACACCAATATCGTCATCATCATTTTCTGACTAAAAATATATAGTTTTAATAATTGATTTATATATTTTTAAAAATAGCCTATCGTCTTCCCCGTATTTTTTTACCTATGTATGGAAATTTTGGTTTGAATTAGTGAACTACTGCGAATTTGTATACCGGACATACAAACAAACATACAAACATTCATTTTTATATATATAGAAGATATTTGTATTATGTTATTATATATATTGATAGTTCAATGTCTTCAATGTTTTATTTGTGTGATATCATTTTTTAAAAATATTTTCCCATTTTCACTTATATTTTATTTTTCGAATTTCATAATTTTACATTTAAATTTTAATATTTTATTTTAACCAACTTTTCAAACATTTTTTACGCTTTGTGTTTTCAGTAAAAATTTTAGTTTAACATTTCTTTTATATATTTTGTTATATATATTTATTTTTTATACGAAAAATCTTTTTAAACATAGTACAAATAATTTTAAAATATAAAATAGGCGTTATTGTTAATTTTCAAAATATTCACACTTATATTTTACAAAAATTATTTTGTCCATAATATAAATATATATTTAATAGGCTAATCCCTTAATAGAATGTTTAAATCTAAAAGCTTGAGGGATGAGTTTCTTTTGCAAATAAATTTATTTCGAGCTTTCGGGCAACGCCCTTCTACAGAAAAATTAAAAATAAAGTAAATTAAATTATATTACACTGAGATTTATTCATATGTATCTGACGCAGGAGTAGTCTCACGTGTGTTTGTTTCTGATATTTATTTTATATAGTTTGTTATACATTTGCCTCGCTTAACCTCAGTGTAATATAATTTATATATAATTTACTTTATTTTTTATTTTCCTGTAGAAGGGCGTTGCCCGAAAGCTCGAAATAAATTTATTTGCAAAAGAAACTCATCCCTCAAGCTTTTAGATTTAAACATAAATATATATATCAATTTTTTTTTCTCCCCATTGAATATAACAAAATATTTTAAAAAACTTAATGCTGTTGACGTTATGTGGCGCTGAGTTTGTTGTTGAGACACTTTAAAATGTTATAACACCTCGATAAAGATTGGCGTTCAGCCAACTGAAATATTGGTAAAATAAATGATATTTTGATCCAATATATGCCTTTTTAATTAAAGATCTATCTATGGATTGCTCTATTTTCAAAAAATATACATATATGCATATATATATATATATATATATATATATATGTGTGTGTGTGTGTGTTTTAATAAGATTTGATAGTGCAGTTATTTATTAAAAAAAGAGTAAAAAATGATTATTTATGATGATAGAGAGATCAAGTAGTTTATTCTTAATTCCGGGTTTGGTGGAAGGATGTTCTAAACCGTTGGTTTTAGACCGCTACGACCCGGGTTCGATTCCCGCATTGGGCACTTTTTATGATTAAAAAAAAAAATGCTCCAATGGCCCCCAATTCTTGCAAAAGTCCAACCCCACCAGCGAGTTTAAGTAACCAAACGGGGCTCTGGAACATTTGTAAGTGCAAAGTCGAACTGCTTTTCATATGTGTAGACATGTGGTGCACTTACAGTAAAAGCAGTCGCCAACTTCTACCCACCATGATTATCATGGCCTGTACCACGTGTATTAGGGATAAGCAAAAAAAAAAAAAACTTAATTCCTTGAGTAAAATAATGACACACAATAAAATATTTACGAAATTATATAGAATTTATGAAATTAATCCCAGGTTTAGTGAATTATAAAATATATCAATCAATTATGCATATTTTCAATAAAATTAAGTGGCGTCTTCTAAAACTATAGTCAAAAAATTATAATTATTATATATACAGTAGAACCTCCCTGTAAAGGACACCTAATTGCAGAGCCAAAGTGTCCTTTAGGGAGAGGTGTCCTCTTACCGGAGAGTTGATAAATTGCAAAAATGGTAAGTTTGCAAATGAAAACTGTCCTTTGTGGAGAGGTGTCCGCTAGCAGGGTGTCCGCTAAAAGGAGGTTCTACTGTATATAATGAATGAAAATATAGGATATATTTTGAAATCATATATACTTTGTTCTGTAAATAGAGCAATCCATACTTAAATCATTAGATAATAAAAAGGCATATATTGAATTGAATAAAATATTTATTTGCCATTTTAAGATATTTAACTTATTCTGATTATAATTTTTATAATATTTTTTTAATGCACAAATTACCCCCCCACCTATTTAGTATTTTTTTTATGATTTATTTCAACTGTGATATTATAATACTATGCGGCACTGAGTTTGTTTTATACAAAAATATAATGCCTTGATAAAGGTTGGCGTTCAGCCAACCGAAATATTGTCAAATAAATCTTTTATTCAATCCAATATATGCCTTTTTATTATCTAATATATGTTGTAATATATTCCAATATATTTATGTCTCCATGCGTTGTATAGTTTTAGTGTAATTGCCAAGTTGGCAGAAATAAAATTTCGAGTGAGTGACAGTCGGCGCCAGTGGAGGAAATAGGTCCGAAAAAAAAAGTCGGGTTCCCAGGTGTGCCCCCTTCTTGCTCAAACAGATTAGTCCACTTTGAGACACGAGATTTGACAGACCCCTCTAGACAGATCTCTCCCCGACCGGTGTCGGCTTCATGCACTCTCTCGCCATCTCTGTGGTGACATCCAACATGCCTCGTCCTTTTGTGTAACCCCAATCACACCTGAACCCACTCTAATCATTGTGGCCACCACGACTGCAATCAACATGCCGCACTACAGTCATCCAACAGCGTAAACTACATTACTACATATATATACCTGCACCCCCCCTCAAGTATACACATCGAAACCTAAAAGAAAGAGATAATTAAGACGTTAAAAACCTCTATGTGGGGAAGTCTATCTCCCCCTCTCTCTAATTAATCTTTTTTCGAATAATTCGATTTCTCTACTTCTCTTATTTCATCAGCAGCCTTTAAAACTCTAAAAGTAATTAAGAAAAAGGCATCTCCTTGACAAAAGTTACTATTACGGGTTATCACACAAAAATGGAATATACTAGGGCTTAAAGCAAATGTAACTTGATACACAGAAAAGCGTACACTCAAGAGTACAACACCAACAACAAGAAGGAATTAAATAAAACTCACGATTAGTACGATAAAAACAAAAGAGTACTTATCTTTATTGTAGGGTTGGTAGGGATCGGACTCGGGTCACACCGGGATGCGAAGAGATCCCCAGACACGGAAAAATCACGTAGAAAAACACTTTAACCATCTCCACACCAATTCTCCTCGCTCTGGGTCCCCTCGCATTCCCTTAGTCCCCTCTTATATACAGACATGGCCACATTCGTTCAATGAGAAGGCGTGAGAGATTGGTTCACTAACAAACGAAGACAACATTCTTCCCGCTAAAACCTGAACAGAAAAAAACTGAAAATGTTTGTCAATATAATTTGACACTCCTGATCGTGAAACAAAAAGTTGCTGATGGCTTTGCCATCTGTCGGAATAAATATCAACTATTCGTTGATTTTTAATTAATCCGAATTTAGCCAAATACGATTTTTAAATTTTGTACTCTTTTTTTTTCGCATGGTTTGACGTGTTTACGCCCTACCGGCTTCAAATACCCGTTTCATGATTTTCTAGAATGCCTCCCTCAAAGACCTTTTTTTTAGTCGTTGAGGTAAGGTTGCACCACACTGATGAGGGCCAAAAGTCTGAAACGCTTAGGTGGTTAGTGTTTCTGTATCAATCAAGAAAATATATTTAGCCAATTCTGGAATAATTAAAAATCAACGATTAGTTCATATTTATTTTGACAGATGGCGCAAGCTATCAGAAACTCTTAGTTGTACGATCAGAATTTACCTTTTTCTTAATTTACCCCAGTACAATTTCAATTTTGTACTATTTTTTATTAAAAAAAAAAAAAAACGAATGAATTTTATTGATGCAGACCAGAAGTTGCATTCATCTCAATCCTTTTTTTTTCCTGTTGCGATGGACTGTGCAAAGCGAAGTGAAACGATTTTTCTTCGATTCTGTTTTGCATATGGAAGGTTTTATTTTCTTTGCCATAATCGCTTACGACCTTACGAGAAGAATAACCATAGTATTAATTAAAAACAAAAAATGCACATATCCTTGTCACTTTTAGAAACCAGAATGTGGATCAGATTTTGCTTGAGACTATTTCCCGCTTTACTTTTTCGCTGAAATTTTCTAAAGCTCGGATAAACAGACGTCTGATGCTATCTATTCTTAGGATCCGCGATGTCAAATTAAAAAGTGAACTTTATGGTGTCGACTTAGAGCGATATTCTGTCACATTCTGTTCTTTAAATTCATTTTGCAATCCTTATTTGTCTGAATGCCCATATTGGAGTCGAGTATAGCAATGGTGGAATCCAGTATCACCGGCTCAACACTGAATTGATTCTTGTTTTTATTAATATTCTCTCCACTGCATTGATAGCTTTGTTTCTGAGATATTGTACAGCCTGGCAAGTTGAATTTAAAGTTGTTAGCAGGTATTTTAGGTACGTAGAATGTTATCCCATAAATATATGGCCAAGCAATTGAATAATTGATATTCTATATATATAAAAATGAATGAATGTGTGTGTGTGTGTCTGTCCTTTATGCCTGACCAAACCACTCATTGGAACGCCACGAAACTTTGGGAAGTTATTTAGTATAGTACTGGGAAGGTTTCTAGCAAATAAAATTTTTGAAATAACTTTTCGCCTAAAAATAATCAAGATAAATATTCTAATTTATCTGTTATAATTCAACAATATGCTCTAAATATTATCATGATCATACGATGATTTTGTAATGCAGAAAATTAGGAAAGACAAAATTCAGGATGACACGGCAATTTATTTGAGACAAGAATAATGATACAATTTCAAGGCAAGATACTATTCCTTTAACTTCCAATTACCGAGGGAACCAATTAATATTGATTTTATTCAACTTATCAAGTATTTTTCAAGGGACCGGGAAAAAATGTTCACTTTTTTGAGAGATTCGTTAGACAAACCTTTACTCGGGTAAAACCCGGGCGAGAAGCCGGGTACATCCGCTAGTATTTAAATAAATTTTGACCACGATTAAAGCAATCATTTATTATCCTCATCACAAAAAGTAAAAAATGCCATAAGCTTATGTTTTCTAAAAAGTGTATCTATATAAATAAAGGTGCGCATTTTTGTTGAAATGAATCGGTACGAATTATGGGCACTTTTAGACCCACATTTAACACTTCGACGAATGCGGTTCAAAATCATCAACCCCCCCCCCCCTTATTTTGTAGATATTGTAACTAGGGACTATTAGCGACTCTATATTGTTTTAAAGGAAATAAATTTGAATTGTATAATGAAGTGATTATGGACTTTTGGAGAACAAGAACTTCCCCATTTCAAGAATTTATAATATTTCTCCATTTTTTTGCACACACGTTTGTTTTAACCCCCAAACTCTCTCATATCTCAGTCTCTATAAATCAATACGTCTCTTCTATTGAGAATACAAAGTATTTTGAATTATATATTTTTTCTTTTTAAATAAAAAAATCTTGGTTTGAAAACTTTAAAACTATTTAAAATACACTGGAGTTGCATTTATATTTTTTATTCTAAGGGAGCTCAACAAGTAAAAAAGAAGTTCGCTATAAAATTGCTTTCCTCTGAGAACAAAGTAAATATAACCCGCCGCTCAATATCTTCTGAAAATAGACATTGGGGAAAAATCCATTAAGGATGTGAGGAGTTGGCCGCGGACTTCCCTGTTGGACAAAGAGCAGCAGCCTGAGCCTACAAGTGGCAAAGCTAAAAACTCTCTCAGCCCCTTCGTAGACTTCCAATCACAACCCTGGCAAAGTGCTTAAAGAGATTTTAAGGAAGTTCTAAACTTTATAAAATTTAAGAGCACTTCAATTAGAGCCCACCGAGATTAGTGGAGATGTGTTGTTGGGAATTTGAGAGAGTTGGAGATCAATAAGCCTCAGCTTAAAGGGGTCAGTCAATATGTGCGGCCGAGTTGTTTGGCACTTGGGCGGTGGTAATGTAAATTAATTGTGGGGGTAACCCGAGGCGCAGGAATAGATTTTGGAATTGGGAAATTGGAGTTTCTCGCCTAAACCTCTGGAATTCTCGGAGAATTTCGGATTTCCTGGGACCTGTCGTGGTTTAAATCGGATATTGGAAAGGTTGGAGACCTGATCAGCCATTTAATTCTACTGAATTTTGAGGTAACTCGGCGTAGCATGGGCTTCCCTACAACGGCATTTTGTTTATTTCAGCACTTTTACATAGACACCTTATCTCTTTCTCTGAAAGTTAGTGTCCTGAAAGTTAGGGTGAACTTGAAACTTACTAGAGCCAGAGCATTTTCATTAAAATATATATACATATATTAAAAATAAAGAAGGCATATCCTGCCCACGAGCACAAGTGCTTTTTAGATGGCAGAGCGCCACCTAGTGGAGCAAAAATAAACTAAACGCTTATATTTAACTTGCTCCGTGATATTTGGCCAACCCAATTTATTGATAAATCAAGAAAAGCCATCCACGAACGCGTTTCGCGCTGTTGGCGCTCGTCAGCGTTGAGTAGGCTGTACCTCTGCGACCAAAATATTTTTGGTCCCAGAGGCTTCTTGAGAAACCAAGAAATGGGTATTTAAGGCCAAATTTGCGTAAATACGCTTAACACATGAAAAAACAATACAAAAAAATAAAATATACATTAATATACATATATATTAATAATGTTTATTTTCGAACATGATCTAACAGAGAGAGAGAGATTACGTTAAAATTTAAAATATTATAAAAGAGGTATGACAAAGTGGTACCTATCGAGAGAACTTCCACAGTTTTCACAAAATGATTCCAGTTTCAGATCTTGGAATTCCCCAATTTTCAGAAATAATTGTGAAAAGCATCATATGTAAGAGGTTTATAATCTTGTTGCGTTCTCTCATCGAGTCTCTTAGCTATGAAAAATAAGAGATTTCTATATATCATCAGTAATCATATTCGATCAGGTCTAGCAACCACACCATAAACATGAAGATATTATAGTGTGTGTACCATAAATTCTGTCTACCACAGACTTGAAGGCAGGTTCTCGTTGCATACTGTTTCTTTGACAATACATTTTAAAAATAAAATAAAAGGCTTAATAAAATTTGAGACTGCACACTTACATCCTGGAGATTTTAAATGTTTGAAGAAAGAAACGGGCACGCGAGAAAATAGGTTATCTTATATGCAGCTTAGCGACCATAAAGTAACTTATTGTTACTAAAAATAGTTCCGTGGATTGCAATAAGCAATATCTCCCGAGGATTGAGGGAGGATTAACTTGATGCATTTTGGACAGTTCCTTCTAATCAGCGTAATGTAGATTGTCTAGCCGAGTCTGTCTTCTGACAAGTTATGGTCCACGAGGCTGGTGAAGGTCTCTGGATTCAAACAGCTGCGGTTTAATCGTTTTATTCCTTTCAATTTTTGATAATATTGAGCATACCCCACCCCACCTTTTTTTATAAATATGATATTATGGGAAAACTGAAAGAGAGAGAGAGAGGGGGGTTTGAACATATATAATTTAGAACATAAATGATTTATTTAAATATACAGTTTAGAAATATATACGCTTTGATGGGACATATTGTACATCCTGAAATCCTCATGAATTGTGCTACAATAAGCTACAATCAATCACCGGACTGATTCTAGAAGAAAAAGGAAGTTATAAACTGTAGAGAGACAGAACAAGTTGGAGAAAGTTCATTTGTAAGGTCACGAACTTCAAATAATGGAAGAGTGAATTAAATTATTCAGTATCGGCTAATGACGGTCAATATACTAAATTGATTTCGTGGTTGGCTTTTCATGATTAAAATATACAAGTATCAGAGTCATCAACAATCAATTCTGTCATCGTTTGCTTTTGTGAATGGAATAAATACCCAAATATGGCCATTTCTTATAAGCATCGGTGGTTCAGTGGTAGAATGCTCGCCTGCCACGCGGGCGGCCCGGGTTCGATTCCCGGCCGATGCATTTTTTATTTTTTTACAATTTTTAAAACTCATTTATATTATACTAGGGTAAAACTCGGGCGAAGCCGGGTACATCCGCTAGTATATCATAAACACGACTAACTAATACTCATAGACTGGATAACTAGTACTTCCTACTTTAAGGAACGAAACTCGTAGACGCTATTTATATCGATAGGAAGCAGTGGCCATCTTGGCGCTTCTCTCGGTCTTTTGGTTCATATTTGAAGAAATTGATATTCTTTGAATTGATATCTTTATTTTAGCAACCATAAACACAGGATTACAAAGACAACCTTTGTATTACATCACTTTGAAGGAACAATTAGTAAAATGGTATCTGTGTCTACAATATTTCCTCAATATTTATATAGAGTCGTAGACACAGCTAAATGGTTTTAAAAAGAGTTTATCAAGGTTAGGAAGCAAGGCGTACGAACTTGCTAAACATTTTCAGTGATAATCAAGGCGGACATCTTTTTGGTGTCGAAAATAGTTCTGAAGGGGGGATTTTCTTTATAAAAATTTCGTGGAATCTTTTTTTTTTTCAATTTCGGTCCAGATATTCTGACCTAGAGGGGATTCTTTGGAGATTGAACCATTCTGAAACTTGAAAGTAATATTTTATCTAATTAGAGATCTCAGAAAGTTCAAAGAGAGAGAGAGAGCTACCTTTCATGAGAGTTCCGGGAGTCATTCAAATTATCATCATCTGGTATTTTCAGGGGATTTGTTATTGTCAATGGAAACGAAAGATCAAAGTAACGAAATGTGGGACGACATCATTCATTCATCCACCGCGGGCAACAATGGCCCGGGTGGGGAAAACGGAATTCCTCTTATATTGACCAAAGCCTCGGATTACCGCTATAGAAGAGAGAAACTTGAGATCGCCTATACAATAATATAAGGTTGCCCCATAGTTCGTGTTTTTCTCAAAACGTTGTGTTTCTTATTACATGGCGAATAATATTATTACGGCGAATACATAATATAATACATAATACAGTTACTTTATACATGATACAAAGACATTATACCTAACGGCGAATAATATTATTACGGCGAATACATAATAATACATAATACAATTAATTTATACATGATACAAAGACATTATACATAACGGCGAATAATATTATTACGGCGAATACATAATAATACATAATACAATTACTTTATACAAAGACATTATACATAACGGCGAATAATATTATTACGGCGAATACATAATAATACATAATACAATTACTTTATACAAAGACATTATACATAACGGCGAATAATATTATTACGGCGAATACATAATAATACATAATACAATTACTTTATACAAAGACATTATACATAACGGCGAAAAATATTGGTATTTCAATTTTTTGCAAGTGTTTACGAACTTTTGGGACAACCTTGTAGTACAATGAGATAACTGTGGTCTAGATGATGTTTGATTTTTATAAGACTGTAAAGAAGGAGGTTATTGATTACAATTGAAACAAAATAATTTAAAATAACGGAAGGAACGTAGAGGTAAGCCTTGTAACGGCAGCTGGCATGCCTATATAGTAAATTAACAGTGAGCACATTGTTATCACTGATGGTACTCTGTGCAGTTGCCTTTTGACTTATTGTAATATATATCACATGTAAACTTATGTCTGATATAATTTATATTATGTCTGATGTTAGCCTAAAAGAAATAAAGACTTTTCTTTTAAAACTTCCTAATACTTCTTGCTGATTAACGTCAACCAACAAACACGAGGACGTTACAAGCCTGTCTCGTATGAGGTAGAACCACCTGTTCCACGTAGCGCCGCCCTCTGCTACGAGAGACCATATCAAACGTAACGCAGAGCCAGCTTCAATGCGGTCGCGGAATTCAATTTTCTATGGTATAAGTGACTCTTTAAAATTTTGATACATTAAAAATATGCTTCAATTAAATTAAAATACATTTTTGAGTCGTTCATAAAAATATAAATTTAATACAAATTCTTACAAAACTCTATTATGTGAAAAAATAGCACCAAAGTGAAATTGTCCCGGGATCAGGTGGATATATTAAGACAAACTGCATCTCCTGATCCTGCAACTAAAAGTTTCTGATGGCTTGCGCCATCTGTCGGAATAAATATTAACTAATTGTTGATGAGGACCAGCATTTCGAAACGTATACGTGGTTAGCTTTTCTTAATTAACCAAGTTTTTGGCCAATTCTGGAATAATTAAAAATCAATGATCAGTTGATATTTATTCCGACAGATGGCGCAAGCTCCCAGTAACTTTTAGTTGCACGATCACATGTCTTAAAACTTTATTAGTTATAGGAAATCATTATTATTATCATCATCATTTAATGTCCTCTCTATTGCTAAAAATAAATTAAAATTATTAACGCCTCTTTTTTATATATATAAAATATATTTATACATACTTTATACTCTGAAATTTATATTTTTGATTTAAATTTATGTGAATATCAAGTTTTTTAAAAGTAGCTTTTAAATTAAAAAAAAAAAAATACTTTCTATGTATAGGAAGTAGCAAGTTCCTAAAAAAGAAGCATATTGTTTCCATTTTACTCACAAGTTTATATATATAACTACTCGTTTCATGATTTTTCAGGATGTCTGAATGACCAATTTTTTGGTCGTTGAGGTACAGTTTGCACCACGCTGACAGGGGTCAACAACCCGAAACGCGTACGTAGTTAGCTTTTCTTGTTTAAGAAATGGGTGATCAAGAATGGGTATTTGGCTAATTCTGGAATAATTAAAAATCAACGAATATTTATATTTGTTCCGATAGGTGGTGCAAGCCATCAGCAGCCATCAGTTGCACGATTTTTTTTTCTTTCCTAATTATATATATAAATTAAGTAAAAAACCTGTTCTTTAATATGATC
>CP092886.1:34052863-34106837 GCA_030710605.1 Cordylochernes scorpioides | reverse complement strand
GTGTCAAGAACCTGAGCTATCATTCGTCCATTTTGTCTCTTGAGTGGCCGCTTAAGACATTGCATCAACATTGCCATTTATTATCCCGTCAATCCCCCTATGGAGGGGAGTACTCACTTGCCCTTGAAGTTGGAAATGGCTTCTAAGAGCGGATGAAGCTATTATTGGGTCAATGCCATATGGATGCGAGGGAAACCACCTCATTATTTTCCCTTGAAAATCCTCAACTAATTGACCAAAGCATCCTCCAGATATGGATCGATCGCCTTGGAGGAGCTTGATTGAGGAGAAACACCCATCTTAGGACTGATTTGCCTGAAATAATTACATATGGTTTATACTAGTTCTTTGTGGACAATTTTTGGTGTATTTTACATATATATTAAAAATGAAGAAGGCATATCCTGACTAGGAGCACATATGCTTTTAAGATGGAAGAGTACCGATATATATAATAAAATAAACATATACCAAATATTTTTTTTATTTACGGCATATATATATATTTTAAATGATATTAGGCAAAATTTGAGCGTAAAAAAAAGGCGTACATAATCCAATAAATTTTATGGTAATAAGTGTCCACGCATCAACTGGTGATTTCGAGCGGTTTCTTTCATCTACTTCAGGACAAAATTTCTTTGTATTCTGATAGGCAGAAGAAAATTATGTGAGAATTTCGATGTTCATTGGAATGTCTTCTTTATCAGGGAAATGAATGCAGCTAAAAGTTGGCCACGTTGACTTCAACATAGTCTTTATAAAGACAATTAAGTCTTACAAAAGTCTCTTTCTTTCGTGGGAGATAAAAAAATCCGAAATATAAAAATATAAATACATATCAAAGTTATTCACAAATAATAATGTAAATTTAATATATATATTTGAATATTCATTTTTATAAATTTTATTTTATGCTAGCCAGATGACCTGACTTTGCTCGAGTTCTTCCAGAGAGAATGGTTTCCTAACGATTATTGTTTTTAACAAAAATTAAGATATATATATATATATGAAAAAACAATAGAAAAAAATAAAAGATAAGTGGGTCAGGTGTTGATATTAAAAATAAAGAAGGCATCTCCTGACCACGAGCACATGTGGTCAGGAGATGCCTTCTTTATTTTTAATATATATATATATATATATATAGCGTCAGTTTTTGACGTTTATTTTGACGGGAGAAGCGCCCTATGCTTCCATGGATCAATTTCCTTCCGGCAATTTTTCCATCTATATTCTAGCCATAGATTTGGCCCAGCCACCTTGTCAGCAAAACACCTCTTTGGTAGATTGTGAAGATTCCATTAGATCCCGTGTGGATCTCATGGAATAAAATCCGCCCTAGACTGACGAGGGCCATTAGCCCGAAACCATGGTCTCTAGGTGGACGCTTCTCAATTTGCCAAAGCTGGTGTTGTGGCTTTGTCACCGACCCGAAGCCGCTAGTTTGCGGCGACGGTCAATAGATGGCGTCAGTTTTTGACGTTTATTTTGACGGGAGAAGCGCCCTATGCTTCTATGGATCAATTTCCTCCCGGCAATTTTTCCATCTATATATATATATATTCTGAAAATAGAGCAATCCATATTGTTATATTTGTTCATAAAGGGCACATCTTGGATTCAATAAATAATCTTTTATTTCCGATATTTCAATGGGCTAAACGGCCATCTTTTTCAAGGATCTCATTCCCTCTCGCGGCAAGCCGCGCATTACACTTGAGACACGGGCGTCTCACAATCTCTTCGGGCGAAAATCATCCAAATGAAAATGTAATGTATACAAATAAATATCGTACAATACTAATTAAAATAAATGAATAAATAGAGTGAAAAGTAAATATCTATATATACAAAATAAATATTCGGCTATTGCATTATGAATGAAGACATTTCACTGAAGTTCATATATACATAGAGGTTCCTATTCTAGGAGCATTTAAATTGTGTGTACATGTCCGGTATATCGATCTTTCGGTCTTCATGTCTTCATTCATAATGCAATAGCCGAATATTTATTTTGTATATATAGATATTTACTTTTCACTCTATTTATTCATTTATTTTAATTAGTATTGTACGATATTTATTTGTATATACATTACATTTTCATTTGGATGATTTTCGCCCGAAGAGATTGTGAGATGCCCGTGTCTCAAGTGTAATGCGCGGCTTGCCGCGAGAGGGAATGAGATCCTTGAAAAAGATGGCCGTTTAGCCCATTGAAATATCGGAAATAAAAGATTATTTATTGAATCCAAGATGTGCCCTTTATGAACATATATATATATATGTTGTGATGCAAATGATCCTGTAGGATGACTGTGGTTGGTTTGATGCAGTCGTGATGGCAACAATGGTAAGCGTAGTTTCAGGCGTGAATGATTTGCACAAAAGGACGAGGCATGTTGGATTTCCCCTTAGAAAAGGCGAGAGAGGAAGTGAATGTAAGCCGGACGCCGGTCAAGGGGGATCTTATCTATATTGAGCAAAGGGGCACCCCTATGTTTTTAACGGACCGACGGTATAATCGGAGACCTTCCTCCTGTCTGGCGCTTGCTGTCATTCAATCTAATTTTATTATTTCGTTTTGGTATTACACTATAGCTATATTACATATGGGGATATATAAGTATATATTGAAATATATTACAACATATATATATTCAAATATTTGCATATATATATATTAAAAACAAAATAGGCATATCTTGACCGCTTACATGAGCTTTTTAGAGGGCAAATCGCCATCTAGTGGAATATAAATCACCTAAACATTAATTTAACCTGTTTCCTGATATTTGGTCAACTCATTTTCTTGATAAATCAAGAAAGGCCAACCACGAACGCGTTTCGGGCTGTAGACCCTTGTCAGCGTTTAGTTGATTTCTATTCCACTAGATGGCGCTCTGCCATCTAAAAAGCTTATGTGAGTGGTCAGGATATGCCTATTTTGTTTTTATTATAATATCAACACTTGACCTTTTTATTAATTGTTTTTTTTTTACACACACATATATAATTAAAAATAAAATAGGCATATCCTGACCAGGAGCACATGTTCTTTTTAGATGGCAGAGCGCCATCTAGTGGAATGTGTTAAGCGTATTTACGCAAATTTGGCCTTTAAATACCTATTTCTTGGTTTCTCAAGAAGCCTCTGGGACCAAAATTCTTTTTGGTCGCAGTGGTACAGCCTACTCCACGCTGACGAGCGCCAACAGCGCGAAACGCGTTCGTGGATGGCTTTTCTTGATTTATCAAGAAACAGGCTAAATCAATGTTTAGTTGATTTCTGTTCCACTAGATGGCGCTCTGGCATCTAAAAAGTACATGTGCTTCTGGTGTGCCATGATGGTATGCCTTTTTTTATTTTTAATATCAACACTTGACCTTTTTATTTTTTATTTTTCTATTATTTTTTCATATATATAATTATATCATTATTAGTAGAAGTAGCAATAGTGAGGATAGAGGAAATCATTAATATATCATCACCATCATTTTATAACTCCAAATTTATGCAATTTAGTTTGTTATTGGGATAACTTATATAGACTTTGAATATCCTATTTCTTCTAATATCTCTATGAGGAATTTGTTGAGAAGACTCTAGCAATCATCGACTTCGCAATTCACTTTTAACATAAACAGAGCAAAAAGTGAAAGATTAGTAATGTAGACCCCAATGACCTTTGCTAACAGCTTTTTGAGAGAAACCGTTTCTTTTTTTACACTTATAGTAGAAGCTTTGAAGAACTGGAGATATTTGGAATTTAAATATTTGTCTGAAAAGGCGACTTTTGTGAGAGTTAATATATATCTGTGTGTGTGGACATGAAGATATATATTGAGTTTCTAAATAGAAGATATGGTTATTTCTTTAGTCAAATATGATTTAATGTTACATTTTCTTTCACTTTTTATAGAAATGTAAATTTGGATACAAATCTTGTTTAACATTTTTAAAGTCCCCGGTCTTCGGTTGGAGAATTTTTGCAAACAACGAAAGAGCTTAATAAAGGATTATGTATGCGTGTATATATTCTATTTAAATACCCGTGTTTTATTCTTTCATTTATTTTCATCTTTTTGTTTTCCTCAGACTTATATACAAATCCGTGTATGAGACTAATTGTCTTAATTAGGTTATTTTGCGCATATATAATCTACATTGTTATTATTAAATGTAAATGGTTCTTAATTATTCCTTTGCAGGCGCCGTGATGAATAAGACTATATTTCTTAATAAAGTCTTTTGTGTGTGTGATTTAATGCTCTTTGACCCTAAACTATAGGTTCATATATATTATCTCTATAGAATATTACATCATTTGTAAATATTGTCACGGTAGTGATGACGAGTATTACAAACGTTTGAGTAAAAATAATTTATTGATTAGAATGCACAACTATTTTATATATTAATTTACAAGTAATAATATACAAGCATGGTGTTTGAAATTTATATGTTAAGTTTGTAATTATTCTTATTTTTTTAATTCATAGAAGCATTTTTCTGCCAGACATATTCAATTTTTTTATCATCATCATTTTAAAAATTATTATTGTTTTTTTTTTCCTTTGTTAGTTATCAAATCATTTTGTAATTGTAGTTTCTTTTTTGTTTTGTTGTGTTCTTTTTTAAGCAATAAAATATATGTAGAACTAAGGTTTTTTAGAACAAAGCAAAATCATAAGCTTATACAACTTTCACTTTTCATACACATGGTAAGTGGTGATGACGAGGCAAATATTTATGATGATAAACAACAGAGTATTCAAAAATAATTATACTGTGGCTATATATATGTCATAATGCTGGAGTAAGTAGTGCAATAAAGGGGATAATAATCCCCGATTCCGACGACCGGGCCCCCCTGACGCTTAGTTAGGAACTCATCACCCAACAGTTGTCCTTCTGCAAGGTCTTAGGGCGGGGAGGGGCATTTCTACTCCACCAACTCGCCATGTGTAAATAGCCAGGACAAGGTGACTCGCGAGCTGTGCTCGAATGTAAAACCTGTAAATAGTTACGAAATAAAAATGTAAGTAGAACATTTTCAGATTTTGATAGTCGTCGAAAAATTTTACTTATTCCAAAGGAGATGGAAAAATTACGGCATAAATTTACAGTCTTGGTTCCGAAATAATTTTACTATGTGCCGCTCAAAAAGAGCAACTTAGCTTATGATATTTACCACAATGAATAATATGTGAATTTACAGCCATTGGCTTTATTTGTTTATAGTAATTATTTTATATCAGTCAAATTGTCTTTGAATTTTCCAGGAGAATCAATATACCCTCTATATGTACAAGTGCCAACATAGGAACATTTTATAGATGACTTTTCTTGATTTATCATGATAGTCGTGGGCAAGGCTCTGGTAACTACAGTACAGCGTAGTGGTAAATCACAGGAATTAGCAGACGACATCGAATAAAACGAGACTTGGCAGAGATGCCAATAATTACAGACCGAGGTCCAGTCCGGCATATTTCCTGCTCGCTGCCCAACTAACTCTGATAAGTACCCACCAAGAAGGCCTAGTTCTTCTTGGAATCTCCATCATTTATTAAAATCGTTAGAACAAAATGGATATCTACTCCAAAGTCAATATGGACCAAAATACCGAAACGCTTAAGTGGTTAGCTTTTCTTGATTAATCAAGAAAGGGTTTTTTTTTTTTTGGCCACAATTCTCTGCAAAAATTAAAATCAACAATTAGTTGATATTTATTCCGACAGATGGCGCAAGCCATCAGCAACTTTTAGTTGCACGATGTCTTCTCAATGCCAGTCTCTGTTCCTACATTTTTATTGTTCGCTCCAAATATACCTACAATAAGTGGGGTACAGTATTTGTAATATTGAATTTATGATGACTAATTTTAAGTCAGATTTTTTATACTATTTATAACAGTTTTTATATTGATAAATGAAAATTGTATAATTTATATTAATACGATGCTGTCTGCAATGCATGATTTCCACTCGGAAACTGCTGGTAGTTAAGCCTTGATTTTTTTTTCAGCGATTGTTTATAACCTAAAAGGAGAAAGAAATCTCAAACCTCCTTGAAATTACAAGACTCAACATGTGGCTCCTAAAAGAAAAACTTCGTATACATATGGACCAAAAAGTAACACGCGCGATGAAACAAGTGAAACGTTATGTCGGGAAAAAATTCGGAATCGTTTCATCTTAATGGAAAACGTTTGGAAGAGCAAGAGGAATGAAGAAATTTTTTGTGTGTGTGTTAAAAAGTCCCCAAATTAGATGAAACGATGACAACGGTCGATTAAACGGTGCCGCTTGATTGAGGCCTTCAACATGACCAATGTGGTAGGCGACGTCGATAAACATGCGACTTAATGTATCCCCATAGCCAAACATCGCAAGATGACAAGTCTGGTGATCTTGGTGGCCACTGGTGTATAAAATGGCAACTTATCACACGACCTTCACCGAACGTATCCTTCAGAAATTGTTTGACACAGCGGGCGATATGAGGAGGTCCTCCATCTTGTATGAAAATTATTTAGCTTAGTGCTAGTCTTTCATGCAGTAGGAGACTAACATTTTCTCTAAAAAGTTGTAAATAACATTCACCACACAGTTACAGAAATTGTTTTGAAAGTTGGACCATTGGTTTCTTCTAAAAACAATTGGTCTAATAATAAAAGAAGAATTGAACTCATACCAAACTGTAACTTTGGGCTGATGAAGTGACGTTTCTGTGAAAATTCTGGGATCTTCTGTTGCCCATATGCGACTGTTTTGAGTGTTAACTACTCCGTTTAAAGAAAAGTGAGCTTCATCTGTCTACAAACATTCGATAGCCAGTTTTCATTAATTTAGATTTGCTGGAAAAATCAGGCAGTGAATTCTTGACGCTTCTAAAAATCGCTGACTTTCAGCTCTTGAAATCTTTTAATTTTGTACAGGTATTTAAAAAAAAAATTCTTAGTACTCTCCAAATTGTTCCATACGAAACCTCGTTTGTCTAGTACTTCTCCATAGGTGGATAACGTTTCAATAACTTCAACTTTCTGCGAAACAGCCGCGAAAAACTGACTTGCATGGCGATGGTCTTCCACTCCGAGGTTCTTCTTCCAGAGATCCAGTCTTTAAAAATATCTTTATCATTCGCCTTAAAGAGGAACAAATCATAGGTCCTTTACCGCTTCGAATATCTTTGGAGGTAAGAAACATTCGTAAAGCTTCAGTGGCCGATTCTGAATTACAATAAACAATTTTTTATCCAGAGTGCTTTATCCTGTAGTGACGGCATTCCAAAGTCAACAAATATCATCAGTTCTTAAAATTAGAGCTACTTCGGCCAGTAAATCAGTAAATACTGGCCGAAGTATCTTTAAACTGAAGAACTATGAATGCCGGCCAGGCAGCCTCTATCTTTACGATAAATATTATCAGATAGATATTTTTTTCGGATGTGTGAATTAAAGTAAATCTCGTAGATATACTGATTGAACTAAGTTGAGAATCAAATAATTGGTAAAAATATATTGAAATAAAAATTTTAATAAAATTTATTTGTGAATATAAGAGTTAAAATATATAAATATATAGTTCATAAAGGGCACATCTTGGATTCAATGAATGATCTTTTATTTCCGATATTTCAATGGGCTAAACGGCCATCTTTTTCAAGGATCTCATCCTGGTCAGTTTAGCCCATTGAAATATCGGAAATAAAAGATTATTTATTGAATCCAAGATGTGCCCTCTATGAACAAATATAACAATATGGATTGCTCTATTTTCAGAATAAATATATATATGATTTATATATCTAATAAAAATTATAGTTTTAAATAAAATATAGCTATAAATATATACAAAGTTTACAAGAAAAGTATGAACTATACGTTGTTTTCTCAAATAGGAAGCCAAATAAAATTGAAGTCAGTCGCAGTTGTGATTGGATATATCATAAAACCATTCGATAAAATCACAAGTTGCCTTAGCTTGATAGGTGGCGCCATCTATCGACCGCCACGTGAAGTGCAGCTGTCATTTCCCATGTTTGGCTGATGAGAGTTTGACAAGAAGTGAAGAATGTGCTAATGACTAATGTTGGTTTATTTCAGATTTTTTCGAAGGCTTGAATCTTTTCAAAAGTCGCGTGATGATAATAGTATATTTATTTTCAGTACTATTTTTTTTTTTAAATATACAAATTTATTTCTCTTTCTAAAGACCATCAAACAATATATTGAGAATCCCAAAGAGTGACTTTTTTCTTCTTCTTCTTTTTTCTTCAGGTAATTTTATGACACATGTGCATAAAGTTCAACACACACACATGGGTTATCATAAAAACTTTTTTAAAAAACTTAATAATTTTAATAAATTGAAAACCATTTTTTCTGTTGTAGTTTTGATTTTTGCCACTAGAGATAATACTGGTAGGGTTAATGGTGAAGGGAAAAATGTTTTTTTTTTTTTTTTACAAAAAAAAAAAAAAAAGAGCAGGTCTTACTTTCTCTCTCCCAGAAACATTAAAAGGGAGATTTAAATGGACCATTTTGGCGGCAGTAAAAATTCCATTTGTTCAATAGAACGAAGCAAGATGTTCGGATTAATTAATTGTTTAATTTGCCTGGAAGGTTCACACACAAAGGGAGTCGCGACATATGCTGGTTGCCCGGGAGACGAGCGGGAGTCGGCCGCCTGCCAAGACCCGGCGCCAAGATATTTATGAGCTCTTTTCATAATCACTAAAGCCACATTTTGATTTCCAACTAATATCAACTTCAATGAAAACTTTCCAAAATTGGTAGTTGTCAACTCTTTGGTTGGAAGGGTAATCAAAGAATTTTTTGGAAAGGAAATAGAGATGCGCGGATAACTCTGCGCCAAGTCGACGGCGGTGGCCCAAGTTGGGCGATCCAATAGCTCCTAAATTCTGTTCCACACTGCAGCGGGAGATCACGTGCAGCAAACTTGTTTTATTTTACACTTATACCTAATCTCCTTTGATAGAAATACTAAATGGACGTTTGTTACTCTTTTCCCCGCCAAAACTACTGAATCAATCATTAAGAAATTCTCCATGAAGATAAAGTTCAACACACACACACATGGATTATCATAAAAACTTAAAAAAAAAAAACTTGGTAATTTTAATAAATTGAAAACCATTATTTCTGTTGTAGTTTTGATTTTTGACACTAGAGATTATACTGGTAGGGTTAATAAATAGATTCGATTGACTTTTATCTTTGTACAATTGTGTGTGTGCTTTTTAAATTAAAATTATTTAACTGATTAGGCGTCCTAGAAAAATGTGGCTGAAATGCACCTGGGTAATAATACCCGGACGAAGTCGGGTCCATCCGACTGGTAGAGTACAGTATAGATAACAGTCCAAGCTGGACATGAAAATTTATACAATATGTGTCTGAGGAAGATTCTTGTATCTCGAAAGCTTATGTTGTTTGGCGTTATGTGTAAAAGGAACTTTTCTCAAGGTCATCTCCGTTTTAACGAAACAACGGTCCTGCGGGCGGGTCTCGGCAACAGCAAAGTAGAAATGCAGCCTTCAAAGAACCCCGAGGGATCAATAGACATCCTCTGGTGTTATTAATAAAGAGTATTGATTCCACCGCCTACATTAATTTTGATTTAACCCAACATCGCTCTTATGAGACCTAATTAAAAACGGCTCAATTTATAAATTAACTTTCAAAGTTAAAGAACTTCTCTTTCTTCTTTTTTAAATGATTCTATCTTACTCTAAGAAAGCGAAATTATTTAAATATTAAGACCAGTTTAACTCAAAGAAAATTATAGAGTTATTATATCGGAGGGAAATAAAAATTTAATTTAGCAACAAAAAAATCTAATTTGGGAAAACGAAAAATTTAATTTAGGTGTGTCTAATGGGTAAACATAACTGAAGAGATGAATCAATAATGTAAAAAAGGTTAATGTAAAAACGATGGCCAGAACATATTGAGTCGAGTCACGTAATAAATGACATTCTGGTGAGGTATCGATTTGTTTTCTGCTGAGCGTCGTGTAGCTGGCTAGCAACTAGTGGAAGCGAGTGAACAAGGCCGCCGCTCCCACCTCGGCCGTCGCTGACAAGACTCCTGCGTCTTGTACATGCCCTAGCTTTTTGGCGGTAGTGTTGGACGGATTTAAGGAATATTTACACGGAAATTAATGGAAATTCGCACAATAATGTTACTAAAATTGATGAAAAATTGTACAATGATCTCATTAAAATTTTTGAATTTGTTGATGAAATTTACACAATAATCTCACTGAAATTGATGAAAATTCGCACAATGATCTCACTATAATTGATGAAAATTCGCACAATATTCTCACTATAATTGATGAAAACTTACACAATATCTCATTTAAATTTTTGAATTTGTTGATGAAATTCGCACAATAATCTCACTAAAATTGACGAAAAACTTGCACAATGATCTCATTAAAATTTTTGAATTTGTTGATGAAATTCGCACAATAATCTCACTAAAATTGATGAAAATTCGCACAATGATCTCGTTAAAATTTTTGAATTTGTTGATGAAATTCGCACAATAATCTCAATGAAATTGATGAAAATTCGCACAATGATCTCACTATAATTGATGAAAATTCGCACAATAATCTCACTATAATTGATGAAAACTTGCACAATATCTCATTTAAATTTTTGAATTTGTTGATGGAATTCGCACAATAATCTCACTGAAATTGATGAAAATTCGCACAATGATCTCACTATAATTGATGAAAATTCGCAAAGTGATCTCAATAAATTGGTTAAAAATCGCAAAATGATTTGACCAAAATCAAAGTTAATATCCCTCAGACTACCAATATAAGAGATTTCAACTCGACGTCGCCTGCCTCTCTCGGTTCCACGACGCTCGAGCGTTACCAAGTTTTGTGAAGAACCCTCCGCTGTTATAACTAGCAAATCCAGAATACGATTATTTTATTAATCACGAGGCAACAACGCGCTATCTATATAAATAAACGAGTTTTTTTGTAAATAAAGCAAGTTTTCTACTGTCCTTACTGGGATGAAAACATCTTGGGATGGCTTGGCTCATCAGTGATGAACCCTCCCAGTGTTCTCGCCAGTTTAATCAATCTTACCGCGTTTTAAAGTTCCAGTATTGTATTGGAGGATTCTGCTTTTATGTCTTACACGGGCGGATTGCATATTAATTATATGTGTTAACGTGCTAAATGGTTTAATTTCGTACATATAGATGACGCGTTATTGCCATGTGCTTAAGTTTTGCCTAACTGGCCATGAATGAAGTGTTTGCGGAAGAGAAATGCTCGGTACAAAATTCTACATGTAAATCTACTGTACTCAATGTCCACACTTTAATTAAAAACTATACCTAAGATTCTATCCGTAAGATATATAAGTAGAATCCTCTCGAATATAATAATAAAGCTCTAAAAAAGCGGTATGATAGATTAACGAATAAAGACATTAAGACGCCAATGTTTCTTTTCACAAATAAATCAAACTTCTACTGTCCTTACTGCTACGAAAAAAATATTGGGAGGGCTTGACTCATCAGTAGTGAACCCTTCCAGCGGTTTCACTAATTTAATCTACCAGACCGTTTCTTCAGAGCTCTAATACTGTATTGGATCATTCTGCTTTTATCAGATACACCGAAGGGTGGAATCTTAGAAATAGTATTTAAGCAAACTATGTACATAAGCTTTTAGGGTAGTAGAATTACATTTAAATATTTGCATCAAGCAATGCCCTTCCGCAAACAATAAGGACAAGTTAGGCATAAATTAATACAAAGCAATAACGCGCCATCTATATAAAACGAATGAAGACATTAAGAAATTAATTGACGAATAATTGTTTTTATTTTGTATAAAATCATAATGGGCGCCTAACTAATACTTTTTATTTCCGGACAAAAATTTCGATAATAGATAGGTGGATGTGAAAATATAATATTTGAATCGGAGACAATTTCAACGTTGGTCTTTCAAAGCGAGAGAGGCGCACTTGCTCATGTGTTTTTATTTTTAAAAAATCTTGATAAAGAGAGGCAATTTTCCCCTCGGAATATTGGGGAAAAAATCCAATATAAGCATTTTCCCTAAGTATAGTGTGTGTATTCGGCATAAGTTCTTCTCTCTTCTACTTTGGGAACCATACAGATATAATTAATTTATTTCAGAACTAAATCGGCAGATTTTTTTTAAAAAGTCACAACCTAACTTTTCTTCTTCGACTTATTTCTACTAGAATTTAGGGTGATTTTTAGCAGTTCTTCAGTTCTCTTCTTGTTGTGCTGCGTAATGCGTGGGCGGCACGCCCTCTCTACCTGCTGGATTCTACGGTCCCATACGTTCCCATCGTTAACGCGAACACACAGCGCCATCTATCTGCGGAAATGTGAACTAATAATCATTGTTAGCACTCTTTTTACTCTACTTTTTAAACAAATTTACACAACCTCTAAACGAAAAATAAATTAGGAAGGCTTTGTTCACTCAAACTCCAACGATATGTTGTTGTTGCTTATTCCTATTTCAACGATATACGTGTTCTAAACGGCGGAACATTATGCCAGCCATATGTTTCCGCCGATATATGAGTTACAAACGAGCAAAACATAATGTCAGTCATTATAGGTCTTCTAAACCCGCGAAACATCATATATCCACACGTTTACATCGTTATAGTGTTATAAACCGTTGCCATACCTTTCCATCGTTATAAGTGCTCCAAACCCGGAGAAAATCATGTCAGCTATACGTTTACATCGTTATACGTGTGTTCTCAATCCGAGAAACACAATTTTAGCTATACGTTTACATCGTTATACGTGTGTTCTCAATCCGAGAAACACAATTTTAGCTATGCGTTTACATCGTTATACGTATTCTAAAACCGCGAAACATCATGTCGCCACACGTTTACATCGTTATCCGTGTGTTCTCAATCCGAGAAACACAATTTTAGCAATACGTTTACATCGTTATACGTATTCTAAAACCGCGAAACATCATGTCGCCACACGTTTACATCGTTATACGCGTTCTACACGCACTAATATTGCATCAACAATACGAAATTGAACTCCGAATTACATTAATTTCGTCTCCCTCATTTATCAGGGTATTACTGGATTTAAAAAATATGATTTTCTTTTTCAAATAGATTTAATAAAACCAATTGTGATTTTGACAGCTAAATCCGATTAAGTTTTATATTTTCTTTTCAATTTTAAAGCGCATATAATATTGTCCGGGAATGCTTAACTAAACATTGAATTATATCACTGAATAAAGAAAGTAATCTGCCACTGAATTAAATTGGTCCCACTGCTGCTTAATGCTCCTGTTTGTAATCATTGTTGGAAATGGATTTTCTCCTGTTGAATAACTTATTTTATCTCGATATTAAATCTTAATTAATCTAAATTAATTGGGAACCTGTCAAACACGGCATGCAGCAACATCATTGCGGTCCTCCAATTCCATTTTCTATTGCTAATAGACCTTCTTCAGCGACCTCTTAAGTTGACAAATTTCAACACATGAACTTGACAAGTGAAATTAATTTACAAGAGACATTTGTAACGACAATAGAGTTAACTCTTTCTTTTAAAAAATAGAAAATTCGGCTGGGAGAGTACTACTTCTAGCCGAAGCGTTTGTTTTTAAGAACTATGAATGCCGGCCATGCAAATTCCATCTTTAAAATAGCCAAATCTTTATTGAAAATAAACTTTAATTCTACTATAAGTTATTTAATTTTTATTTATAAAATGCAAGGGCTTTCGAGATACCTCTTCTTCACATTTGAGATAAATATTTCCTCAAAAAAGCTTTTTTTTTCTCTCGTGTAACCCACTAGCTGTTATCTACCCTTTAAGAGACCCAAAATGTTTTTTCAAATATGTTAATACCTGAATATATGCACTCACACACATGGGGGCAAAACTTAAGGAAATTGTACCTTTTAGAATTTATATGGGACTTCAGATAATAACTCTGAAATATATTTGATACACAGGGACCTTTATTGAAGACATACGAGATAATCAAGTGCGATCAAAATTTCTTCTGTCTCCTTAAAAAAAAAAAAAAAAACCCGGCGACATCAAAGACTTTCCACTTCCTTAAGTTTTTCCATGATTGCATATATATAAATACACGTATACTATGAATAAATAAATTATTTTAAAAAGTTCGGGAACTTTTTGATCCTACCTTGTATATAGATCAAAATAAACTGAAAACCTATTTATAAGAAAAAGGCATTTCCTGATTGTGCAACGAAAGTTGCTGATGGGTTTGGCAAGGAACTGATTCCTCAGAACTGGAAATACTCCAGAATTGGAAACAGGACCTGCTGCCGTTACTGTCCCAGCGCCAGCCCGAGGCCGCAGCGAGTCAGAACACCACCAGGCCGGCATTGTATTACCTGGATGGTGATGTGTATTTTCATGATTGATCTTGTTGTGGCATTATTTTTAATAGTTGTTGTTTGTGCTCTTTAGTACTATAAATGCGAATTGTGAGTTAGGTAGTTAATTCAGAAGCGGGCTATATTTTAGTACTTCTTGTATTCGTGGCTTGGTTATCAATAAGGAATTTGTTGCTAACGACGTGGTTCTCGTGATACTAGAGTAGCGCACGACTATATATATAACCTGCGACGTGTCTCACTTAGCCCTAGATGGGATTCACACGTAGAGAGAACTATAATAATTAAATAATTAAAAAGGTTCCTGGAGATGAGTTTCTTTTTATTTTATTCAAGTAGTCTCAATATTTCGGGAATCTCTGCCCTTCTACAGGAGAACATATATAAAACGCCGCCTGATGCCATTAATGTCCAGGAGATTTAAATCAATTGACCTAGAATATTTACACACGTACAATTTTTTAAATCATAAATATAAATTAAGTGTGTGTACTTGATTTAGATAATCCAATAATTGATATTGTTAAAATAGAAAGAAAATAGGAAAAAGAGTATAAATAATAGAAATTAAAAATATATATATTTTTATATTTAATCACAATAAAGGGCTATATATATGTATGTGTGTTAGAAAGAAAACATTGCGAAGAAATGCGCTACACGAGAGACATCATAGGTTTAATCATTTTTGATACCCAAACAGATGTTTGTTTGAAGAAAGATATCTCTCAAATGTGAAGAAAAGGTAAAACCTCGAAAAGTCTACATTTTATAAATACAAAAGGTACATCTTGCAGTTGAGTATTCACTTATTTTCAATAAACAGCAATTTAACACATAGAAACTGATAATTGTTATTAACTAGAGAAACTATCGAACTATTGATATGTAAGATATATTTCACATTCAGTTTTGTCGCCATTATTGCGGCGACAGGTCCAGCTTGCTGTGTGACCGACGTCTCTCCGTCACAACGCCTCAATATTTCTACAGCACATCTCTTGCACTCTCCTCTACAGAGAAAAATTTTCCATTTCCCCCTCAATAAAAATGTGAAGACAATTTCACCCGCTATTTACAATATTGTTATTTTCCGTGCGTGCCACCTTCCATTTTAAACCATCTAAATAAATTCCTAAACATTCATTTTTGCGAATTTTTCGTTGAAAAAATAAAACGTAAATCGCTTCCTGTTTTTCATTATTATTTTTGTTATTAGATTTTTAAAATTGCTGCTTTTATATTCCAATAATTGTTTACGCTCGGAGTATTTGGTGCGTGTAGGTTCCGTAGGCATATCCAGAATACGTCTAGAAATACGGAAATATTCAGATTTCTATTATCAATTCTTCATTTGTCTTTATCATCCCTAAACTATATATTTGAATTTGGTAAGATGTAAAATCAAGCATGATTTTAATGTCCTTTCCACTTCTTTTCTTCTCAAACTTCTACTCAAACCTTGTAATTCACCAATTTTTAATGTAAAATAGTCTCTGAATTTAGTGTTGTTGCTTGACACAAGCATCCCTTGTGCGGATATCGCGTCTGATTTGATAATAATAAATAAATAAAAATCTCTAATTTTACATAAGACACGATTTGGAAAAATCAATTCTCTTCTGTTATTTCCCAAACTTCTCGCTTGTCTCTCACAAGAAGGAAATCTATTATTTGTCCCCACCCAATCATTCATCCACATTGACATTCTGTACTCGATGTGAAACTTTTACTGCTCTTATATATCTACTACAATATACACCCTAATGGTTATACATTTAATAAGATTTACTGTAATTATAAAAATATTAGAAGGGCCTGGCTCATCAATAGAGAACACTTCCAGCGGTTTCACGAGTTTAATATGCTATTCTGCTATAATATTGTAGCGAAGTATTTTTTTTCTTTTATTTTAATAACATATTATCAATTTTTCGCGATATTTACTCTGTAAACTTCCCTCATTTCTTATCTTTTATTTATCATTGATAGTTTGTTCTTGCCTTGAATAAATTGCTGTCTCATCCTGAAGTTTTTGTCGGGGCTCAAAAATCATTCATTTTGGTTAGCAGCCCCGTAAATAAAGATATTTCCGAAGTTTTTGTCTTCCCTAATTTTCCACGTCGCAATATGGTATTGGGCTATTTTGCTTATATATCCGGTACTGTAGAGAAACTCGTAGCAAAGGTATTTAAGCGAACTATAGACCTAAGATTTGAGGTGAGAGAGAGTGGAAATAAATATTTATATAAATAATATATTAAAGGGGACGAAACTACTGGAAGGGTTCAGCCCTGATGAACCAGGCCTTTCCAATGTTTTTAACATTGCAGTAAAGGCATTAGAAAATTGCTTTATTCATAAAATTAAAAGTTTTTTTAAAAATGCGCAATATATAAATATTGTATAGTTATTTATTTATGCTTATGAGGTGATACAGCAGCGTATTTACAATTAGAGAGGAGACAAAATGAATTAAATCTAGAAAAAATATATGCATTATGATATATGCTCGCTAAAAAACATGGGCTCAGCTAGCCCGGCTGATAGTACCTTGTAAGGGCTCCTAATCCAGGGATACAGGATTAGCAGCGTTTGTACTCCATGTTAGGAGCGGCTGCACATCGCGTCTGTTCCTCTTGTCAGAGGCGGCCATTTCTTTGGAGCTAAGCCGACCTGTCACTGAGTAGTGCTCCCAGTCTTAATGACAAAGGCAGACGCATTCTACTTCACCCAGTGTGGAGATAAGAAAGAAGGAGATAACTATGTCAGGTTTATTCAAGCGATTTTTGGCTGCTTCATATCACGTGACCTTGAGCCGTGCAGTGTTTCTTTAGTTCGGAGCTAATGACCGTCGAAATTAAACAATAAATATAAGATCATACGTTCTAATCACTCTCTAGTAATTTATTATAATTTTTTTTTTGCATTTAAAAAAAATATTAACGTTTTTGCCTTTTTTTTTAAATCTGGAATTTTGAAAACAAACTTATTTCAAAGATTTTATTTATGAATTATTCTAATGTAAGGTTTTTTTATCGTCTGTATATTATAGAAATCTGACGTCTGTTCTTTCCATATTTTGTAATGGAACAGCGGCGTGAGAATAGTTGAAATTTATTACGTCGACACGCTTTTTAGGTTTAATTGTTCTTGATAATTTCCGTTGCTTTTGCTAAAAGGTTGATGCTCTCTATTTTATGATGACTTAGAACTGGCTGTTATTCTATAACCATTCGTTGAACTGGTTAAAAGTTAAAGTTTCAGCTCCAAACCTTCAAGTATATATCCGATCAAACGAATACGACAGAAACGATGCATTTCCTTATTTTGGACTGGCTAGCTTCCAATCAATGGATCTTCATCGGGACAATAATATATTTCTGTGAAAAATTGATACTTCGGCTAGTTAGAGTTTTTTATTTTCTCAACGTTTCGAGAAAAATCTTTTGTCTTCTCTAAAAATTGAACAATTTTTAACGCCTTGCCAAATGCTTTATTTTTATTTGTTTCTCCTGATGAAGACAAAAGATTGAAACGTTGAGAAAATAAAAAAACTCGAACTGGCCGAAGTGTCTATTTTTCACAGAAATATGATAATATAATAATAATCTTGTTATTAAATAAATGACACCACTAAACACAACAATTTATATTTAATTCTACTGTCCTTAAAACTTATATATATATTGTTTACTAAAATACCATACTTAGGATTCCATCTTTCATTGTCGCATATATAAGCAGAATCGTACAATACAGTATTAGAGCTCTAAAAAGCGGTCTGGTGGATTAAATTAGAGAAAGCGCTAGGAGGTTCCCCACTAATGAGCAAAGCCCTCCAACTATTTTTATTCGCAGTACGAACATTAGAAGTTTGTGTTAATTGTAAAGCAAATTTTCGTGTTTAGTGGTTTCGTTTTTTTGGGTATAAATGACGATTTTTTATTGCCTTTTAATATAATTATTAAAACAATTCGAATCTCCTTATTGGGCCGTTGAAGATCCATTGATCAAAAACTGACCATTTATAAATAAAGACACTCATCGCGTCTGAAGTCTATCGTAATCGTTTGATTCACATTTATACTTGATAAAAAATCATATTTAAAGTTCAATTCATTTTGTAAATACATTCTAACCTTTCTACAAAATCTGGATCTCTAGTGTTTTCATGCGTTGAATAATGTAAATAACTTATGTAAATAAACTTTTCTCCTTGTTTGGCGCAAGTATCCCTTGCGGGATATAGCGCTTTGGAAATAAAATAATTGAAACATAATTGAAACATACTTGAGATTTAAGCGATTGTTGATATTTACTATAAATGTTCAAATATCGTAACATATGTGAATCTTTTTATATATAGCTTTCACATTTCTTTCTTTTTGTTTGCGTGACTGAAGAATCCTGAAAACTAAATATATCAATAAAAGATTAATGAGTAGGAAAAAGAAAACAAACATAAAATTCATCATCGTGAGAATTCTGGGTTTCGATAATTAAAAAGACACATTCTTTATTGTGATGAAAAATTATTTGGAGGATTTGCTTATCAGTAGTGAACCTTTCCATTAGTCTTGACAATTTATAAGGTTGTCCCAAAAGTCTGTTTTTCTTAAAACGTTGTTTATCTTATTACTTAAATTAAATTATTACGGCGAATACATAATAATACATAATACAATTACTTTATACATAATACAATTACTTTATACATAATACAATTACTTTATACATAATACAATTACTTTATACATAATACAATTACTTTATACATAATACAATTACTTTATACATAATACAAAGATATAATACATAACGGCGAATAATATTGGTATTTAAATTTTTTGCAAGTGTTTACTAACTTTTAAGACAACCTTGTAATCCACCAAACCGCGCTTTTAAGAACTCTAATACTGTATTGGACGATTCTGTTTATATATGCGACACACTGAAGAAAGGAATATCAAGTAATTTATAATACAATATATTGAGGCTTATATGATTGTAAAAAGACATTTGAAAATTACCCCGCATGTGTTTCTTTTAAACGAAAAATCGAAATTTATTTTTAAGGAGAAATAACGATTATTTCTAACCTTAGGGATAAAGTATGAAAGGATGAATTGTGAAGAGTAATGGTTCGATTCCCATCCCTGGACACTTTTATTTTTCCGTTTATCATTACTCTTCACAATTCATCCTTTCATACTTCATCCCTAAGGTTAGAAATAATCGTTATTTCTCCTTAAAAATAAATATCGATTTTTCGTTTAAAAGAAACACATGCGGGTAATTTTCAAATGTCGTTTTACAAAGGAATATTAGTTATGACATTTAAGGGTAAGCTATATGGACATAAGCTGTGGTATGTATGACAGTAAACTTATATATAAATATTAGCATCGGTCAATTCTCTACAGCAAAGACAAGAAAGTTTGTTTTATTTGACAAATAATAATTCGGGCTGAAATCAGAAAATCTCGTAATGTGTAATGTGCAGGGATAATTTTGAGTCAGAACTAACTCGCTATATTGCCACGTGGAAAATTAGGAAAGACAAAAACTTCAGGAGGAGACAACAATTTATTTCAGGCAAGGACAAACTATGAATCGTAAACAAAAGATAAGCCACGAGGGAAATTTACAGAGTAGCAAAATATAAACATAAAAATCACCACTCTGTTAATAAAAATGATAAAATTAATAAATACTTTGTTACTATATATTTACCTGCAATAATCTGTATGAAGAAAGGAAATTACTTTTTAATAATACGTGCGCTAATCATTTATCACTCTATACCCTGCTGTCAGAAACGGTGAAAAGTAGACATAGTGCAATAGATTTATACAAATTTTGTGAGAAAGCGAGAAGAATGAGAAACATGTGTAAATAGTTTTCTTTTTTTTTTTTTGGGGGGGGGGGGGGGGGGGGGCCCATGTTAATTGTATATAGTACTGAATTGTATATAGTACTTGATTCAATTAAAACCATTGCTATACTGGGAGAATCCTGTATGGGACTTGATCCCTAATAAAGGTTTTTGTGTGTGTGCTTAATTGTTTTATATTTTATATATAGATGGCGCGTTATTGGCTTTTAAAACATGAAAGGTTTACGCCGCAAATTTTTTATTTGAGAAAATTACAAGTAACTTTCGGACATGAGATCTTTATTTAACTTTAACTGACGAAGGACATTCTCGAAAGCTCCTTAAATTTATCTTGAATCAAGTAATTGAGGCATAAACTTTCCTTTTTATGAGAAATTTAAACTATTTTTGGCGCGTATGATTCTTAAAAAAAAAAACAACAATTTCTACTTCCCTTTGTGCAATGATAAATTAATATGAGGGCCTGGCTCATCAGTGGTGAACCTTCTCTTTAAAAAAAAAAAATATTTTCACAGGATATTTTTGGATATTATTCTGAAATAAAAATAAACGGCCAATCTGAGAAATATATTTACCCCGATAGAAGGCTCAATCCATAAAAAAATTGCTTCAAAATTTCAAATTGAAAATGCTCATCTTGAAAACAACACAAAAAGAGCTAATTACGTATGTATTCCTTTAATGATAATCTATTCTTAACATAAGATGTTTACCTATAAATTTCTTTCTTTGAAATATAATTGGCTTAATTTCATCTTTTACAAATATAATTATTAAAAAAAAGAAGGCATTTCCTGACCACGAGCACATGTGCTTTTTAGATGGCAGAGCGCCATCTAGTGGAGCAAAAATAAACTAAACGTTTATTTAACTTGCTCCGTGATATTTGGCCAACCCAATTTCTTGATAAATCAAGAAAAGCCATCCACGAACGCGTTTCGCGCTGTTGACGCTCGTCAGCGTGGAGTAGGCTGTAACCACTGCGACCAAAAATATTTTTGGTCTCAGAGGCTTCTTGAGAAATCAAGAAATGGGTATTTAAGGCCAAATTTGCGTAAAGACGCTTAACACATGAAAAAAAAAAAAAAATAAAAAATAAAAGATAAGTTGGTCAGGTGTTGATGTTAAAAAAAAAAGAAGGCATTTCCTGACCACGAGCACATGTGCTTTTAATTATGCATGGTTGATTGGTAGACGGATGGTCTAAACCGTTGGTTTTCGACCGCTACGACCCGAGTTCAATTCCCACATTGGACACTTTTTTCTGATTTAAAAAAAAATCTCCAAAGGCTCCCGGTTCTTGCAAAAGTCAGACCCCACCAGCGAGTTCAAGTAACCAAACGGGCCTCTGGCACATTTGTAAGTGCAAAGTCGAACTGCTTTTCACATGTGTAGACATGTGGTACACTTACAGTAAAAGCAGTCGCCTACTTCTACCCACCATGATTATCATGGCCTGTACCACGTGTACTAGGAATAAGCGAAAAAAATGCATTCCTTTAATTCCTTATATATGTATCCCTTTAATGATAGCATATTCCTAACATAAGATGTTTACTCTCTCACAATATATTTCTATAAAATAATAAAATAAATAGCTTCATTTCATATTTTACAAATATTATTGGGTTTAAATAAAATATATTGCACATATATAATTATATAATTCATTATATATCTTTATATATTATTATTTAAAAATGCTTATTTTGGATCATAAAGTTTTATTTTCCAATATTTCGTGAGGTAACTCGCTAAACTTCTTCGGGGAACAAGATTGTTTTGAGATGCTCGCATATCAATTCACGAGTATGTACAACTGCTATAAAATTTAAAATATCTAAAATCTACAATATTCATGTTTATAAATATAATAAATAATAATATAAGATGAAATAATATATAAAATATTAATAAATAAAGAATAAATAAATATATACATTTAAAATATAAGAATTGGTATACGTATATCCTAATATACATTTGAGATATGAAAGTTTTTTCAATCTGTTAGCCACACTCCTTTCATTTAATCATTTGAACTTAATTAACAAAATGTTATTTTTTACATTTAGCGCATGCATAATTTTATTAAGAAATAAATTATTCATGTTAATTAGATATAATTTAGCAAGAAAAAAAGTAACACATTTATATTTTTACATTATTTTTATTAGGTTTGTATTTCTTAGCAACACTTCTACCGAGTCTGTTCATATTATGTGATGTGCATTTTACACATAAGCGACATAATATTTTCTTTGTAATTTTGTGATGATGATATTAATGTTCCAAAAGTCTCTCTTTTTTAAAGACATTAAAAACAAGGATTTAATTGATTATATCCTTGTCAGGCGCGAAGATTCTGATTGGTGAACAGGCTACAACACCAGTTTTGGTAAATTCGGAAAAAGCTGACTCATAATAGTATTTTGTAATTATAGGGAGATAACTTGGAATCGAACCTGGAATATTTTCTTGGAGAACGGCATCTATTCTAATCATTATCCTAAAGACAGATTCTTATATTTATATGAAAAATAGACACTTCGGTCAGTTGGAGTTTTTTTATTTTCTCAACGTTTCGACAAAAATCTTTTGTCTTCGTCAGGAGAAGTAAATTAATTTTATTTAAATTACTTCTCCTGACGAAGACAAAATATTTTTGTCGAAACGTTGAGAAAAAAAAAACTCCAACTGGCGAAGTGTCTATTTTTCATATAAATATGAATGCCGGCCAGGAAGCCTCTATCTTTACGATAGATTCTTATATGTTAATCGTTTTACACTTTATTTATGGGGGTCGGTGGAAGGGTGGTCTAAACCGTTGGTTTTCGACCGCTAAGATCCGGGATAGAATCCCGTATTGGGCACTTTTTCAGATAAAAAAAAACCTTGATTCTTGCCCAAGTACAACCCCTCCAGCGAGTTCAAGTAACCAAACGGGGCTTTGGAATATTTGTAAGTGCAAAAGTAGAACTGCTTTTCACATTGGTAGACATGTGGTGCACTTACAGTAAAAGCAGTCGTTAACTACCCACCATGATTATCATGGCCTGTACCACGTGTACTTGAGATAAGTAAAAAAAAAAAAAAAAAACACACACACACTTTATTCTTCTTCTTCCTTATCTCCACTCAATCATATTAGGGTGTCAAGCTTGTAAAGCTTGAGACTTTTGATGGTGTCTGTTGACAACCATCATGATTGGGTGAAGTAGAATGCGTCTGCCTTTGTCATTAAAACTGGGAGCACTACTCAGTGGCAGGCCGACTTAGCTCTAAAATAAATGGCCGCCTCTGACATGAGGAACAGACGCCATGTGCAGCCGCTCCTAACATGGAGTACAAACGCTGCTCATCCTGTATCCCTGGATTAGGAGCCCTTACAGGGTACTATCAGCCGGGCCAGCTGAGCCCAGGTTTTTTAGTGAGCTTGTTACTGCTCCCCCTCCTCCTTTTTCATCCGGGCTTGGGACCGGCAAAGGCGGAATTAACACACTTTATTTATTAATTATTATATTTTTCTTGAAAGGATATCTCGGCCAGACAAAAATATTGATTCTCACGATGTTTCAGTTAAAATCATTCACTATCGTCAGGTAGGAAAGAAATCAAACAAACAGAAGGAAGCTACAAGCTATCTAGTTTGTTGGATGATATCACCAAAATGTCGTGAAAATATAGATTCTCATCTGGCCGCGAGGTGTCCTTTCAAATGAAAATATAGGTTTCGGCCAGGTTGAATGTAATTTTCACATTAATCTACAGTTAAACCTGTCTATAGCGCCCCCCTCTCAGGACTCACCAAAATAGGGTGCTATAGACAGGTCACTTTTATTGTAAATCGCATCGTACTACATATTTAAAATAGGGTGCTATAGAGAGGGAGGCTATATTTAGAGGGGGCGCTATAGACAGGTTTAACTGTATATTTTTCACATTATTTTAAATCTCAGGAAAATAGAACGAGGGGGTTAAGAAGCTGGCCGAATTTTCCAGAAAGTGTTTTGGTCACATAAAAAAAAAAGGGAAAATGTACCTATTTGCATATAACATTCTATTTTATGATTTATTCAAAAATCAAAGTCAATTTTAAAAATAGGAAGAAAAATATATAAACGAAAATTTATAATATAAAAATGAAAGTTTAAATGGTTTTTATTTTCATTGATAGCGGTTGCCATATTGGCAATGCTTAGTTGGATGATTAGAAAATGTCCTGTGCTATACACCTCACTTTTTTTTTTTTGCTTATCCCTAGTACACGTGGTACAGGCCATGATAATCATAGTGGGTAGAAGTAGGCTACTGCTTTTTACTGTAAATGCACCACATGTCTATACATGTGAAAAGCAGTTCGAATTTGCATTTACAAATGTGCCAGAGCCCCGTTTAGTTACTTGCACTCGCTGGTAGGGTTGTACTTTTGCAATAATCGGGGGCCACTGGAGCATTTTTTTTTTAACCAGAAAAAAAGTGTCCAATGCGGGAATCGAACCCGGGTTGTAACGGTCGAAAACCAACGGCTTAGACCATCCTTCCACCGACCCCCTACACCTCACATATATGTGGTACATTAGTCAACTATAACTTGTTATACTGACAGAGAAGAGATTTATATTGTCATATAGATAAATGACAAACTTTTATTCAATAATACACGTAGTATCTTTATTGTCACTTAGAAACATTATAAAGGACAAACGTCAAGATAACATGTCAATTTATTTAGATCAATGAGAGAATTTTTCTGAGTAAAAAATTGTCGCAGTTATTAATACACACACAAAAACCTTCATTAGGGACTTGTCCCATACAAATTCTCCCAATTGGGTAAGGTAATAATCATCTTGTGTTATTTACATAGAAATTAAACTGGCTTTACTGTTCGTCTCAAAGTCATTCACTTGTTGACTGGTCCTTACATAATGATGATCTAAAAAAATATACAATTACTAATATAAGATTGTCCCAAAAGTTCGTAAACACTTGCAAACAATTGAATATCAATATTATTCGCCGTTATGTATAATGTCTTTGTATTATATATAAAGTAATTGTATTATGTATTCTCCTTAATAATATTATTCTCCAAGTAATAAGAAAAACAACGCTTTAAGAAAAACACGAACATTTGGGAATATCTTATATTATTGATAAAATAATAACTAGGAAATTATGCGATATATATATATATATATATTAGTTCAATTCTATATTGCTATACTGATAATACATTGATATTCCAATATAAATAGAGTATAATAGTAATTTATATGAGTTATAGTATATAAAATATATAAATGAAACCTAAGATATCCCTGTATGTACCACCGTGGTTACCAACAGATAAATAGAAGCCAAGGTCACGCCAGAGTAGCAGACGACGGTCCCAGTAGAGCCATAAACCAACGTCCATCAGTCGCTAGATCTGATACCATTTCTACCGACCCCGCTGACTGAATGGATCATCTGCAGTAGACGGCGCTTTCTGCTTGCTCTAGCTTTGTTCGTTGTTTTCTTCTCCCAGGGATTTTTTAAAAATCATTTTAGTAGTACGTAAAATTCTTCTGGGAGAGCATGATAAAAAGTGGAGAAAAATAAACATATACTATATAAACTATATAGTGAAGATTTGTGTATATGAATATCATTATCTCTCTCTTTTTTTCTCCACTTTTTAAAAAATCATTTCAGTAGTACGTAAAATTCTTCTGGTAGAGCATGATAAAAAGTGGGGGAAAAATAATGATATACTATATAAACTACATAGTAAAGTTTTGTATAGGAATATCATTTTCTCTTTTTTTATCCACTTTTTATCATGATCTCCCAGAATAATTTTACGTACTGCTAAAATTATTTTTAAAAATTCCATGTGAGCGATTTTCTCATGTAATAAACATAAATACAGGAACTCTAGTGATGAGCTTGGCGTGAAGGTTCGAAGAGCAAGGAGAAAACCACGAACAAAGCTAGAGCAGAAAGCACCGTCTACTGCAGATGATCCATTATATATATATATATGAAAAAACAATAGAAAAAAAAAATAAGTGGCTCAGGTGTTGATATTAAAAATAAAGAAGGCATTTCCTGACCACGAGCACATGTGGGTTGGCCAAATTTCACGGAGCAAGTAAAAAAAACGTTTAGTTTATTTTTGATCCACTAGATGGCGCTCTGCCATCTAAAAAGCACATGTGCTCGTGGTAAGGAAATACCTTCTTTATATATACATATATATATATATATATATATATATATATATTAAATAGAGCAATACATAAATAGATCTTTAATTAAAAAGGCCTATATTGGATCAAAATGTAATTTATCTACCAATATTTCAGTTGGCTGAACGCCATTTTTCAAGGTATTATAACATACTAGCCGCGCGCGCGCGAATGACCCGGGCAACGCCCGGGTTTTACCCGATTGAATGTTTTTATTCAAATACTATTCGTTACAATTATAAATTGGCGCCGTGGATGTCACTCTTGTGAAACGTCCCGCTCCAAATTTTGTGTCTGAGAAGCGATATTTTTATAGAGAGATGATCTGGCTTTGTGTCTTCTGCTCGAATGAATTTTTTAATGATAGAATTTTGTTCCTGCATACTAAAAATGAACTGGCTTCACCCGTGGTCCCTGCTTTTTGGAATTTTTCCCGATATAATTCCCGATATAAACATGATACAGCAATATTGTCATCATCATTTTCTGACTAAAAACAACTATTTTTGCCCAGAACCTGTCAATTTCATTTTTTATTGGCTAAAATTCCGATAAATATCTCTTCCAAATGTTTCTCTATGTGTCCTATACTATAGGTATATATACGTCTCAAATCGATGTTTATTCCTCTTCTCTCTCCACCAAATTTTATAAATAAACCGTTAAGAAATTTCACATGTAGGTGCAGCTGATACTATCTATACACGGTAGGATAAAAAAGTTCTCGAACTTTTAAAAAATAAAATATAAAACAACTTTTGAAGAATGTAAAATCAATTTTACTGTAAAGAACAAAGCCTAAACTATAATTTAATTTAGCAACGCCAGTAAATGCACATGCATAGTTTTCATTTTAGGCATATTTTTGTTGTAAGTATTTAGCTAGCGTCGGTTCTGCAATGTCATCATTTGAGCAAAGGGCAAATATTAAATTTTGTGCAAAATAAAAAAGTATTTCACAGACATTAACATTAATGAACGAAGCTTATGAAGACGAAAAATTGTCACGAACGCTTATAAAAATTGACTTCGAACTAGCATTTCAACAGTTTTTTTCACGCTGGAAAAAAATGTGTAGATAACCAAGGCTCCTATTTTGAAAATTTTGATGTTTAAATTACTATACTACGAATAAATAATTAATTTTTAAAAAGTTCGGGAACTTTTTGATCCTACCTTATATATTAACATATAGACTATTGTGACAGTCTGAAATAATAAGCCCAATAACAAACTTATTTGCCTATTAGAATTTATAAATGATAACAATGATGGTATTTAAATAATTTCTTATCATTTTAATTGCTTCTTTTACAACTAATGATGATAATAATAATAATATTTATTAGTCTGAATCAATTCATATAACTTAGATTTATAATAGAATATTGAAAAACTGAATATATATTGTAGCGTAGAAATCAAGTCTTTGTATATCTGAAGATGTGAAAGTATTTATTGATGACGTCAACACGACCAGTCGACAAATATTAACAAACTAGCCGAATGACCCGGGCAACGCCCGTGTTTTACCCGATTGAATGTTTTTATTCAAATATTATTTGTTACAATTATAAATTGTGGTCATGTGGCCTAGTGGTCATGGCATCTGCCCGGTAAGCGGAAGGTCGTGGGTTCGATTCTCATCCCTTGACACTTTTTTTTATTTTATCCATTCTGACCAAAATCTATCCGTGAACTTCACACAGACAGAATAAGGCAATTATATAAGTAGATTAACCAAACTATCTACAGCTAGGGTATCTTGAACAAGCAAACAAAGAAATATTTTAAAGATGATTTTACAACTACAGAGTAATATATATTTTTAAAATCCGTTGAATATTTTTATTAAATAATATTAAATTAAATAATAAATTATGTCTTCGCCACAATATATATACACATAAGTAATACACATATACACCTTTCCCCCGATTTACATGGTACTTGTTTTACACGTTTTCGCTTTTACACGGTTTTCAAAAAGGTTTTTTTCTGTTTTATCGCACTATACTAAATGCTACTGTGATTGAACACATGCGCTGTGTACACATCTCACGAGGAATCCCGAGCTTATGTGCTGACTACATATTTTAACCTGTCAATGCATTTTATTTTTATTTCTGTGTACACCTATCCCCCGATTTACACGTTTTTCTCAGGAACGTATCTACCGTGTAAATCGGGGGATAGGTGTATAAGTATATATATATTCTCTCCTCAATATGAACAACACTGAATTTTTCAAATATAATCTTTTTCGCATACAAAAAGGGAATTCGAGGAAAATATTTAAATGTGTGGGGTTCTATCTATATATGACATAAAGTTGCGCGGAAGGATTTTATTCTTGTGCTAAATGTGTGTGGCACCTCTTCCTGAAAACAGGAACTGCCACTTCATCAGCTTGAACATCTTTTTTTTTGGCCAATTTGACCGCTATCATAACTCCTCTCGTAGAATGTTATGGGATAGAAGCCGCCCCTGTACTGACTAAGACAGAAGCTTGAAACTTTGGCATACAGGTTGGCCTTTGTCTGAATTTGTCAACAACTGGTGCTGTAGCCCATTTTTTATCACCGCCCTTACCTTTGTAGTGGGATGATAAACCAGATGCTTTGTTTTAATGCATTTTTAAAGGGAGAGCTGCCACCTTTTGTCCATATATTCTGTATACTGAAGTGATAAAAAAATCCAATGTTTAATGCATTTTTAAAGGGAGAGCTGCCACTTTTTGTCCATATATTCTGTATACTGGGGAATAAACAAAAACCAATGTTTAATGCATTTTTGAAGGGAGAGCTGCCACCTTTTGTCCATATATTCTGTATACTGGGGTGATAAACCAGATGCTTTGTTTTAATGCATTTTTAAAGGGAGAGGTGCCACCTTTTGTCCATATATTCTGTATACTGGGGAATAAACAAAAACCAACGTTTAATGCATTTTTAAAGTGTGAGCTGCCACCTTTTGTCCATATATTCTGTATGCTGGGGTGATAAACAAAACCCAATGTTTAAAGCATTTTTAAAGGGAGAGCTGCCACATTTTGTCCATATATTCTGTATACTGGGATGATAAACCAGATGCTTTGTTTTAATGCATTTTTAAAGGAAGAGCTGCCACCTTTTGTCCATATATTCTGTATACTGGGGAATAAACAAAAACCAATGTTTAATGCATTTTTAAAGGGTGAACTGCGACCTTTTGTCCATATATTCTGTATAGTGGGGAATAAACAAAAACCAATGTTTAATGCATTTTTAAAGGGAGAGCTGCCACCTTTTGTCCATATATTCTGTATACTGGGGTGATAAACCAGATGCTTTGTTTTAATGCATTTTTAAAGGAAGAGCTGCCACCTTTTGTCCATATATTCTGTATACTGGGGAATAAACAAAAACCAATGTTTAATGCATTTTTAAAGGGTGAGCTGCGACCTTTTGTCCATATATTTTGTATAGTGGGGAATAAACAAAAACCAATGTTTAATGCATTTTTAAAGTGTGAGCTGCCACCTTTTGTCCATATATTCTGTATACTGGGGAATAAACAAAAACCAATGTTTAATGCATTTTTGAAGGGAGAGCTGCCACCTTTTGTCCATATATTCTGTATACTGGGGTGATAAACCAGATGCTTTGTTTTAATGCATTTTTAAAGGAAGAGCTGCCACCTTTTGTCCATATATTCTGTATTCTGGGGAATAAACAAAAACCAATGTTTAATGCATTTTTAAAGTGTGAGCTGCCACCTTTTGTCCATATATTCTGTATAGTGGGGAATAAACAAAAACCAATGTTTAATGCATTTTTAAAGGGAGAGCTGCCACCTTTTGTCCATATATTCTGTATACTGGGATGATAAACAAAATCCAATGTTTAATGCATTTTTAAAGGGAGAGGTGCCACCTTTTGTCCATATATTCTGTATACTGGGGTGATAAACCAGATGTTTTGTTTTAATGCATTTTTAAAGGGAGAGGTGCCACCTTTTGTCCATATATTCTGTATACTGGGGAATAAACAAAATCCAATGTTTAATGCATTTTTAAAGTGTGAGCTGCCACCTTTTGTCCATATATTCTGTATGCTGGGGTGATAAACAAAATCCAATGTTTAATGCATTTTTAAAGGGAGAGCTGCCACCTTTTGTCCATATATTCTGTATGCTGGGGTGATAAACAAAATCCAATGTTTAATGCATTTTTAAAGGGAGAGGTGCCACCTTTTGTCCATATATTCTGTATATTGGGGTGATAAACAAAATCCAATGTTTAATGCATTTTTAAAGGGAGAGCTGCCACCTTTTGTCCATATATTCTGTATACTGGGGTGATAAACAAAATCCAATGTTTAATGCATTTTTAAAGGGTGAGCTGCCACTTTATGTATATGTATATCTTCCTCCCGAGACTTTATGCTATATCTCTCTATCTTACAAAATACAATATCAAAACCCGATACACGACCACAGCAAATTTAAGGGAAATTCTTCGCCATCCCAACGCTAAACATAACAATCAAGAATTCAAATAAAACATCCTTTATAGCATTCCCTGTAAACCACACCTTGTAACTTATATAGAAGAAACCGGCAAAATCCGGAAGAAAGAGCAAACCAACACAAAAGGCCTTTAAAAACTATAGCTAATTATCACTTTTGGTGGATGCACTGAGGTGGATGCGATCGAACACGTCGGTCCGTCGTACCATCCTGCATCCAACGATCACATATCCGCATTACAGTTGTTTGGTTTCGCCCAACACGACTACCGATTTCCCTGAAAGATAATCTACAATCTCGGTATGCCACTATCCTTTCTCTGTCGAACTCGGATACTTGATCAAAAGATGATCACTGTTTTATATGCGGCATTATTGACGTTAAAAAAAAACCACAATTGCCGAACTTGAAATCGTCGAAATCTCCAAGCCTCAAATAGTGCTTTGAAGTGGAGCCACAGGCGCGCGTGATGTGCGTCTGCCCAGAAATTCTAATCATTTGCATATGTCACCTCCGCTAATGCATGTTGTAAATTTCATAATACAGTCGAACTTGGATAATTCGAACCCCAAGGGACCATAAAAAATTCGAATTATCCAAAAATTCGAATTAAAAACGGAAATTCTATTTATAGGAAATTCTAGGGACCAAGATAAATATTCGAATTAAAGAGGTTTTCGAATTAAAGAAGTTCGAATTATCCAAGTTCTACTGTATTTGCATGTTTCTTTAAGGATTCTGCATTTACGGTGATCAGCAGTTTATTTGAAATGTTAGCCATAGAGTGTGTTTTATTAATCTTTTATATTCTGTCGCGTGAAGGCATCGCGTGGTTAATAAAAACATTTTAAAAATAAAGAGAGACACTGACGATGATAAGCATATAGCCTAACGAAATATTGGATATCGAAATTTGAAAAAAAAAAGCTTAAAAAAAGTAAAATTGTACAGGGACCCAGGTTGATAAATTAAGAGAAAGGCATCTCCTGATCGTGCAACTAAAAGTTGCTGCTAGCTTGCGCCATCTGTCGGAATAAATATCAATTTATCTCGTTAATTTTTCAATTATTCCCTAATTCTGGAATTTGACCAATTTTAGAATAATTAAAAATCCACGAGAATAGTTGATATTTATTCCAACAGATGGCGCAAGCCATTAGCAACTTTTAGTTTATAAATTTGAAATATTATTATTAATATATTTTATATATTTTTATATTTTATTTTTAATAAGATAATTCAAGATCATAGTCTTTGGTTAGTTAGATGTTTAATATTTACTTGTGTTCTCTATGCTGTGTTAAATTTAAAAGGTCGCGTGATAACTTCCTAATACCTCTAACAAATATTCTTAACTTTATTTTTCCTGACGAGGATAAAATATTTTAGTCGAAACGTTGGAGAAATAGAAACTCTACTGGCCGAAGTGTCTCCTAACAAATAGTTCACTGACCCCAAGCTGCTCATTTAGAGGTTTGAATTTAGTATATCTTGTGGTGAGAGATAACTTTTGTAAAATTGTTTTCAGAGAAGAGAAAAAAGATGGGCGTTAGCCTCGTCGAAATATTGGATTGTAATAAACCGACATTGATCCAAGATAAGCCAAGTTCATTAAGGTTTATACATTAGAACATACTCCTTGAGAGGTCACTCCCGCTAGAGGACACCTCTCTATAAAGGACAGTTTCCATCACCAATACAGTAGAACAACCTACATGAGAGGACACTCCCGCTAGGCCACCTTTTGGCCATATATTCTGTATACTGGGGTGATAAACCAGATGTTTTGTTTTAATGCATTTTTAAAGGGAGAGCTGCCACCTTTTGGCCATATATTCTGTATACTGGGGAATAAACAAAATCCAATGTTTAATGCATTTTTAAAGGGCGAGCTGCCACCTTTTGTTCATATATTCTGTATACTGGGGTGATAAACAAAATCCAATGTTTAATGCATTTTTAAAGGGAGAGCTGCCACCTTTTGTCCATATATTCTGTATGCTGGGGTGATAAACAAAATCCAATGTTTAATGCATTTTTAAAGGGTGAGCTGCCACTTTATGTATATGTATATCTTCCTCCCGAGACTTTATGCTATATCTCTCTATCTTACAAAATACAATATCAAAACCCGATACACGACCACAGCAAATTTAAGGGAAATTCTTCGCCATCCCAACGCTAAACATAACAATCAAGAATTCAAATAAAACATCCTTTATAGCATTCCCTGTAAACCACACCTTGTAACTTATATAGAAGAAACCGGCAAAATCCGGAAGAAAGAGCAAACCAACACAAAAGGCCTTTAAAACCATAGCTAATTATCACTTTTGGTGGATGCACTGAGGTGGATGCGATCGAACACGTCGGTCCGTCGTACCATCCTGCATCCAACGATCACATATCCGCATTACAGTTGTTTGGTTTCGTTCAACACGACTACCGATTTCCCTGAAAGATAATCTACAATCTCGGTATGCCACTATCCTTTCTCTGTCGAACTCGGATACTTGATCAAAAGATGATCACTGTTTTATACGCGGCATTATTGACGTTAAAAAAAAAACAACACAATTGCCGAACTTGAAATCGTCGAAATCTCCAAGCCTCAAATAGTGCTTTGAAGTGGAGCCACAGGCGCGCGTGATGTGCGTCTGCCCAGAAATTCTAATCATTTGCATATGTCACCTCCGCTAATGCATGTTGTAAATTTCATAATATTTGCATGTTTCTTTCAGTATGCTGCATTTACGGTGATCAGCAGTTTATTTAAAATGTTAGCCATAGAGTGTGTTTTATTAATCTTTTATATTCTGTCGCGTGAAGGCATCGCGTGGTTAATATAAACATTTTAAAAATAAAGAGAGACACTTACGAAGATTAGCATATAGCCTAGCGAAATATTGGATATCGAAATTTGGAAAAAAAAGCTTGAAAAAAGTAAAATTGTACAGGGACCCAGGTTGATAAATTAAGAGAAAAGGCATCTCCTGATCGTGCAACTAAAAGTTGCTGCTAGCTTGCGCCATCTGTCGGAATAAATATCAATTTATCTCGTTAATTTTTCAATTATTCCCTAATTCTGGAATTTGACCAATTTTAGAATAATTAAAAATCCACGAGAATAGTTGATATTTATTCCAACAGATGGCGCAAGCCATTAGCAACTTTTAGTTTATAAATTTGAAATATTATTATTAATATATTTTATATATTTTTATATTTTATTTTTAATAATATAATTCAAGATCATAGTCTTTGGTTCGTTAGATGTTTAATATTTACTTGTTTTTTCTATGCTGTGTAAAATTTAAAAGGTCGCGTGAGAACTTCCTAATACCTATAACAAATATTCTTAACTTTATTTTTCCTGACGAGGATAAAATATTTTTGTCGAAACGTTGGAGAAATAGAAACTCTACTGGCCGAAGTGTCTCCTAACAAATAGTTCACTGACCCCAAGCTGCTCATTTAGAGGTTTGAATTTAGTATATCTTGTGGTGAGATAACTTTTGTAAAATTGTTTTCAGAGAAGAGAAAAAAGATGGGCGTTAGCCTCGTCGAAATATTGGATTGTAATAAACCGACATTGATCCAAGATAAGCCAAGTTCATGAAGTGATAATACAATAGAACCTCCATGAGAGGACACTCCCACTAGAGAACACCTCTCTATAAAGGACAGTTTCCATCACCAATACATTAGAACATACTCCATGAGAGGTCACTCCCGCTAGAGGGCACCTCTCTATAAAGGACAGTTTCCATCACCAATACATTAGAACATACTCCATGAGAGGACACTCCCGCTAGAGGACACCTCTCTATAAAGGACAGTTTCCATCACCAATACATTAGAACATACTCCATGAGAGGACACTCCCGCTAGAGGACACCTCTCTATAAAGGACAGTTTCCATCACCAATACAGTAGAACATACTCCATGAGAGGACACTCCTGCTAGAGGACACCTCTCTATAAAGGACAGTTTCAATCACCAATACAGTAGAACATACTCCATGAGAGGACACTCCTGCTAGAGGACACCTCTCTATAAAGGACAGTTTCCATCACCAATACAGTAGAACATACTCCATGAGAGGACACTCCCGCTAGAGGACACCTCTCTATAAAGGACAGTTTTCATCACCAATACCGTAGAACATACTCCATGAGAGGACACTCCCGCTAGAGGACACCTCTCTATAAAAGACAGTTTCATTTGCAAAATGGCCATTTTTACTATTTAGCAACTCTCCGGTAAGAAGACACCTCTCCCTAAAGGACACTTTGGCTCTGCAATTAGGTGTCTTTTACAAGGAGGTTCTAATGTATAAGAGATATGAAAAATGAGAGAGGAAATTTAAAAGTTAAAATACGCACTATTTTGATTAATACTTTCTATAAGAGATGAAAATATTCAGAATATAACAAAATTATTCTAATTATATCAAAATGAATATTTAACAAACAAACAAATTAGCAACAAAAGTCATGAGAAGGATCTTGTATATGACTTTTAAAAAGTAAACATTTTTTAAGTGTGAAAAAATGGCACAAAAACCATTTCAACCCTCAAGCTATATTTTAATATTCTTCTGAGAAGTTGTGAAGATATATATTTTGTTAGGATTCTTTAAGAATGTTTTAAAAGATAAAATAAATTGGGGGTTGGAGACAAACTATGCCAGAGGACAAATATAACGATGAACCATTTTGTTTGGCAGAAGTGTTTCTAAATAAAGGATATTCGGAGAAAAATTATAATTATATAATTATATAAAAACACACATTCAGTTTAAAAAATATTAAGCTGACATTTATTTTAGGAACATTTTGTGGGAGCGTCGTTTTATAATTCAAATGTTGTTTTTTAAAAGGCGAATCAAGTCCTTGTTTGATGCGCCTACGAATTAAACCCTTTTAAAATTAGACACCAAACCATGAGGTTTACTAAGTGTTTTGTTGAAATGGGTGTCTACACGAGGAAAAGTGAGGTAAAATAACCTGGACTATATATATAGAGAGAGGATATCTACAAAGTTAAGCGATCACTGACACGTATGTTGCAAAAGACATCAATCAATATTCCATGGTCTCCATAGCCAAATGTTACGTTCACTTGGATAGGGCTTGGCATGGGATGAGTAAAAATGTTATAATGCCTATCCAGGTAGAATAAGTGAATATAATTCATCGGAACTATAAGATAATCAAGCAGTGCTCCAAGAGATGAGCCTGAACTTCCATTTCGATCAGTTCAACACCTCTTAAAAGGTCTAAATCCTCACAAGACAAAGACAGAGTGAATTCGACAAACTTCTCCAAAAGTATATATAATCAAATTTAAACATTCATAAAATTTAGTTAAATAGGAACTTCGTTTTTATGGGAAAAATGTGAGGGTTGAAAGGGGAAGAAGAAACTTTAATGCAATATAAATGCAGCTTTTTACTTAAGACATTCGTGTACTAATCAAGGGAGATAGTGATTCTCTGAGAGATTTAAAATTCTTTCTTTTATGCTGCTTCGTCTGCCATATTTATTTGTGGCTGTGTCTTCATGTTTCTTGATTTCTTATATTGGAACCACATGCTGTTTAAGCAATATCTATTCCGTTGACGGGAGGAAAACAAAAGGCAGCAAAGGCTTATTAAGACCTCCCGAGGAAAATATTCAAGAAATCTCATTAAGTGATGCCCCGGACGTTCTGCAAACATACTCCGGCGTTTGTCTTGGAGGGACCTCGAATATTTCTGCAGCCTCAATAGGAATATATTGGGTCAAACTTGTGGAAGATTTCGCAGACTATATTTTTACTTTGTTAGAATAGAAAATAAAATATGTTTTCAATTTAAAAGTCTTGAGGAAAATAAACCCGCGGCAGGTTTTATTAAGCGAAAATATTATTTTGAATTAAAAATATGCACTATTAGTTAATATTGGCCTTATGGGAACTGCTCATTAATATTTTTTTTATTAAAAAACGTACCACATACATGTAGTATGTGCTCTAGTAACTCCTAATATAAGACCTCATAGAATCTTTCTGCCCAAGTTTTTCTGTCTCTAGCGCGATCGTTTATTCTAAAGATTTCGAGGTAGCGTTTGATATAAATATTGTCGGGTAGAAAATTGAGAAAGTCAAGTCTCAAGATGACAAGGCAATTTATTTTTTTTTATCCAAACAATTTAAGCTTATTTACATAAAATAACAGAGAGGCAATAAGATAAGTTTGCTATGTATCAAAATATTGAACTTAGTAATCTATTTTATAAAATAATACATTTTTTGTGTTTCAATATTGTAAGGTAGAAAATCAGGAAAGACAAAATTTAGGATGACACGGCAATTTATTTAGGGCAAGCACTAATTAAAATGGATAAAATATAAGAGAAGCAATGAGGGCAATTTCCGCAGAGTAATAATATAAATAAACATCAAATAATCTGTACATAAAATAATAAATAATTTGCTACAATATTTATTATTGGAATCGTAAATTTACTGTTGTTCGTTGGTATGAAAGTCTAAGCGGAGTCAGACAACTAATTATTTAACGAAAAATTAACTTTTCATTACATTTATTTAGTACAAATTATTAGAAGTGGTTAAATTGTTGTATACTACATGTTGATGTTTTTTTTTTGTTGGTCAAAGATCATGTCCAAGTGAGTTTCATGCTCTTCCTTGTTTGTGGAGACCATTAGGATGTCATCAATGTAAGGGAATACAAAGTCTAGGCCAAATAGTACCTCATTGATAAATCTTTGGAAAGTCGCAGGGGCGTTTCTGAGTCCAAAACTCATTACGTTGAATTCGAACAATCCAAATGGTGTTATTACAGCTGTTTTCTCCTTGTCTTCTTCATTACTGACCATAAAGAATCAAAACTTATTTCCCTGTTATACATTTAAACGATTAAAAGTCTAGGGTTTTATTCTTAAAATATTATAACTGACCATTATTTTTATATATTTTGTCACGTAGAGAGAGAGAGAGAAACTTAGGAAAGACGAACTTCAGAATGACACAGCAATTTATTTAAGGCAAAAACAAAAATCAACATTTATAAGCAATGAGGGAAGTTTCCAGAGTAGCAAAACATAAATAATATAAATATAAAAAATTTACTAATCTGTATATATAAAATATAATAAATACTTTGCTACAATATATTGAACGTCTATAATTCCTAAATTTAAAAGGTTTCGAAAAGCACTATTTAAAATCATTCTTCTAAATCTAAATAAATCCAAAAAAACTTTCATTACTCTAAACATTACTCTTCACAATTCATCCTTTCATACTTCATCCCTAAGGTTAGAAAAAAATCGTTATTTCTCTTTAAAATAAGTTTCGATTTTTCGTTCAAAAGAAACACATGAGGGGTAATTTTCAAATGTCGTTCTACATACTATTTATTGTTGGCAAGAAAAAAATTGTCGATCTTTAAAACCTTTGAAATTTTATAAATTGTAATTGTTGACTCTTCCGACTCAAAAGATTGCCGACCCCTGGTTTAAGGCAATTACTCTGATAAACACAGGGGAAGGTTTCGATTTCATAACATTCTAAGAGAGAATTGTGAAATCGGTCGAATTTTCCAAATAGATGATTAAGCTGGTGAAGGAGTAGAGATTCCAATTCCAGGTCAGAAAACAATACAAAACTCGGGACAATGGTATTCATGTACAAGAAGGGGACATCCTTGTCTTTAAAACTGCATTAAAATAATGCACTTGTTTATCATTACAATGTATAACAAAATATTTTTAAAACTTAATTCTGTTGACGTTATGTGGCGCTGAGTTTGTTGTTGATACACTTTAAATATGTTTTAACACCTTGATAAAGGTTGGTGTTCAGCCAACTGAAATATTGGTAAAATAAATGATATTTCGATCCAATATATGCATTTTTAATTAAAGATTTATTTATGGATTGCTCTATTTTCAAAATGTAAAACTTTTGTCTGAATTTTCCGAAGCCCTCTCTCTCTCTGGTGTTATATATTTGGCCTACTTCTTTTAACTTTTTATATGGTTCTTGGCTACTTTTAGTGTACTTCCTGTTATATATGTCTATTAGTATAAAGGTCAAATTTTCCCATATGTCTGTTTATCGATAAACTCCACACAAAACTACTGGAGTAAATAGCACCAAATTTACATGACACACCATTTGATCCTGGGAAAGGTTAAAGGCTAATTATTTTTATAAATAACTTTAGTTGTACAATTTTATTAACAAATTTATTTATCTACGTGCGCCAATTTAACTCGCAATCAGCTCCACCCACACGATTTTTTATAATTACATTTCCCCCGCTGATATTTGTTGAAATTACATTTTATTAATAAATGTGTTCCAAAAAATAAATGGTTCAAAAATATATTTATAAAATATTATATAAAATTAATAATAATTGTGTGTGTGTGTGAATAATAAATTTGAAAATAAAAGAACATTTCTGAAAAAGACTTTTTACGAAAAATGTAAGGCCTGAAATAACTTTACAAGACCTTTGTACTTAAGCGTGGCTTTAGTACAATATAAGTACAGTATAATATATTTGACTTGGTATTCTTGACAACCTAGGTTCGAAGCTAGGTGTTGGTTTTTTTTTTTTCAATTTTATTTTTCAAACACACACTATCCTTTTTAATAATTTTATTTAAAATACTTTTTTTTGTAATGTATGCTTTAAAAATTAGCATACATTTTTAATATAAGTGAGCATTATCATGTAGACACATTTTAATCGAAGATATTAACGGACATACATTTTTGATTTTATTAAATTCATGAAACTATATCGTTTTGATTTTATTAAGGACATTTTTAAATTCAGTATTTGGACATATAGAGAGATAAAGGTTTTAAAGAGTTTTAAAATCTTAAAGCTTAATAGGGTCATTATTTTTTTGTATTTAGGAATTATACACTTTTAAATGTCGTTAAACTACACATTTTTATTGTTATATTTCAAATATATATATTCGCTATTCAAAATTTTTAATGTTTATATTATAACATACAGTGTCTCTCTCTCTATGAAACTTTAAAATGTCTTTAGGAATAAATCATTTTATATCATGATTATATATTTTATTATTTTGATTTGAAAATAGAGCAATCTATAAATAAATCTTTAAATAAAAAGGCATATATTGGATCAAAGTATCATTTATTTTACCAATATTTCAGTTGCCTTTTTATTAAAATAAATTAAATATTATATATTATATTATGATACTGCCTTTATTAAATTCCAGATTGTCCTTCCTGACTCCTATTTATCTATGATAGTGATATGATTGTTCTGTTGTTACAATAAATACTTGATAAAAAGGTAGACATGCACTTTCTGTGGATCAGGAATAACAATGGAGATGTTGCACTACTTATTTGATTGTGCTGCTCTGTCTGAGGAAAGACGAAAACTAAATGATAAAACGGGGCAACTTTGTCCTTCATTTCCGGCACTAATTAATGAAATATCAAAGAATAGGTATATAGCGGTGGCGATATTTGGATTCCACAGGATTATATCCCGGAAAAAGGCCACACAGTGTTCTCCCCATCCCTTGTGAACTGGCGAATCCTGTATAGGGCGAGAGGCCCTAAATAAAGGCTTTGTTGTTGTTGTTGATAAAAAGGTAAAGAAAGCCCATATGAAACAATATACAAATGACGTTAAAATCCAAATAATATATATATATATATGATGATTTAAGACCATGGAATTGTTGTAAATAGTCTAGATATCTACTACCACATGTTCCACCACGTGACTGTATATAACTTCTTATTTACTGCAAATAGAAAGCCTCACCTAACATCAATCTGTACCGCATAAGAATCTAATAAAGTATAGCAACTGTACAGATAGAAGGAATGGAGACTAACAGTAGAAAATTAAGGTTAAAACTAATCAGGCTTAGGTGAGAATAGAAGAAGGCCTAGCAAAACCCAGTCCAACTTTTACGAGGTCGTGGCCCTCCTGGATAATAAAACTTTCCCCCCCTGTTTACGTCAGAAAAGGGCAGCGACCTGTTCGGACCCGCTCAGCTATAAAAAGGAGGTCCCGATCCTCAGTTAGTCAGTCCTTAGTTAGTCGTCGTTCCAGTCCCAGTGCACCGGACGCTCCGATCCAAGGTAAACCCTTTCCTGCCAGAATTCTCCTCATCCCATTCCTTCTTGACGTCAGACGCTTCTTAGTGGAATCTCTGTTTGTTTATTTCACCTTTGGCCCAGCTGTGTCGCCTTCCACCACGACTGCACGGTAGAGTTGACATCGAGGTTCGTCTAGCATCAGGTAACACTGGTCCCAGAGAGAGAGAGGTCCCAAGATATCACATATATATATATCACTTATATAAAATTAAAAAGACTTATAATTTGAGAGTAAAGTAAAATATACATAGAACAAGATACAACTGTAATAAATCCAATCTTACGCCTTTAAAATAGTTTTGAATTTTGATAACAGATGGCGCGCTAGTGCATCATATTATAAATCCAGACGAGGAAAACAATTCTGGAACAAATTTTATTGATTTAGTTAAATATAGCTTTTTATTCTTTATATATTAGGCTAGAAATTTACTCAGGCAAAACCCGGGCTTTGACCGGGTCATTCATCTAGTAATATACACAAGTATTTGGAACTAGACTAGAACGCGGCTGATACCACACTCATCCTTACAGTGACACGCTAACCTTGACATATGCTGGGTGGGATCTGTGGCCACTGGACATACGTCGGACCTGAAGGCTGTTGTTGGGTTCTGTGCTGCCTGGAGTATAGGGGCTCTATCTGTGCTTCTTGCGGTGAATCTGTATAAGACCGGTGGTCTTAATAAAGCTGTGTGTGCCATTTAGAATAAGGTTGGAGTTGCGCAATGGATAACGTGTTAGAATACGGATCAGTGAGAAGCTTCCAGATTTTTTCATGGGTCTTTTTTTTCTTTGCTTAATTTTAGGTTTTTTAAAATCTCCTGTAAGGCTTTTTCAATGGGAATTCTTTTCAGAACTCTTTCATAAAACATTTATGGGACATAATGACGTAGCATATTTGCCGGTCAGATATCGCAAGAGCATGTACAATGATAAAGAACCATTTAAAATTATATCGAGGAAAGCTACATTCAAAGCTAGAAAGCTATTCAGTTTATAAATCTTTCGTTATTGAGGTACTCGTTTTTCAACATTTGTTAAGGTTCTGGTTAAGGAAATTGACGTGTTGAAAGAAAGGCCCACTCTTCAGCCAACTGGAAGGTTAAATGGTCGATTAGAGAGCGAAAAATCGAATCTTCCCACTGTTAGAGCTGAGAAGCTTGTTGCAATTTTTCACAGGTCTCAGGGAGGGGAATCGAATGTTTACAGATATTACCTCGAGAAGCAGATGGGCTTTGTAAATTTCTTAATACCCCCCAAATCCTAAACTCAAAGAAAAAATATAATTGTGTAATATATCAGCAGTAAAGGCATAATGGCAATAGCATTTATTTACTATTTCACCGAAGAAATATGAGATGTTTGGATCAGTAAACTAGTTTTCAATTACGTGGTTAAAGATCACACACACAAAAGACCCTTTTAAATGATATTTCATTAAAATCTATTCAAATTTATTCAACAATATCGTAAATTAAGCCCTTAATTGTAAGTGTGTAATGCTTAAAAACAACCATTTTATTTTAAGAATAAATTTGTCTTTTTCTTTTAGTTATATTTAAAGCTCAATTTAGGACAAACAACAATTCTCTTTTTGATGGGTTAAATGAAGTATACTAGAATGATACATTCTTTGGAAGAGATTGAAGCGAATTTTATTATTGAGTTCATATAACATTATATATGGATAAATAAATAGAGAAAGACAACGAGACAATGAAAATATTTTTTAAAATATTTTTTAACAAAATCAAAACCATACATTTAAATTGAAGATATTTACATAAGACCAAACCCCCACTGCAGGGACGTCTGAATTCATCAGCTGTTACGTATCTTTCAACATCCCCATATAAGAAGTGTAGGAAGAGTCGGCGGCTAGTTTTTCGATTATATCCTTTACCTCATCGTAAGCGGTCCGAGGATGCTGGTTGGTTTGGGCCTTGGGGATTAAAGACTAGATGAAGGAGGCAGTCTTGTCTAGGAACTCCTTGACAGGGTCCGCTGTTGGCGTAGAGTTGGTCGAGGAGGGGGTGGGTAATAAAGACGATGGGCTGGCCCTCAGCGCCGGTGCAGAAAGCTCGGTAGCTGGAGTCTCCGGGGAGGAACGGAACGGCTCGCCGCTGGTGAAGACGCGGTAGAGCTAAAAGGTATCAAGGAGGTCTGCTTGGTGTCAGATCCCTTTGCAGCGGATGTAGGCGCTGTGGATTTGTGAGAGGGCGTGGATTGAGAGGATGGAGGTGACGACACCGGTGCACTCCGGGTGTTCTGAAGATTGGTTGGACTATTCCGTGGGTTCCCAAGGGGCAGGTCGCTCGCCGATGTCCCTGGCGGTGACATCTACTACACCCAACGCCGTAGGTGATGTAGACGGGTGTCGATTCTCATTTGGAGATGATCACCATCTTCGCAGAGAGCTGGTGGCCTCCATCATTCATTCATAAGGAGAAAGGTCTCCCTGTTGCCGGCGGTCCAGGTGTAGCCGTCACAGGACATCAACTCATAGGCCAGGGAGCCAACCCGGTAGTATGGTCGCAGCGCTTGGACGATGTCCTCCTTCCCCACTGCGATCGGCGAGTTCCGGAATATAATCTCCGCCTTCCTTCTGTACAGGAATGCTCTCAGGAAGGTTTTGTTGATGGCGAGTCCTTTCTCCACAAGGAGCTTTGCGTTCTCAATGCTGGCGAGTCCAACCAAAACATGGCCGAACATTTTCATCAGCTCTGGTAGACGGATCTCTTTCCCAGCATCTCCTCCAAGGCTTTCGTGTATTGCACGGGATGGAATTCCGCGCACTATTCTACATAGCAGAACTGGTCGAACAATGCTGCCGCGGATCTGGTCTTGTTCAACGTTTGCTGCCCTCTGGTGCTTTTGACGAAGGAAACGGAATCCCTTGTGGTATTTCTTGTCTGTCCAGTTGACTTTGTGTTACTAGCGTCCGGCCTCGCAATCTTGAACCGATGACTTGTAGGGTCACACCATCTTCTTTTGTTGCGATTTACAAGTTGGAAAAAATTCAGTGTTGTCATTTTATCAACCTGCTCTGCCCAATTTTTCTTTTTACCCCGGCCTGATTTACATCTCCGCCGATGTTCACGGACAAGTTTGCATGCCATCTTTCCCATCTGAATTCATACGAGTATTTGCAGAATGACTTTTCGTCGACTAACTCGACTTTCATTTTTTGATAATTCGATGGGACCATCTCCATCGTATTTCCGCCTTTCTGGCTCTCGGCCAATACCGCATGCACGTTCGAAATCTCCATCTCTCCAGCTTCCATCTCCAAAATGCGCGGAGCTCGCGCGCTGCGTGGCCTCACGGCCGAGATCACGGCTGAGATAGAGCCAATTTGACAATCAACTTAATCTTCTTGACATTAAATAAAAAAATAAATAAAAATAAAACGAACATTTGAAAATATCCAAAAACAATATATACATTTAAATTCAATAAAAAATATTCAAACCAATCTGATCCCTCAGTAAGGAACGTCTGAAATTCATCAGCTGTCTCAAGCCGCCTTGAATTCGGATAGTTTTTTACTTAGTAGTTGTTATCCCGAACATTTGCAATTTCAACGTCGAGGAATTCATCCACCCGAGATAGTCGTCTGCATAGAGACGTTAAACAACCTAGGATATCCTCCCTTTTAGAGCGGTACAAAACCGCATGTTCTATCATGTACCTCAACATCCTCATATAAGGGGTGTAGGAAGTTGTCAACGTTCATTTTGTTAAACAATTCTTCAACCATATCCTCAGTGGGGTGAGGAAACTGTTTATTTGGGCCTTGCTAGAAGTTTCCGGGGTGTTGGTGGAGGGTTCATTCTCGGGAGCTTTGTCTTTTGGGGCTAATGGTGTGGAGAACATCCGCGCCGGGGCAGCCTCTAGCGCAGGGTGGTTGAATGCTGCAGGTAGAGGTGCAGCTGCAATGGTGGTAGGAACAGGTGCTGAGATCTTCACACTGGTCCTCTGGCCTGGGGAATGCTTGTCGCCCTGAGAGTGCAGTTCATCTTTTTATGGCCCATCCGTTAGCACATAGATCAACGGAAGCCGTACTCCAAGTAGGCCAACGCAGATCTTCTCTAGAAGATCCGTGATCCTTTTCCACTCGTTCATGAGCAAGAAGGGCGTCTTTTTCAGGTCAAGCAAGGTGTAGCCGCCGGAGGAGTTCACGACAGGAGCGATTGATACCACCTGGTAGTAAGGTCTCAGGGCTCTGATGAGATTTCCATGTCCTTAACGTAAGGCAGGCCGCTGATGGTGGATCTGATGGATGCCTTTTTATTCTGGTAGAGCAGGGCTTTGAGGAGGACCTCGTTGATTAACAGGTCATCCTCAATAACTATCTCCGCCATTTAAGGCCGCTCCAGGCCAATCAGGACCTGCCCCGAAACATTTCTCAGCTACAACACGCAACCTTTGCCCAATTTACTTACAAGGGCCTTGATAGAGTCAACCGGAATGAATTCCGGTGCGTATTCCAGGTATAGCATCTGGTCAAAGGTCGCATCCTCAGATATTCTCCAGCACTGCTCAAGCAGTTGCCTCGAGATCTCTACCTACTCAATATTGATTCTGGGATGCGATGGTTGGCGAGAGGCGCAGTCCTGTCCTGTTGGTGGTGGCTTGGTGAGAATTTTCGGGAGGAGGCGCTCCACTATTAAAAAGGCGAATGCTTATGTTTTTTCTTCTGCTCAAAGTTAGTCAATTCGTCCTCAACGATTTCAGCTCAATTCCGAATTTTTTTAGAAGAATTTACATAATCGCCGCCGTTTTTAATGGATACATTTGCATGATTTTCCATTATTTTAAAAGTTCTAGATTTTTTTCTTTTTTCTAAAACTTCATTCGTCGATAGCTTGACGTTCGTTGTTTGCGTCTCAATGGGATTATTATCATTATTGTTCTCGTTATATTGGCCAACCGCAAAAACCGAATACCGTTTGGAAACATCTATCCTCTCCATCTCCAACGCCGAAAAACGCGGAGCTCGCACCCCGCATGGCCGAGAGATACAAGGAGTGTCGCCTTTACGTTATTTTAGTACCAGCTCGATGTGTAAGAAATTCACTTTAGAAGACAGGTTGCTCTCTCTAAGTACCCATTGCTTACAAAAGAGAGAGAAAAATACATTTTTATAAAATCTTGTGTCAATAGCTCAATGCTCAGAAAAAGCCTGTCTTGGCCAACGCGAGATAGCGAGGCCGTCTTTCTCCAGTCCTTGGCCGAAGAACCAGCACTGCCGGTCAAGTACCCGCCGTATGATGTTGAAGGCCTTCCGAATGTGGGGTCTGAGTTGCAGGTTCAATACTGGAGGTCCAATGACAGATCGCTAGAACCACAGGCGAAGCAGGTCTCTCGAACCGAGGCTGGATGTGCAAGTGGGGAAGGGCGTGCCGGGCCAGCAGTATTGCTATGTCGGCATTGTGCTCTTAGAAGATGGTTTTTACTGCATTGAAATTGTTCTTAGCTCCGGGTGAGTAATTTAATGTCACCGGCGTTAGACTAGACGTTCCCGTGGCCGAGTATTTGCTCTAGATGACGCAGGAGTGGACCTGTAGCAAGGCTGAAGAAAGACGCTGGCGACGCAGCTCTGTTCCACTCCATTCAACAGGTAGAAGTTGTAGTTGTGAGATTACTCTGGCTGCAGCGTCTATCCCGGCGTGCAATATGAGGAACTACTTGATGAAATCCGACGGCAGCAGAAGGAACACCAGTAAAGAAATCAGGAAACTCTGGTTCAAAGTGTCGAAATCAAGCTCTAGGTCGGTGGAGCTAGCAGTATGTTGTTCCTTGAGGTTGCGGCGACCTCTTTAAACACGCGAGCTATGTTTTCTAAGAGGAGCACCGTCCCAGAACAGCTTTTTTTCGAGCATCAGACGGCGGATGGCTTTAGTAAGCTCCTCCGCGGGGTCACTGTCTTCTAGGGTGATGGGAGTCGTCACTCCACGCAGGAAATACGTGGATCTCTTGACAGGCGGAAAAGAAAGAGAGGTGCCGACACGTTATTTTTTAGCACTAGCTCGATATTCAAAGTTCAGCAGACAAGGTGCCCATTGTTTACAAAAGAGAGAGACACTTGCCATGATTGTTATTTCAACAACACCTCGATATGTAAATAATAAAGTTCAGCAGACTGGTCACCAGATACTTGTTAGCTCCATATCCGGGCTTCTGTCCTCCGACCAAATTTGACGAAGGTTTAGCTAGACTAATGATGCCAGGTACCGCGGCCCTATCGCTGTCGCTAATTAAATCTTTTAATGGCCCAAGATCTGCAGCGATTAATCGACCGCTCGCTGGCTCTCCCGGGAGGGGGAATTTTTAAAGACGCTCCTCTCTCTCTCTTTCTCTCTCCTAGTCCTCAAATCCCCCTCTTTTTTCCCGCTGGGAGGGGAGGGAGCGGCAAGTAATCTTTCTAAAAATCCTTCTAAATCAATTGTGGCGGCAGAGTTGGCTGCCTTCCAGAAGGCGAATGTGTGTCACAAGTGAAAGTAATGATCTCCCGCTAGATCTACTTTTTTTGGCCATTATTCTCTCTCGGCTGTCGGCAGCGCTGGATTTTAAATGGCAGGCCAGTTAAGTCGCAGTTACTCGCTCGTATCGAGCTCCTACTTTCTCCCTTTTATTTATTTTTTGGATTTCTTTGCCCGTTTTTTACCCCATTTATTTTCCGTATTTGGAGTGGTCGCCCGGCCTGATGCCCGGACCAAACCCCGATTGTTGCGCGATGGGTCCCGCCTTCTTAAGCCGTTTTTTCTTCCTCCTAATTCTCGCCTTCGTTGAAGACGAACAGATGGTTTAAGCTTCTGTTACATTGTTGAGAATTAGTGTTCAACATCAGTTTTAGAAAAGTTTACACGATTGTGCTATCCTTCCCCACACACTCCTCAGATCTACTAGTTTTCAAATATACATTAAAATCGTATTGTCTTTGATTTAATTTATAAAAATTGACGGGTGCTCCTTTCTTTTAAGTTTAAAACGGAATGACTTTCATCACGTGTATAGCTTGGGACCATACAAATAGAGACATCTCCCAAACCAACTTTTTTTACCTTAGAACTGAAAATAGTGGAACCCAATAAATAAAACCAAATAAAAATATAGCTTCAAACAACCGAATCGATAATCCAAATAAATTATATTTCCCACAAATCAAATAAAAATATTCGTCAAGAAAAATATTTATTTCCAGAGAAATTTCCACAAAATATCAACTTTTAAATAGAAGTGAAGGACAACTTTTAAATTAGAGTTATACCTCATACAAGGCTCTCAAATCTCTTTCATTAAAGTTTCGACTTTTTCACCCGAGGGCTGCCCGCTGTGAGCGCGCGTGTCAAGGTTGGCAAACCTTGGCGAGGTGAATAGCTGAGAGAGAGAATCAGTCCTGAGGCGCTGCCAGTGAATAGCTTAATTATTGCCGAGATAAATCTTTTTTCCTCCAATTTTCGGTGTTTTTTCTTTGATGTATCATTTCGACACGGAGTTTCACATTAGTTTGTGGTGATGATCACATCGGCTGAAAAGCCTTGCTCACTCTCAATGCGCTTTACATAAAAATGGAGATAAATGAAAAAGAAGCGCTTCATGGCATCTTACTTTTTCTTCACGTGAGCACTACATCTGTCAATCCTAGTAATTGTCCATGGTTTCCATGGATAAGTATTCAGCAACATAGACAGAGTGTAAAGTTTGAAACTAAGGAAGTGCATAGAATCATATCACAGCACCCTTCAACGACTTAATTTGAATACTACTCTTTGTGTTGTATAGTAGCCTTATAATAGTCCTATATGTCAAATACTGCTAGAACCTCGTTTAATACTAAATATTAATATTCCCAGTCGTTTTATATTGGTTTACTTTCTAGTGTATATACCGCAATAGTACGCATCTATTTACAAGAAATTTAACTATTTTTTTTTTGCACGATTTTTTCATTTTACAAATAACACGCCTCCAACTGTCCTTACTGCAATGGGAAAATATTGAGAGGGCCTGGGTTATCAGTGGTAAACCCTCCTAGTGGTTTTGCCAGTTTAATCAACCACACCGCTATAATATTACATATATGCATCTATTATTGTATTGGACTATTTTACTTAATATATACAGATCGTTATATAGAGAGGAAGTCTCTTGGTTAAGGTATTTAAGGAATCCATATATACATAAGCTTAGAAGAAATTATAAATATATCTAAATACTTGAATCAAGCAATGCTCTTCCACAAATAACTCGCCACAAGTTAGATAAAATATAACCATCAGGCCTTAGTGTGCCATCCATTTAAAAGACATAAAACTATTTAGCACGTATATACATTATAGCGTATATAAGTCTTATTATTATAACATTTCATACACCAAGAGGACCTAGTTTCTTACTACCCACTGATCCATAGTTTACATCCTAGTGTATAGAAGCGTCTGATTATTAGGACATTTCATACACTGATAATACCTAGTTTCTTACAGCTCAATAATCCATGGGCTACATCCTAGTGTATAGAAGCGTCTGATTATTAGGACATTTCATACACTGAGAGGACCTAGTTTCTTACTACTCAATAATCCATGGGCTACATTCTAGTGTATAGAAGCGTCTGATTACACAGGTCTACAAAAAAAAACTTTTTTTTTTTGCACAAGAGAACCTGATGGTGTTTCTAGTGTAACTTTTCATGCTGAACTCAAAAATCTAATCAGAAATTTCCCATCACCCATGGTTTTTGCCTGACGATCTTTTTTTAGTATTGGGAAAAATACATGCATCCAACATGAAAGAGACTTACGAAAACATGAAACTGCTTTTGAAAAAGATAGAATATGAAAGATACGGTTGGAAAATATGCAGTGATTTGAAAGTCGTTGCTCTCTTGCGGGGATTACAGCTTGGATATACAAAATTTTGTTGTTTTCTGTGTGAGTGGGATAGCAGAGATAGGGAAAGGCATTACATAAAAAAAATCTGGTCAAACCGTAAAATCTTTACTCCAGGATATAAAAATATTGCAAATCTACCCCTGATCGATTCAGAAAATATTTACTTACCACCATTACATATTAAACTGGGATTAATGAAGAACTTTGTCAAGGCAATGGATCGAAATGCCAGTGGATTTGCCTACCTAAAACAAAAAATTTCTAGTATAAGTGAAGCGAAGATTAAAGAAGGCATTTTCGTTGGACCTCAGATTCGAGAATTGCAGCAGGATGGAAATTTTCAAAATAGCTTGAATGAAGTTGAAGCAGCAGCATGGAATTCCTTTAGAAACGTTTGCAAAAACTTCTTAGGAAGTGTCAAGGTTGAAAATTACCGAGACATAGTTAATGATCTGTTGCTTTCCTACAAGGCACTGGGATGTAACATGTCCCTCAAGATCCATTTCCTGCATTCACATCTAGATTTCTTTCCAGACAATCTTGGCGCAGTTAGCGATGAGCATGGTGAGAGGTTTCATCAAGCTATATCAAGCATGGAGAAGCGGTACCAAGGTAAATGGAGTCCCGCTATGCTTGCCGGCGACTGCTGGGCACTCAAGAGGGATCTACCACAAGCAACGTATAGAAGAAAATCCACTGTCACTGCTTTTCAATAATAAATATGTTTCGTTCATATATGCCTATATATTAACAATATTTCCAAATTCAAGTAGGTGCATCTCAGAAATATTGTGTAATAGAAAAAACCTTATGGTATATTTGGATTCAGGACATGTAGATAAGATGCTATTTCTTTGTGGACAAAGAAAAATATTTTTGATAAACCAGTTACGTGACATTGTTTGCAATTTTTAGTGTATTTATCCCAATACTAAAAAAAGACCGTCACGCAAAAACCATACGTGATGGGATTTTTCTGATTAGATTTTTGAGTTCAGCATGAAAAGTTACACTAGAAACATAATCAGGTTCTCTTGTGCAAAAATCTTGTTGACCAGTGTTATTGGAACATTTCCTACACTGAGAAGACCTAGTTTCTTACTACTCAATATCCCATGGGCTACATCCTAGTGTATAGAAGCGTCTTATTATTAGAACAATTCATACACTGAGAAGACCTAGTTTTCTACTACTCAATAACCCATGGGCTACATCCTAGTGTATAGAAGCGTCTGATTATTAGGACATTTCATACACTGAGAGGACCTAGTTTCTTACTACTCAATAATCCATGGGCTACATTCTAGTGTATAGAAGCGTCTGATTATTGGAACATTTCCTACACTGAGAAGACCTAGTTTCTTACTACTCAATAACCCATGGGCTACATCCTAGTGTATAGAAGCGTCTGATTATTAGGACAATTCATGCACTGAGAACACCTCGCGCTTCTTAGACTAAGTTAAGTATAAAAAATTCATGGCTCTCCAATTTTTGCATAACTCTAATCACACTTGTATAAATGAGTGCAAATAATCAAACGGGGCTCATAACTTTTCATTTCAAACTCGAATTGCTTTCTATATGTGTAAAATGTGCTTACTGCACAAGCAGGTGCAGCCCTCTATTTTCCACAATTATCACGAGTCTGTAATAGCGACGGAATAAGTGAAGCACTTCTCACAATATTTGTGAAGAAATAAACAATCCCAGAGTAAGCCGAGCGAGCTGTAACGGAGGAGGGGAGAACCCAGGCGTTCAAATAAATTCCCGTGATTTCCATCGATACTTTTGAAGCGCTTCTTTCTCCTTCTCTCCAACAATCATTCTCAGATTTAGAGCAAAACACAGTTTAAAAATCAAATCTTCAAAGTTATACCTTGATCGATAAAAAGAAAGATCCTATTTCATTTTGGAAAAGAAGTTGAATATTTTGGAAATTTCAAAATAATTTCCTTTCTCACACACATCTTTATTCATTTTTTAAATAAAACAAAAGTAAAACTTGTATATATATGAGACTTTTGAAAAAGTATATATTTTATTTCATATAAAATTATTTTAGCTTATCCACATATATATACCTTAATCGTTATTTGAGATACTATATTTTTAATCATTAATTTTTATAAATATCATTTTAAAAATAGTTATTTTTTTTAGCATATAAAGTGAAATAAATAGAATTAATATTACATATCACGTGTGTAAAAAAAATTTCTAAATATTTGTCTTAATAATAAAGTAGATGCTTTAAAAATAAAAACTTCTTTTTTTAGGTAAACATTTTTAAAGCGAAATGATCATATATATTTGTCAAAAGAGGAACTTCTCCCTTTTCTAAAATACCTTTAAAAATCCACTTTGTTTATCTCCCAAATATTTAAAAAACTGAAAGATGGTGATAAAGAATGAGCCACAACACCAGTTTTGAAAAATTCAGACAAGAGCCAAACTGTATACCATGGTTTCAGGCTATGGCCTTCATCAATATAGGAGCAGCTTCGACTTCTTAGCATTTCACGAGAGGGGTTATCAAATCGGTCGAATTTCCAAAAGGTGTTTAAGATGGTGATGTGGCAAGGGCCGATTTTAGGTACATGAATATCCTGTTCCCTGATATTTGGCCAACCCATTTTCTTGATAAATCAAGAAAAGTCATCCACGAATATATATATATATATATATATATATACATGTCATAATTTGTACATAGCTAGATGCAAACCCGATCCAATGTGTATAATGTATGCTTTGAATTTCAATAAAGGACAAGGCTTAACAAATCTGGAGAAAGAAGGCCTAGAGAAAGATGATCATTAGTAGGATTTTATTATCCCGGAACTCGTAAAATTAGAGTTCAAGAACCTGGCACTTCCTGGTCAGGTCAGAACACGTCCAAATACAAAGAGTTAAAACGGACCAATTACAGAGCAGCCCATTTAGCTTCGAGCCTATAGAGAACTTCCACGTCACGCAGGTCAACCAATGAGAAGGAAGAAGAGTTTTCGTTTTAAATCGAGAACACAGAATTGTCAGTTAGCGCTCGGACAGCACCTAGAGTAGGAACTTGGATCCCACCGAGTTAGCACCTAGCCCTCTGGAGTCACTCTCACCGCCTCAACCTATCAGATAAGTCAAAGATTCCGTCATGTAATTGAATAGCCAATAGCCAATCCGCACAACCTTTCAAGCCCTTCTTTCCCTCGATCAGTTGCCTTTATTTCAACCTTCAATTGTGTACTCTCGACTACTTTCCCCTGTTGTGAACACCTGTCCACTCAGCACCACGACTGCGCCACCACCTCAACAATTATCAATCAACCTCCAAGAGTAATATTCACCCCGTATATATTACATACACAGTCTAGCCATAAATTCTGTTACAAACATTTTTATAAATTAAATGATTAAGAACAAAAAATAATGGAATATAAATACATATTTTATTAACCAATAGGACATAGATTTTAAATATATACAATCATTCAAAATGTCCTCCCTTATTTTTGACACAGGGTCTCAAACGTTCGGGCCACTGATCTATGGCGGCACGCAACCTTTTCTATAAGTATTTCTTTCATTGCTCTCACCAATGCTGATTTCAATTGATCCAAATTATGATATCTTTTATAGCACACCTTTTCATCTAAATATGCCCATAAACTGTATTCAAGGGGGTTTAAATCAGTGCTTCCAGAGGGCCATTCATTGGCCTTTATGAACTCCGGAACATTCGTCTCCAACCATTGTTGAGTTGACTTA
>CP092886.1:33993541-34052763 GCA_030710605.1 Cordylochernes scorpioides | reverse complement strand
GCAAACAATAAGGACAAGTTAGGCATAAATTAATACAAAGCAATAACGCGCCATCTATATAAAACGAATGAAGACATTAAGAAATTAATTGACGAATAATTGTTTTTATTTTGTCTAAAAACATAATGGGCGCCTAACTAATACTTTTTATTCCCGGACAACAATTTGGGTAATAGATCGGTGGATGTGAAAATATAATATTTGAATCGGAGACAATTCCAACGCTGTTCTTCCAAAGCAAGAGTCGCGCACTTGCTCATGTGTTTTTAGGTTAAAAAAATCCTTGATAAAGAGAGACGATTTGCCCCTCGAAATATTGGAATAATAAAAAATAAAAAATCCAACATAAACATTTTTCCTAAGTATAGTGTGTGTGTTCGGCATAAGTTCTTCTCTCTTTTTACTTTGAGAACCATACAAATATAATTAATTTATTTCAGAACTAAATTGGCAGATTTTTAAGTTGCAGCCTAACTTTTGCTTCTTCGACTTAGGTGTATTAGAAGCTGATTTTGAGCATTTCTTCAGTTCTTCTCTTGCTGTGCTGCGTAATGCGTGGGTGGCACGTACTCTCTACTTGCTGGATTCCACGGTCCCATCGTTAACGTGAACACACAGCGCCATCTATCTGTGGAAATATGAACTAATAATCATTGTTAGCGCTATTTTTACTCTACTTAAAAAATAAAATTTACACAACCTCTAAAAGAAAAATAAAAATAAATTAGGAAGGCTTTGTTCACTCAAATTCCAACGATATGTAGTTGTTGTTGCTTATTCCTATTCCAACGATATACGTGTTCTAAACCCGTGAAATATCATATATCCACACGTTTACATCGTTATGCGTGTTATAAACCGTTGCCATACCTTTAGATCGTTATAAGTGCTCCAAACCCGGAGAAAATCATGTCAGATATACATTTACATCGCTATACGTGTTCTAAACCCGCTAAACCAATTAGGTCAGCCACACGTTTACATCGTTATACGTGTTCTAAACCCATGGAAGATTATGGCAGCAATACGTTTTAATCGATATATGTGTTCCAAACCCACAAAACATAATGTCAGCCATACGTTTACAACGTTATACGTATTCTAAAACCGCGAAACATCATGTCGCCACACGTTTACATCCTTATACGTGTGTTCTCAATCCGAGAAACACAATTTTAGCTATACGTTTACATCGTTATACGTATTCTAAAACCGCGAAACATCATGTCGCCACACGCTTACATCGTTATACGTGTGTTCTCAATCCGAGAAACACAATTTTAGCTATGCGTTTACATCGTTATACGTATTCTAAAACCGCGAAACATCATGTCGCCACACGTTTACATCGTTATACGTGTGTTCTCAATCCGAGAAACACAATTTTAGCAATACGTTTACATCGTTATACGTATTCTAAAACCGCGAAACATCATGTCGCCACACGTTTACATCGTTATACGCGTTCTACACGCATTAATATTGCATCAACAATACGAAATTGTGAACTCCGAATTACATTAATTTCGTCTCCTTCATTTATCAGGGTATTACTGGATCTAAAAATATGATTTTCTTTTTCAAATATATTTAATAAAACCAATTGTGACTTTGACAGCTAAATCCGATTAAGTTTTATATTTTCTTTTCAATTTTAAAGCGCATATAATATTGTCCGTGATTGTTTAACTAAACATTGAATTATATCACTGAATAAAGAAAATAATCTGCCACTGAATTGAATTGGTCCCACTGCTGCTTAATGTTCCTGTTTGTAATCATTGTTGGAAATGGATTTTCTCCTGTTAAATAACTTATTTTATCTCGATATTAAATCTTAATTTATCTAAATTAATTGGGAACCTGTCAAACACGGCATGCAGCAACATCATTGCGGTCCTCCAATTCCATTTTCTATTGCTAATAGACCTTCTTCAGCGACCTCTTAAGTTGACAAATTTCAACACATGAACTTGACAAGTGAAATTAATTTACAAGAGACATTTGTAACGACAATAGAGTTAACTCTTTCTTTAAAATAAAAGAAAATTCGGCTGGGAGAGTACTACTTCTAGCCGAAGCGTTTGTTTTTAAGAACTATGAATGCCGGCCATGCAAATTCCATCTTCAAAATAGCCAAATCTTTATTGAAAATAAACTTTAATTCTACTATTAGTTATTTAATTTTTATTTATAAAATGCAAGGGCTTTCGAGATACCTCTTCTTCACATTTGAGATAAATATTTCCTCAAAAAGCTTTTTTTTTTCTCTCGTGTAAACCCACTAGCTGAGATCTACCCTTTAAGAGACCCAAAATGTTTTCTCAAATATGTTAATACCTGAATATATGCACTCACACACATGGGGGCAAAACTTAAGGAAATTGTACCTTTTAGAATGTATATGGGACTTCAGATAATAATTCTGAAAGATATTTGATACACAGGGACCTTTATTGAAGACATACGAGATAATCAAGTGCGATCAAAATTTCTTCTGTCTCCTTAAAAAAAAAATAGACACCCGGCGACATCAATGACTTTCCACTTCCTTAAGTTTTTTCCATGACTGCATATAAATAAATACACGTATACTATGAATAAATAAATAATTTTAAAAAGTTCGGGAACTTTTTGATCCTACCTTGTATATAGATCAAAATAAACTGAAAACCTATTTATAAGAAAAAGGCATTTCCTGATTGTGCAACGAAAGTTGCTGATGGGTTTGGCAAGGAACTGATTCCTCAGAACTGGAAATACTCCAGAATTGGAAACAGGACCTGCTGCCGTTGCTGTCCCAGCGCCAGCCCGAGGCCGCAGCGAGTCAGAACACCATCAGGCCGGCATTGTATTACCTGAAGGGGAATGGTGATGTGTATTTTCATGATTGATCTTGTTGTGGCATTATTTTTAATAGTTGTTGTTTGTGCTCTTTAGTACTATAAATTCGAATTGTGAGTTAGGTAGTTAATTCAGAAGCGGGCTATATTTTAGTACTTCTTGTATTCGTGGTTTGGTTATCAATAAGGAATTTGTTGCTAACGACGTGGTTCTCGTGATACTAGAGTTAGCGCACGACTATATATATAACCTGCGACGTGTCTCGTGTAGCGCACTTCGCCCTAGATGGGATTTAAACGAGAAGAGACATAGAATATTTAAATAATTAAAAAGGTTCCTGGAGATGTGATTTTATTTTTGTTTCATTCAAGTAGTCTCAAGCTTTTTTCGGGCATCTCTGCCCTTCTACAGGAGAACATTTATAAAACGCCGCCTGATGCCAAAGAAACTCATCTCCAGAAACCTTTTTGATTATTTAATTAATGTCCGGGAGATTTAAATCAATTGACCTAGAATATTTACACGTGCAATTTTTTTAATAATTAGCATAAATTAAGTACTTGATTTAGCTAATCCAATAATTAAAATTGTTAAAATAGAAATAAAGTAGGGAAAATAAAAAATATAAAGAGAGTATAAATAATAGAAATTTAAAAATATATATTTTCAATTAGTTAATGATAATAAAGGGCTATATATACATATATTTTTTTGAAAATAGAGCAATCCATAAATAAATCTTTAATTAAAAAGGCATATATTGGATCAAACTATCATTTATTTTACCAATATTTCAGTTGGCTGAACGCCAACCTTTATCAAGGTGTAATAACATTTTAAAGTGTGTCAACACCTTGATAAAGGTTGGCGTTCAGCCAACTGAAATATTGGTAGAATAAATAATATTTTGATCCAATATATGCCTTTTTAATTAAAAATAAACATATATATGTGCGTGTTAGAAAGAAAACATTGCAAAGAAGTGCGCTACACGAGAGACATCATAGGTTTAATAATTTTTGATACTCAAACAGATGTTTGTTTCAAGAAAAATTTGTCCTAAATGTGTGAAGAAAAGGTAAAACCTTGAAAAGTCTACATTTTACAAATACAAAAGATACGTCTTTGCAGTTAAGTATTCACTTATGTTCAATAAACATAACAATTTAACACACAGAAACAAATAATTGTTATTAACTAGAGAAACTATCGAACTATTCATATGTAAGATATATTGCACATTCAGTTTTGTCGCCATTATTGCGGCGACACGGCTTGCTGTGTGACCGACGTCTCTCCGTCACAACACCTCAATATTTCTACAGCACATCTCTTGCACTCCCCTCTACAGAGAAAAAAATTCCATTTCCCCCTCAATAAAAATGTGAAGACAATTTCACCCGCTATTTACAATATTGTTATTTTCCGTGCGTGCCACCTTCCATTTTAAACCATCTAAATAAATTCCTAAACATTCATTTTTGCGAATTTTTCGTTGAAAAAATAAAAAGTAAATCGCTTCCTGTTTTTCATTATTATTTTTGTTATTAGATTTTTAAAATTTCTGCTTTTATATTCCAATAATTGTTTACGCTCGGAGTATTTGGTGCGTGTAGGTTCCGTAGGCATTCAGAATACGCCTAGAAATACGGAAATATTCAGATTTCTATTATCAATTCTTAATTTCTCTTTACCATCCCTAAACTATGTATATATATTTGGTAAGATGTAAAATCAAGCATGATTTTAATGTCCTTTTCACTTCTTTTCTTCTTTAAACTTCTACTCAAACCTTGTAATTCACCAATTTTTAATGTAAAATAGTCTCTGAATTTAGTGTTGTTGCTTGACACAAGCATCCCTTGTGCGGATATCGCGTCTGATTTGATGATAATAAATAAATAAAAATCTCTAATTTTACATCAGACGATTTGGAAAAATCAATTCTCTTCTGTTATTTCCCAAACTTCTCGCTTGTCTCTCACAAGAAAGAATTCTATTATTTGGCCCCCCAATCATTCATCCACATTGACATTCTGTACTCGATGTGAAACTTTTACTGCTCTTATATATCTACTACAATATACACCCTAATGGTTATACATTTAATAAGATTTACTGTAATTATAAAAATATTGGAAGGGCCTGGCTCATCAATAGAGAACACTTCCAGCGGTTTCACTAGTTTAATCTGCCATTCTGCTATAATATTGTAGCGAAGTATTTTTTTTTATTTTATTTTAATAACATATTATCAATTTCGCGATATTTACTCTGTAAACTTCCCTCATTTCTTATCTTTTGTTTATCATTGATAGTTTGTTCTTGCCTTGAATAAATTGCTGTCTCATCCTAAAGTTTTTGTCGGGGCTCAAAAATCATTCATTTTGGTTAGCAGCCCCGTAAATAAAGATATTTCCGAAGTTTTTGTCTTCACTAATTTTCCACGTCGCAATAAGGTATTGGGCTATTTTGCTTATATATCCGGTACTGTAGAGAAACTCGTAGCAAAGGTATTTAAGCGAACTATAGACCTAAGATTTGAGGTGAGTGGAAATAAATATTTATATAAATAATATATTAAACAGGGGGCGAAACTACTGGAAGGGTTCAGCCCTGATGAACCAGGCCTTTCCAATGTTTTTAACATTGCAGTAAAGGCATTAGAAAATTGCTTTATTTATAAAATTAAAAGTTTTTTTAAATGCGCAATATAAATATTGTATATTTGGTATTGGCAAGAACAAACTATCAATGATAAACAAAAGATAAGAAATGAGGGAAGTTTACAGAGTAAATATCGCGAAATTGATAATATGTTATTAAAATAAAAGAAAAAAATACTTAAAATTGTATCCATTATTCCTGTAGAAGGGCAGCTTACGCCCGAAAGCTCGAATTAATTTTCAAATAAAGAAACTTATCCTTTTTGAATCTTTTCGTTATTATAAATATTGTATATTTATTAATATAGATGGCACGCTAATATATGCATTATGATATATGCTCGCTAAAAAACCTGGGTTCAGCTGGCCCGGCTGATAGTACCCTGTAAGGGCTCCTAATCCAGGGATACAGGATGAGCAGCGTTTGTATTCCATGTTAGGGGCGACTGCACATGGCGTCTGTTCCTCTTGTCAGAGGCGGCCATTTCTTTGGAGCAAAGCCGGCCTGCCACTGAGTAGTGCTCCCAGTCTTTTAATGACAAAGGCAGACATATTCTACTTCACCCAGCGTGGAGATAAGAAAGAAGAAGATAACTATGTCAGGTTTATTCAAGAGATTTTTGGCTCCTTCATATCACGTGACCTTGAGCCAATCAGCGTGCAGTGTTTCTTTAGTTCGGAGCTATTGACCGTCGAAATTAAACAATAAATATAAGATCATACGTTCTAATCTCTCTCTAGTAATTTATTATTATTTATTTTTTTGCATTTGAAAAAAATATTAACATTTTTGCCATTTTTTTTAATCTGGAATTTTGAAAACAAACTTATTTCAAATATTTTATTTATGAATTATTCTAATGTAAGGTTTTTTTTTATCGTCTGTATATTATAGAAATCTGACGTCTGTTCTTTCCATATTTTGTAATGGAACAGCGGCGTGAGAATAGTTGAAATTTATTACGTCGACACGTTTTTTAGGTTTAATTGTTCCCGAGAATTTCAGTTGCTTTTGCTAAGGGTTAATGCTCTCTATTTTATATAATAAATTAGAACTGGCTGTTATTCTATAACCATTCGTTGAACTGGTTAAAAGTTCAAGTTTCAGCTCCAAACCTTTAAGTATAAGTACGAATCAAACGAATACGACAGAAACGATGCGTTTCCTTATTTTGGACTGGCTAGCTTTCGATCAATGGATCTTCATCGGGACAATAATATATTTCTATGAAAAAATTGATACTTCGGCTAGTTAAAGTTTTTTATTTTCTCAACGTTTCGACAAAAATCTTTTGTCTTCTCTAAAATTTAACAATTTTTAACGCCTTGCCAAATGCTTTATTTTTATATGTTTCTCCTGATGAAGACAAAAGATTGAAACGTTGAGAAAATAAAAAAACTCGAACTGGCCGAAGTGTCTATTTTTCACAGAAATATGAATGGCGGCCAGGCAACCTCTATATTCAGGACAATAATCTTGTTACTAAATAAATGACACCACTAAGCACAACAATTTATATTTAATTCTACTGTCCTTTAAACTTATGTAAATATTGTTTGCTAAAATACCATACTTAGGATTCCATCCTTCATTGTCGCATATATAAGCAGAATCGTGCAATACAGTTTTATAACTCTAAAAAGCGGTCTGGTGGATTAAATTAGCGAAAGCGCTAGGAGGGTTCCCCACTAATGAGCAAAGCCCTCCAACTATTTTTATTCGCAGTACGAACATTAGAAGTTTGTGTTAATTGTAAAGCAAATTTTCGTGTTTAGTGGTTTCGTTTCTTGGGTATAAATGACGCTTTTTATTGACTTTTAATATAATTATTAAAACAATTCGAATCTCCTTATTGGGCCGTTGAAGATCCATTGATCAAAAACTGACCATTTCTAAATAAAGACACGCATCGCGTCTGAAGTCTATCGTGTAATCGTTTGATTCACATTTATACTTGATAAAAAATCATATTTAAAGTTCAATTCATTTTGTAAATACATTCTAACCTTTCTACAAAATCTGGATCTCTAGTGTTTTCATGCGTTGAATAATGTAAATAACTTTTGTAAATAAACTTTTCTCCTTGTTTGGCGCAAGTATCCCTTGCGGGATATAGCGTTTTGGAAATAAAATAATTGAAACATAATTGAAACATACTTGAGATTTAAGCGATTGTTGATATTTACTATAAATGTTCAAATATCGTAACATATGTGAATCTTTTTATTTATAGCTTTTCACATTTCTTTCTTTTTGTTTGCGTGACTGGGGAGAATCCTGAAGACTAAATATCTCAATAAAATATTAATGAGTAGGAAAAAGAAAACAAACATAAAAATCATCATCGTGAGAATTCTGGGTTTCGATAATTAAAATAAAATACACATTCTACTGCCTTTATTGCGTTGAAAATTATTTGGAGGGATTGCTTATAGGTAGTAAACCTTTCCCAGTAGTCTTGCCAATTTATAAGGTTGTCCCAAAAGTTTGTTTTTCTTAAAACGTTGTTTATCTTATTACATAGCTAATAATATTATTACGGCGAATACATAATAATACATAATACAATTACTTTATACATAATACAAAGATATTATTCATAACGGCGAATAATATTGGTATTTAAATTTTTTGGAAGTGTTTACGAACTTTTGGGACAACCTTGTAATCCACCAAACCGCGCTTTTAAGAACTCTAATACTGTATTGGACGATTCTGGTTATATATGCGACACACTGAAGAAAGGAATATCAAGTAATTTATAATACAATATATTGAGGCTTATGATTGTAAAAAGACATTTGAAAATTATCCCGCATGTGTTTCTTTTAAACGAAAAATCGAAATTTATTTTTAAGGAGAAATAACGATTATTTCTAACCTTAGGGATGAAGTATGAAAGGATGAATTGTGAAGAGTAATGGTTCGATTCCCAACCCTGGACACTTTTATTTTTCCGTTTATCATTACTCTTCACAATTCATCCTTTCATACTTCATCCCTAAGGTTAGAAATAATCGTTATTTCTCCTTAAAAATAAATTTCGATTTTTCGTTTAAAAGAAACACATGCGGGGTAATTATCAAATGTCGTTTTACAAAGGAATATCAGTTATGACATTTAAGGGTAAACTATATGGACATAAGCTGTGGTATGTATGACAGTAAACTTATATATAAATATTAGCATCGGTCAATTCTCTACAGCAAAGACAAGAAAGTTTGTTTTATTTGAAAAATAATAATTCGGGCTGAAATCAGAAAATCTCGTATGTGTATTGTGCAGGAATAGTTTTGAGTCAGAACTAACTCGCTATATTGCCACGTGGAAAATTAGGGAAGACAAAAACTTCAGGAGGAGACAACAATTTATTTCAGGCAAGGACAAACTATGAATCGTAAATAAAAGATAAGCCACGAGGGAAATTTACAGAGTAGCAAAATATAAACATAAAAATGACCACTCTGTTGATAAAAATGATAAAATTAATAAATACTTTGTTACTATATATTTACCTGCAATCATCTGTATGAAGAAAGGAAATTACTTTTTAATAATACGAGCGCTAATCATTTATCACTCTGCTGTCAGAAACGGTGAAAAGTAGACACAATAGATTTATACAAATTATGTGAGAAAGCGAGAAGGATGAGAAACATGTGTAAATAGTTTTCCCTTTTTTGGGCTCATGTTAATACTGAATTGTATATAATACTTGATTCAATTAAAACCATTGTTATACTGGGAGAATCCTGTATGGGACTTGATCCCTAATAAAGCTTTTTGTGTGCGTGTGCTTAATTGTTTTATATTTTCTATATAGATGGCGCGTTATTGCTTTTTAAAGCATGAAAGGTATACGCCGCAAATTTTTTATTTAAGAAAATTACAAGTAACTTTCGATCTTTATTTAACTTTAACTGATGAAGGACATTCTCGAAAGCTCCTTAAATTTATCTTGAATCAAGTAATTAGGGATAACCTTTCCTTTTTATGTCAAATTTAAACTATTTTTGGCGCGTATGATTCTTAAAAAAAAAAACCCAACAATTTCTACTTCCCTTAGTGCAATGATAAATTAATATGAGGGCCTGGCTCATCAGTGGTGAACCTTCTCTTAAAAAAAATATATTTTCACAGGATATTTTTGGATATTATTCTGAAATAAAAATAATCGGCCAATCTGAGAAATATATTTACCCCGATAGAAGGCTCAATCCATAAAAAAATTGCTTTAAAATTTCAAATTGAAAATGCTCATCTTGAAAACAACACAAAAAGAGCTAATTACGTATGTATTCCTTTAATGATAGTCTATTCTTAACATAAGATGTTTACCTATAAATTTCTTTCTTTGAAATATAATTGGCTTAATTTCATCTTTTACAAATATAATTATTAAAAAAAAGAAGGCATTTCCTGACCACGAGCACATGTGCTTTTTAGCTGGCAGAGCGCCATATAGTGGAGCAAAAATAAACTAAACGTTTATTTAACTTGCTCCGTGATATTTGGCCAACCCAATTTCTTGATAAATCAAGAAAAGCCATCCACGAACGCGTTTCGCGCTGTTGACGCTCGTCAGCGTGGAGCAAGCTGTAACCACTGCGACCAAAAATATTTTTGGTCCCAGAGGCTTCTTGAGAAATCAAGAAATGGGTATTTAAGGCCAAATTTGCGTAAAGACGCTTAACACATGAAAAAAACAATATAAAAATAAAAGATAAGTGGGTCAAGTGTTGATATTAAAAAAAAGAAGGCATTTCCTGACCACGAGCACCTGTGCTTATAATTATGCATGGTTGATTGGTAGACGGATGGTCTAAACCGTTGGTTTTCGACCGCTACGACCCGGGTTCAATTCCCACATTGGACACTTTTTTATGATTAAAAAAAAAAGCTCCAATGGCACTCGATTCTTGCAAAAGTCTAACCCCACCAGCGAGTGCAAGTAACCAAACGGGCCTCTGGCACATTTGTAAGTGCAAAGTCGAACTGCTTTTCACATGTGTAGACATGTGGTACACTCACAGTAAAAGCAGTCGCTAACTACCCACCATGATTATCATGGCCTGTACCACGTGTACTAGGGATAAACGAAAAAAAAGTATATTCCTTAAATTCCTTATTTATGTATCCCTTTAATGATAGCATATTCCTAACATAAGATGTTTACTCTCTCACAATATCTTTCTCTAAAATTATAAAATAAATAGCTTCATTTCATCTTTTACAAATATTATTGGGTTTAAATAAAATATATTGCACAAATATAATTATATAATTAATTATATATCTTTATATATTATTATTTAAAAATGCTTATTTTGGATCATAAAGTTTTATTTTCCAATATTTCGTGAGGCAACTCGCCAAACTTCTTCGGGGAACAAGATTGTTTTGAGATGCTCGCGTATCAATTCACGAGTATGTACAACTGCTATAAAATTTAAAACCTACAATATTCATGTTTATAAATATAATTAATAATAATATAAAATAAAATAATATATAAAATATTAATAAATAAAGAATAAATAAATATATACATTTAATATATAAGAATTGATATATATCCTAATATACATTTGAGATATGAAAGTTTTTTCAATCTGTTAGCCACACTCCTTTCATTTAATCATTTGAACTTAATTAACAAAATGTTATTTTTTACATTTAGTGCATGCATAATTTTATTAAGAAATAAATTATTCATGTTAATTAGATATAATTTAGAAAGAAAAAAAAAGTAACACATTTATATTTTTACATTATTTTTATTAGGTTTGTATTTCTTAGCAACACTTCTACTGAGTCTGTTCATATTATGTGATGTGCATTTTACACATAAGCGACATAAACGATTTAATTGATTATATCCTTGTCAGGCGCGAAGATGCTGATTGGTGAACAGGCTACAACACCAGTTTTGGTAAATTCGGAAAAAGCTGACTCATAATAGTATTTTATAATTATAGGGAGATAACTTGGAATCGAACCTGGAAGATTTTCTTGGAGAACGGCATCTATTCTAATCATTATCCTAAAGACAGATTCTTATATTTATATGAAAAATAGACACTTCGGCCAGTTGGAGTTTTTTTATTTTCTCAACGTTTCGACAAAAATCTTTTGTGTTCGTCAGGAGAAGTAATTTAAATAAAATTAATTTACTTCTCCTGACGAAGACAAAAGATTTTTGTCGAAACGTTGAGAAAAAAAAAACTCCAACTGGCCGAAGTGTCTATTTTTCATATAAATATGAATGCCGGCCAGGCAGCCTCTATCTTTACGATAGATTCTTATATGTTAATCGTTTTTACACTTTATTTATGGGGGGTCGGTAGAAGGGTGGTCTAAACCGTTGGTTTTCGACCTCTACGATCCGGGATCGAATCCCGTATTGGACACTTTTTCTGATAAAAAAGCCCTCGATTCTTGCCCAAGTACAATCCCATCAGCGAGTGCAAGTAATCAAACGGGGCTCTGGAACATTTGTAAGTGCAAAAGTAGAACTGATTTTCACATTGGTAGACATGTCGTGTACTTACAGTAAAAGCAGTCGCTAACTACCCACCATGATTATCATGGCCTGTACCACATGTACTTGAGATAAGTAAAAAAAAACACACTTTATTCTTCTTCTTCTTTCTTATCTCCACTCAATAATATTAGGGTGTCAAGCTTGTAAAGCTTGAGACTTTTGATGGTGTCTGTTGACAACCATCATGATTGGGTAAAGTAGAATGCGTCTGCCTTTGTCATTAAGACTGAGAGCACTACTCAGTGGCAGGTCGACTTAGCTCTAAAATAAATGGCCGCCTCTGACATGAGGAACAGACGCCATGTGCAGCCGCTCCTAACATGGAGTACAAACGCTGCTCATCCTGTATCCCTGGATTAGGAGCCCTTACAGGGTACTATCAGCCGGGCCAGCTGAGCCCAGGTTTTTTAGTGAACTTGTTACTGCTCCCCCTCCTCCTTTTTCATCCGGGCTTGGGACCGGCAAGGGCGGTGTTAACACACTTTATTTATTAATTATTATATTTTACATGAAAGTATATCTCGGCCAGACAAAAATCTTTATTCTCACGACGTTTCAGTTAAAATCATTCACTATCGTCAGGTAGGAAGCAAATCAAACAGACAGAAGGAAGGTACAAGCTATCTAGTTCGTTGAATGATGTCACCAAAATGTCGTGAAAATAAAGATTCTCATCTGGCCGTGAGGTGTCCTTTCAAATGAAAATATGTGTCGGCCAGGTCCAATGTGATTTTTACATTAATCTACAGTTAAACCTGTCTATAAGGCCCCCTCTTGGGACTCACCAAAATAGGGTGCTATAGAGAGGGGGTGCTATAGACAGGTCACTTTTAATGTAAATATCACATCGTACTACGTATTTAAAATCGGGCGCTATAGAGAGGAAGGCGCTATTTAGAGGGGGCGCTATAGACAGGTTTAACTGTATATTTTTTCACATTATTTTAAATCTCAGGAAGATAAAAATAAGGGGTTAATAAGAGCTGGCCGAATTTTTCAGAAAGTGTTTTGGTCACATTAAAAAAAGGGAAAATGTACCATTTTTGCATATAACATACTATTTTATGATTTATTCACAAATCAAAGTAAATATTTAAAATATGGAGAAAAAAAATATAAAGGAAAATTTAGGATCTAAGAATGAAAGTTTAAATGATTTTTATTTTCATTGATAGCGGTGGCCATATTGGCAATGCTTAGTTGGATGATTAGAAAATACCTTGAGGTACACACATCACATTTATTTTTTGCTTATCCTTAGTACACGTGGTACAGGCCATGATAATCATAGTGAAGTAGGCGACTGCTTTTTACTGTAAGTGCACCACATGTCTACACATGTGAAAAGCAGTTCGACTTTGCACTTACAAATGTGCCAGAGCCCCGTTTAGTTACTTGCACTCGCTGGTAGGGTTGTACTTTTGCAAGAATTCGGGGCCATTGGAGCATTTTTTTCAAATCAGAAAAAAAGTGTCCAATGCGGGAATCGAACCCGGGTCGTAAAGGTCGAAAACCAACGGTTTAGACCATCCTTCCACCGACCCCCTCCCTACACCTCACATATATGTGGTATATTAGTCAACTATAACTTGTTATACTGACAGTCAAAATTTATATTGTCATATAGATAAATGACAAACTTTTATTAATTGATATACATAGTACCCATATTGTCACGTAGAAAAATTATAAAGGACAAACGTCAAGATAACATGCCAATTTATTTAGATCAAAGTAATGAGAGAATTTTTCTGAGTGAAAAATTGTCACAGTTATTAATACACACACAAAAACCTTCATTAGGGACTTGCCCCATACAGATTCTCCCAATTGGGTAAGGTAATAATCATCTTGTGTTATTTACATAGAAATTGAACTCGCTTTACTCTTCGTCTCAAAGTCATTCACTTGTTGACTGGTCCTTACATAATGATGATCTAAAAAAATATACAATTACTAATATAAGATTGTCCCAAAAGTTCGTAAACACTTGCAAACAATTGAAATAACAATATTATTCGCCATAATATTATTCGCCGTTATGTACAATGTCTTTGTATTATGTATAAAGTAATTGTATTATGTATTATTATGTATTCTCCGTAATAATATTATTCTCCAAGTAATAAGAAAAACACGAACTTTTAGGACAACCTTATATTATTGATAAAATAATAACTTGCATATTATGCGATATTAGTTCAATTCTATATTGCTATACTGATAACACATTGATATTCCAATATAAATAGAGTATAATAGTAATTTATATAAGTTAAAGTATATAAAATATATATAAATGAAAACTGAGATATCCCTGTATGTACCACTGTGGTTACCAACAGATAAAGAGAAGCCAAGGTCACGCCAGAGTAGCAGACGACGGTCCCAGTAGAGCCATAAACCAACGTCCATCAGTCGCTAGATCTGATACCATTTCTACCGACCACGCTGACTGAATGGATCATCTGCAGTAGACGGCGCTTTCTGCTTGCTCTAGCTTTGTTCGTGGTTTTCTTCTCCCAGGGATTTTTTAAAAATCATTTTAGTAGTACGTAAAATTCTTCTGGGAGAGCATGATAAAAAGTGGAGAAAAATAAACATATACTATATAAACTATATAGTGAAGATTTGTGTATATAAATATCATTATCTCTCTCTCTTTTTTTCTCCACTTTTTAAAAAATCATTTCAGTAGTACGTAAAATTCTTCTGGTAGAGCATGATAAAAAGTGGGGGAAAAATAATCATATACCATATAAACTACATAGTAAAGTTTTGTATAGGAATATCATTTTCTCTTTTTTTATCCACTTTTTATCATGATCTCCCAGAATAATTTTACGTACTGCTAAAATTATTTTTAAAAATTCCATGTGAGCGATTTTCTCATGTAATAAACATAAATACAGGAACTCTAGTGATGAGCTTGGCGTTGAAGGTTCGAAGAGCAAGGAGAAAACCACGAACAAAGCTAGAGCAGAAAGCACCGTCTACTGCAGATGATCCATTATATATATATATATGAAAAAACAATAGAAAAAAAAAATAAGTGGCTCAGGTGTTGATATTAAAAATAAAGAAGGCATTTCCTGACCACGAGCACATGTGGGTTGGCCAAATTTCACGGAGCAAGTAAAAAAACGTTTAGTTTATTTTGATCCACTAGATGGCGCTCTGCCATCTAAAAAGCACATGTGCTCGTGGTAAGGAAATACCTTCTTTATTTATATATATATATTAAATAGAGCAATACATAAATAGATCTTTAATTAAAAAGGCATATATTGGATCAAAATGTAATTTATCTACCAATATTTCAGTTGGCTGAACGCCATTTTTCAAGGTATTATAACATACTAGCCGCGCGCGCGCGCGAATGACCCGGGCAACGCCCGGGTTTTACCCGATTGAATGTTTTTATTCAAATACTATTCGTTACAATTATAAATTGGCGCCGTGGATGTCACTCTTGTGAAACGTCCCGCTCCAAATTTTGTGTCTGAGAAGCGATATTTTTATAGAGAGATGATCTGGCTTTGTGTCTTCTGCTCGAATGAATTTTTTAATGATAGAATTTTGTTCCTGCGTACTAAAAATGAACTGGCTTCACCCGTGGTCCCTGCTTTTTGGAATTCTTCCCGATATAATTCCCGATATAAACATGATACAGCAATATTGTCATCATCATTTTCTGACTAAAAACAACTATTTTTGCCCAGAACCTGTCAATTTCATTTTTTATTGGCTAAAATTCCGATAAATATCTCTTCCAAATGTTTCTCTATGTCCTATACTATAGGTATCTATACGTCTCAAATCGATGTTTATTCCTCTTCTCTCTCCACCAAATTTTTATAAATAAACCGTTAAGAAATTTCACATGTAGGTGCAGCTGATACTATCTATACACGGTAGGATAAAAAAGTTCTCGAACTTTTAAAAAATAAAATATAAAACAACTTTTGAAGAATGTAAAATAAATTTTACTGTAAAGAACAAAGCCTAAACTATAATTTAATTTAGCAACGCCAGTAAATGCACATGCATAGTTTTCATTTTAGGCATATTTTTGTTGTAAGTATTTAGCTAGCGTCGGTTCTGCAATGTCATCATTTGAGCAAAGGGCAAATATTAAATTTTGTGCAAAATAAAAAAGTATTTCACAGACATTAACATTAATGAATGAAGCTTATGAAGACGAAAAATTGTCACGAACGCTTATAAAAATTGACTTCGAACTAGCATTTCAACAGTTTTTTTCACGCTGGAAAAAATGTGTAGATAACCAAGGCTCCTATTTTGAAAAATTTGATGTTTAAATTACTATACTACGAATAAATAATTAATTTTAAAAAGTTCGGGAACTTTTTGATCCTACCTTATATATTAACATATAGACTATTGTGTCAGTCTGAAATAATATAAGCCCAATAACAAACTTATTTTAATTAACTTTATTAACATCATGAAACGCGATATCCCAAACTCAGGGATATTTGCGTCAATACATTTCACTGCATTACAGCAATTCGGCTATATACAATCCTGTTCAATTCATTATTTTACATAAATTAACTAAAGAAAATTGTCCAAAGAGGAAAAACAAACAACAAAGCAAAACACACAGAGCAAGCATCGCAGTTCTTTTTTTTTTCTAAGATTCCTTCTCTTTTTTCCAATTCAAGAGAAAGTTGTATATGTATTTACAAAATTGATCAAAATTTTTATACTTTTCTTTTTTGTCTACAAATTCATCAAGCTGTCCAATACGACCAAATCTATTTTCCCTAAAATCCCGGAAAATTGGGCACTCCAGAAGTAGATGTCTCGCGTCTTGAATTTCACCTCCGCAGAAGCATCCTGGTTCCGTCACGGCGCCGATAGTTGCCAAAAATTTCCCAAAATTGCCATGATCTGTAATGAATTGGATATTATAAAAATTTGGACGGAAAAATCTTGGAATTCCTAATACGAAAAAGCTTCTGAAAATTTCATTAGTGTTATCAAAAATTTCATTCATTTTTGCGTGTAAGAATGATTTGACTATACTTGGAGCATGGGGTTCGTAAGTAATTAGATCTTCAATGGACAGTTGAGCTAGATCAAATTTGATTATTCTGGATTCTATATAGTCTGTTAGGAGTGGAATTTTTGCCAAGCTATGCACACAGTTTGATGAAGTGGTTTTGTATGCTCTAACTGCCCATAAAATGATCTGGTACTGCATGGAATTCAGTTTTTGTTTACAACGATTGTTTAAATATTTGAACCAAATTTCAGAACCGTATGTAAGTACAGGCCTAATGATTGTTTTGAATAAAGTTAACCTCTTTTCAGTGTCTAAACCCCACATATTGCCACTTAGTGAACATAATAAATTTTTCATACGTCCTGCCTTACACAGAATATCATTAACATGCGGTGTAAAGTTAACTTTGTTTTTCCATTTGTGATTAGAAAATTTCATTCCCAGAATTTTTACTTGCTTGACCGGCATTATTATATTGTTATTAACCTTAATAGGTATTTTTTGTCTGTTATGTAGGTATAGCATATTAGTCTTCTCTGTACTGATCGTTAATTTATTTCTATTACACCATTGGATTACATAATTTAAGGTGTATTCACTTGCGGTTTTTAGTCCTTCAATAGTCTTATTCCAGCAAATTATTGTAACGTCGTCTGCATAACATATAATATCTGCATTCATTGAATCAAAATTTATCAACAAATCATTTAGCAAAATATTCCATAGAAGTGGAGATAAAGGTCCACCCTGTGGACATCCTTTAGTTAGTTTCTTATAAAAAGTTTCTGATTCGTATGTAAATTTCACCTCCCTTTCATTATTCAAATAAGATTTTATGATCCGTATTAAATCTGAAGGAACATCATCATTATCCATTCTTTTTATAATAGCAGGCCACCATGCATTGTCGAATGCACCCGCAATATCTATAGCAATCAAGGAAGTCAATTCTTTTTGTTTATGTTTCAATATAGTTTCTATAATTTTATCCATTCCAGTAATTGTTGATCTAGATTTCATAAAACCATGCTGCCTTGAGCTCATTAAATTATTCTCTAAATAATAGTTACTTAATTTATTTTTTATTATATTCTCAAATGTTTTAGATAGATTAGATGTCAATGATATAGGTCTATAACTTTTATTTATTTCATAATTCGTTTTGCCTGGTTTTGGAATTATTTTTAAGAATGATTTTTTCCATTCATCCGGATAATATCCCATTTCTATACATTTATTGAATAATTTATGCAGAATTGGGGTTATTTTTATTTTAGCCTGTCTAATCATATTGTTACTAATGTAATCAGGGCCCGGTGCTTTTTTAATATTTGTTTTTAAAATTGTTTCCTCTATTTCCTTAGATTCGATATAAACACTACTTTTATTTTTATATTTAGGCGTATAATTTCTAATCAAAATATGATCATCTTTATCCAAACCTCCAATATCATCCTGAAATAGATCGTTCATTAAACTTTTTATTTTGTCGGTCTTTAAATGATCTGGTAAATTATCTATTAGTGGTAATCCTAAATTTCTATTTTTCGATCTCAATGACTTGAATATCCTGTAAGCATTACCAAATGAGTTATTTGAATGACTTTCTTCTATAAAAATTCTCCAACTCGCTCTTTTTGCCTTTTTACTTTTATTTAAATATTTATTTCTCATTGATTTATAGGTCTTTTCAAGGACCTTTCCATGTCGGTAATACAAATTTCTAATATAGTGGAAATCGTTTTTCATTTTCTCCAGCTTCCCATCCCACCAGTATGTATTTGTTTTATAATTTCCGCTTCTTGTCTTGACATTTAGTGACAGATAAGCTGCCTCTTTAATTATTTGTGTGAGAGTCTTTACAATGTTGTCAATATCTTTGATGTTTGACGCGTGGTTTATCATGGTGATAATATTATCTACGTCTTGTATTGCTATTTTTTCGGTAAATGTTTTCCAATCAGCATCTTTTTCTATAAATTTCCATGTTGAGTTTTGAACTGTCCTTTGCCTGTTAAGATTGTGATAAATGTCAAAGGTTATTGCTACGTGATCTGAAATGTGCGTCAATATAGTCGTCTTCCAGTTTTGTACCAAACTTATTGATTTTTTGTTTGAAATCGTAAGATCTATAAAGCTAGAATTTCGGCAGGTGGGTATCTTAAGATTATGAATAAATAGGTTATGTTCATCTATGATGGAGTGGAATTTGAAACCATTGGAGTTTGTTGTCGGATCAAACCAGACTGGGTGTCTAGAATTGAAGTCACCACATAGAATAATAGGTTGTTGATTGTAGGTCTCCAGAAGCTCTTGGATAAATTTTCGATGAGTGTCATTAAATCTATGTGGATGTATATAAAAGTTTGCGATAATAGTATTTGATTTTGCTGAATTTAAAGAAGTGGTTGTACAAAAGGAGTTTGTGAATTTATTGATTTTATTAAATTTTAAACTCTTATTCATAAAGATCGTTGCAGTGTAAATTTGTTCATCTGTCGTTGAATGCACTATTTGAGATTCCAAATCGAAAATTACATCTCTATCAATCAGATAGGGTTCCTGTATTAGGATGATATCTGGTGGGTGCTTGAAGCTCATTCAGTGCCAAGATACTTTTTCTTACATTTTGTTGTAAACATTTAATTCCTTTTCCCTGCATGATATTCAAACTAAATAAACAAAAATCTTAGCTGCGAAATTTGCCTAATTGTCGGTTGGATGATATCTCGTTCGTTGGATAATTCTGTCTATCTGTATTTTGTATAGAGGACAGTCCGAGGAATTAGCTCTATGATTCGGCGAGTTTCTAAATTTAGGATGTTTTAGACAGTTATAACAATTGCAAATTTTTGAACAATCATGAATTCCTTGCGCGCCGCATAATTTGCATATCTCGACGTTAGTACAATCGGCCAATTTATGGTTGGGATTAAATTGAAGGCATTTCTGACATTGTTTTACCAGAATCTTATCTTCCACAAAACAGCGTTCAAAGTCAGTATATAATTTATTATTCATATTTTTAAGGATCTGGTAAACCTTTGGAGAAACCCTAAGAACTATGTTGTGGTGGGGCGTGTTCGATTTCATGCTAAACAGAACATGGATATCATTTTCCATTTCGTTCAATTCAGGGTTCATACTGCAGATTGTTTTAGTAAAAATAGCGGTTTCTGTAAGTTTAATAACATTTTTGACTCCTACTGTAGGATCTCTTGGTTTGGGGATAAAAATTTTGCTGATATTTGCGAGTTCCTCTGCCCTGCCTAACTCATCATTTAGAGATTCCATGTCTGATTCTGTAGGGGTCTTTATTATTACAGATTTCCTAGCATTTATAATTTTGTTAATCTTTATTTTTTTCCCTTCGTCCCTAAGCTTTTTAACTTTGCCTGATATAGTTTGATACATTTTTGTATTATCTTCCGCATTTATAGGTGTTGCCACTATTGTGAACTCCTTATGTAAATTTTGTTTTTTTTTAATGTAATCTTGTGATGTTTCTGTACGAGCTACTTGAGCATATGTTGGAGTTGTTTTAACTAATTCATCTTGGATCCCTTTCAGTTTTTGGTCCATAACTTCTGTAATTGTTGTTTTCATTAGTTCCAATATATCTTGGTTATTTATTTCTTTTAAAGTTGAAATACCATCCTTGGTTTGCCTAACCATAGTTGACAAAAATGTAATATCATTTTTAGTTAGATTTTTTTGATTTTGTTGAACTTTTTTGTCAAAATAGTTATAAATTTCATCCAACTTATCATTTAATGTTTGAATAATTATTTCCATATTCTATTTTTGCATATTTGTGCGAAAACAACAATTGAAAAGGCTTTCAAAAATGACTAAACTCTAAAACAGTGATTGCCAATTAAAAAAAAAAAAGGTTATAATATTTTTAATTAAACAATTTATAAAACTTTTATAAATTATACAATAAGTAAAATGAATATTTAAAACAATATTTACCGGAACTAGCGGAGCCTAGCGACGCACGTCCGGTCAGTTTCGCCTCCTGGCGGCAATCCTTAACAAACTTATTTGCCTATTTGAATTTATAAATGATAACAATGATGGTATTTAAATAATTTCTTATCATTTTCATTGCTTCTTTTACAACTAATGATGATAATAATAATAATATTTATTAGTCTAAATCAATTCATATAACTTAGATTTATAATAGAATATTGAAAAACTGAATATATATTGTAGCGTAGAAATCAAGTCTTTGTATATCTGAAGATGTGAAAGTATTTATTGATGACGTCAACATGACCAGTCGACAAATATAAACAAACTAGCCGAATGACCCGGACAACGCCCGTGTTTTACCCGATTGAATGTTTTGATTCAAATACTATTTGTTACAATTATAAATTGTGGTCATGTGGCCTAGTGGTCATGGCATCTGCACGGTAAGCGGAAGGTCGTGGGTTCGATTCCCATCCCTTGACACTTTTTTTATTTTATCCATTCTGACCAAAATCTATCCGTGAACTTCACACAGTGAACTTCACACAGACAGAATAAGGCAATTATATAAGTAGATTAACCAAACTATCTACAGCTAGGGTATCTTGAACAAGCAAACAAAGAAATATTTTAAAGATGATTTTACAACTACAGAGTAATATATATTTTTATAATCCGTTGAATATTTTTATTGAATAATATTAAATTAAATAATAAATTATGTCTTCGCCACAATATATATACACATAAGTAATACACATATACACCTTTCCCCCGATTTACATGGTACTTGTTTTACACGTTTTCGCTTTTACACGGTTTTCAAAAAGGTTTTTTTCTGTTTTATCGCACTATACTAAATGCTACTGTGATTGAACACATGCGCTGTGTACACATCTCACGAGGAATCCCGAGCTTATGTGCTGACTACATATTTTAACCTGTCAATGCATTTTATTTTTATTTCTGTGTACACCTATCCCCCGATTTACACGTTTTTCTCAGGAACGTATCTACCGTGTAAATCGGGGGATAGGTGTATAAGTATATATATATTCTCTCCTCAATATGAACAACACTGAATTTTTCAAATAATCTTTTTCGCATACAAAAAGGGAATTCGAGGAAAATATTTAAATGTGTGGGGTTCTATCTATATATGACATAAAGTTGCGCGGAAGGATTTTATTCTTGTGCTAAATGTGTGTGGCACCTCTTCCTGAAAACAGGAGCTGCCACTTCATCAGCTTGAACATCTCTTTTTTTTTGGCCAATTTGACCGCTATCATAACTCCTCTCGTAGAATGTTATGGGATCGAAGCCGCCCCTGTACTGACTAAGACAGAAGCTTGAAACTTTGGCATACAGGTTGGCCTTTGTCTGAATTTGTCAACAACTGGTGCTGTAGCCCATTGTTTATCACCGCCCTTACCTTTGTAGTGGGATGATAAACCAGATGCTTTGTTTTAATGCATTTTTAAAGGGAGAGCTGCCACCTTTTGTCCATATATTCTGTATACTGAAGTGATAAAAAATCCAATGTTTAATGCATTTTTAAAGGGAGAGCTGCCACTTTTTGTCCATATATTCTGTATACTGGGGAATAAACAAAAACCAATGTTTAATGCATTTTTGAAGGGAGAGCTGCCACCTTTTGTCCATATATTCTGTATACTGGGGTGATAAACCAGATGCTTTGTTTTAATGCATTTTTAAAGGGAGAGGTGCCACCTTTTGTCCATATATTCTGTATAGTGGGGAATAAACAAAAACCAACGTTTAATGCATTTTTAAAGTGTGAGCTGCCACCTTTTGTCCATATATTCTGTATGCTGGGGTGATAAACAAAACCCAATGTTTAAAGCATTTTTAAAGGGAGAGCTGCCACCTTTTGTCCATATATTCTGTATACTGGAGTGATAAACAAAATCTAATGTTTAACGCATTTTTTAAAGGGAGAGCTGCCACATTTTGTCCATATATTCTGTATACTGGGGAATAAACAAAAACCAATGTTTAATGCATTTTTAAAGGGTGAGCTGCGACCTTTTGTCCATATATTCTGTATAGTGGGGAATAAACAAAAACCAATGTTTAATGCATTTTTAAAGGAGAGCTGCCACCTTTTGTCCATATATTCTGTATACTGGGGTGATAAACCAGATGCTTTGTTTTAATGCATTTTTAAAGGAAGAGCTGCCACCTTTTGTCCATATATTCTGTATACTGGGGAATAAACAAAAACCAATGTTTAATGCATTTTTAAAGGGTGAGCTGCGACCTTTTGTCCATATATTCTGTATAGTGGGGAATAAACAAAAACCAATGTTTAATGCATTTTTAAAGGGAGAGCTGCCACCTTTTGTCCATATATTCTGTATACTGGGGTGATAAACCAGATGCTTTGTTTTAATGCATTTTTTAAGGAAGAGCTGCCACCTTTTGTCCATATATTCTGTATACTGGGGAATAAACAAAAACCAATGTTTAATGCATTTTTAAAGGGTGAGCTGCCACCTTTTGTCCATATATTTTGTATAGTGGGGAATAAACAAAAACCAATGTTTAATGCATTTTTAAAGTGTGAGCTGCCACCTTTTGTCCATATATTCTGTATATGCTGGGGTGATAAACCAGATGCTTTGTTTTAATGCATTTTTGAAGGAAGAGCTGCCACCTTTTGTCCATATATTCTGTATTCTGGGGAATAAACAAAAACCAATGTTTAATGCATTTTTAAAGTGTGAGCTGCCACCTTTTGTCCATATATTCTGTATAGTGGGGAATAAACAAAAACCAATGTTTAATGCATTTTTAAAGGGAGAGCTGCCACCTTTTGTCCATATATTCTGTATACTGGGATGATAAACCAGATGCTTTGTTTTAATGCATTTTTAAAGGGAGAGCTGCCACCTTTTGTCCATATATTCTGTATAGTGGGGAATAAACAAAAACCAATGTTTAATGCACTTTTAAAGGGAGAGCGGCCACCTTTTGTCCATATACTCTGTATACTGGGGTGATAAACCAGATGCTTTGTTTTAATGCATTTTTAAAGGGAGAGGTGCCACCTTTTGTCCATATATTCTGTATACTGGGGAATAAACAAAAACCAATGTTTAGTGCATTTTTAAAGTGTGAGCTGCCACCTTTTGTCCATATATTCTGTATGCTGGGGTGATAAACAAAATCCAATGTTTAATGCATTTTTAAAGGGAGAGGTGCCACCTTTTGTCCATATATTCTGTATACTGGGGTGATAAACAAAATCCAATGTTTAATGCATTTTTAAAGGGTGAGCTGCCACCTTTTGTCCATATATTCTGTATACTGGGGTGATAAACAAAATCCAATGTTTAATGCATTTTTAAAGGGTGAGCTGCCACCTTTTGTCCATATATTCTGTATAGTGGGGAATAAACAAAATCCAATGTTTAATGCATTTTTAAAGGGAGAGCTGCCACCTTTTGTTCATATATTCTGTATGCTGGGGTGATAAAAAAAATCCAATGTTTAATGCATTTTTAAAGGGTGAGCTGCCACTTTATGTATATGTATATCTTCCTCCCGAGACTTTATGCTATATCTCTCTATCTTACAAAATACAATATCAAAACCCGATACACGACCACAGCAAATTTAAGGGAAATTCTTCGCCATCCCAACGCTAAACATAACAATCAAGAATTCAAATAAAACATCCTTTATAGCATTCCCTGTAAACCACACCTTGTAACTTATATAGAAGAAACCGGCAAAATCCGGAAGAAAGAGCAAACCAATACAAAAGGCCTTTAAAAACTATAGCTAATTATCACTTTTGGTGGATGCACTGAGGTGGATGCGATCGAACACGTCGGTCCGTCGTACCATCCTGCATCCAACGATCACATATCCGCATTACAGTTGTTTGGTTTCGTCCAACACGACTACCGATTTCCCTGAAAGATAATCTACAATCTCGGTATGCCACTATCCTTTCTCTGTCGAACTCGGATACTTGATCAAAAGATGATCACTGTTTTATACGCGGCATTATTGACGTTAAAAAAAACCACAATTGCCGAACTTGAAATCGTCGAATTCTCCAAGCCTCAAATAGTGCTTTGAAGTGGAGCCACAGGCGCGCGTGATGTGCGTCTGCCCAGAAATTCTAATCATTTGCATATGTCACCTCCGCTAATGCATGTTGTAAATTTCATAATATTTGCATGTTTCTTTCAGGGTGCTGCATTTACGGTGGTCAGCAGTTTATTTGAAATGTTAGCCATAGAGTGTGTTTTATTAATCTTTTATATTCTGTCGCGTGAAGGCATCGCGTGGTTAATAAAAACATTTTAAAAATAAAGAGAGACACTGACGAAGATAAGCATATAGCCTAGCGAAATATTGGATATCGAAATTTGGAAAAAAAAGCTTGAAAAAAGTAAAATTGTACAGGGACCCAGGTTGATAAATTAAGAGAAAGGCATCTCCTGATCGTGCAACTAAAAGTTGCTGCTAGCTTGCGCCATCTGTCGGAATAAATATCAATTAATCTCGTTAATTTTTCAATTATTCCCTAATTCTGGAATTTTTTGACCAATTTTAGAATAATTAAAAATCCACGAGATTAGTTGATATTTATTCCAACAGATGGCGCAAGCCATTAGCAACTTTTAGTTTATAAATTTGTAAATATTATTATTAATATATTTTATATATTTTTATATTTTATTTTGAATAATATAATTCAAGATCATAGTCTTTGGTTCGTTAGATGTTTAATATTTACTTGTGTTCTCTATGCTGTGTAAAATTTAAAAGGTCGCGTGATAACTTCCTAATACCTTAAACATGTTTTCTCAACTTTATTTTTCCTGACGAGGATAAAATATTTTTGTCGAAACGTTGAAAAAATAAAAACTCTACTGGCTGTTTCCTACCAAATAGTTCACTGACCCCAAGCTGCTCATTTAGAGGTTTGAATTTAGTATATCTTGTGGTGAGATAACTTTTGTAAAATTGTTTTCAGAAAAGAGAAAAAAGATGGGCGTTAACCTCGTCGAAATATTGGATTGTAATAAACCGACATTGATCCAAGATAAGCCAAGTTCATTAAGGTAAATACAATAGAACCTCCATGAGAGGACACTCCCGCTAGAGAACACCTCTCTATAAAGGACAGTTTCCATCACCAATACTTTAGAACATACTCCATGAGAGGACACTCCCGCTAGAGGACACCTCTCTATAAAGGGCAGTTTCCATCACCAAAACCATAGAACATACTCCATGAGAGGACACTCCCGCTAGAGGACACCTCTCTATAAAATACAGTTTCATTTGCAAAATGGCCATTTTTACTATTTAGCAACTCTCCGGTAAGAAGACACCTCTCCCTAAAGGACACTTTGGCTCTGCAATTAGGTGTCTTTTACAGGGAGGTTCTACTGTATAAGAGATATGAAAAATGAGAGAGTAAATTTAAAAGTTAAAATACGCACTATTTTGATTAATACTTTCTATAAGAGATGAATATATTCAGAATATAACAAAATTATTCTAATTATATCAAAATGAATATTTAACAAACAAACAAATTAGCAACAAAAGTCATGAGAAGGATCTTGTATATGACTTTTTAAAAAGTAAACATTTTTTTTAAGTGTGAAAAAATGGCACAAAAACCATTTCAACCCTCAAGCTATATTTTAATATTCTTCTGAGAAGTTGTGAAGATATATATTTTGTTAGGATTCTTTAAGAATGTTTTAAAAGATAAAATAAATTGGGGGTTGGAGACAAACTATGCCAGAGGACAAATATAACGATGAACCATTTTGTTTGGCAGAAGTGTTTCTAAATAAAGGATATTCGGAGAAAAATTATAATTATAATAAAACACACATTCAGTTTAAAAAATATTAAGATGACATTTATTTTAGGAACATTTTGTGGGAGCGTCGTTTTATAATTCAAATGTTGTTTTTTAAAAGGCGAATCAAGTCCTTGTTTGATGCGCCTACGAATTAAACCCTTTTAAAATTAGACACCAAACCATGAGGTTTACTAAGTGTTTTGTTGAAATGGGTGTCTACACGAGGAAAAGTGAGGTCAAATAACCTGGACTATATATATAGAGAGAGGATATCTACAAAGTTAAGCGATCACTGACACGTATGTTGCAAAAGGATTTACAGCAATCAATATTCCAGCAACCAAATGCTACGTGCACTTGGCTTGACATGGGATGAGTAAATGATATAATGCCTATCCAGGTAGAATAAGTGAATATAATTCATCGGAACTATAGGATAATCAAGCAGTGCTCCAAGAGATGAGCCTGAACTTCCATTTCGATCAGTTCAACACCTCTTAAAAGGTCTAAATCCTCACAAGACAAAGACAGAGTGAATTCGACAAACTTTTCCAAAAGTATATATAATCAAATTTAAACATTCATAAAATTTAGTTAAATAGGAACTTCGTTTTTATGGGGAAAAGGTGAGGGTTGAAAGGGGAAAAAGAAAATTTAATGCAATATAAATGCAGCTTAAAAATTAAGGCATTCGTGTACTAATCAAGAGAGATAATGGTTCCTTGAGTGATTTACAATTTTTTCTTTTATGCTGCTTCGTCTGCCATATTTATTGTGGCTGTGTCTTCATGTTTCTTGATTTCTTATATAGGAACCACCTTAGACCTGCTGTTTAAGCAATATCTATTCCGTTGACGGGAGGAAAACAAAAGGCAGCAAAGGCTTATTAAGACCTCCCGAGGAAAATATTCAAGAAATCTCATTAAGTGATGCCCCGGACGTTCTGCAAACATACTCCGGCGTTTGTCTTGGAGGGACCTCGAATATTTCTGCAGCCTCAATAGGAATATATTGGGTCAAACTTGTGGAAGATTTCGCAGACTATATTTTTACTTTGTTAGAAGGGAATAAAATATGCTTTCAAATTAAAGGTCTTGAAGAAAATTAACCCGCAGCATTTTTTATTAAGCGAAAATATTATTTTAGAATAAAAAGATGTTTTATTGGTCAATATTGGCCTTAGGGGACTGCTCATTAATATTTTTTAATTAAAAAACGTACCACATACATGTAGTATGTTCTCTAGTAACTCCTAATATAAGACCTCATAGAATCTTTCTGCCTCTCTCTATAGCGCGATCGTTTATTCTAAAGATTTCGTGGTAGCGTTTGATATAAATATTGTCGGGTAGAAAATTGAGAAAGTCAAGCCTCAAGATGACAAGGCAATTTATATTTTTTATCCAAACAATTTAAGCTTATTTACATAAAATAACAGAGAGGCAATAAGATAAGTTTGCTATGTATCAAAATATTGAACTTAGTAATCTATTTTATATAATAAAATACATTTTTTTGTGTTACAATATTGTAACGTAGAAAATCAGGAAAGACAAACTTTAGGATGACACAGCAATTTATTTAGCGCCAGCACAAATTAAAATGGATAAAATACAAGAGAAGCAATGAGGAAAGTTTCCGCAGAGTAATAATATAAATAAACATCAAATAATCTGTACATAAAATAATAAATAATTTGCTACAATATTTATTATTGGAATCGTAAATTTACTGTTGTTCGTTGGTATGAAAGTCTAAGCGGAGTCAGACAACAAATTATTTAACGAAAAATTAACTTTTCATTACATTTATTTAGTACAAATTATTAGAAGTGGTTAAATTGTTGTATACTACATGTTGATGTTTTTTTTTTTTGTTGGTCAAAGATCATGTCCAAGTGAGTTTCATGCTCTTCCTTGTTTGCGGAGGCTATTAGGATGTCATCAATGTAAGGGAATACAAAGTCTAGGCCAAATAGTACCTCATTGATAAATCTTTGGAAAGTCGCAGGGGCGTTTCTGAGTCCAAAACTCATTACGTTGAATTCGAACAATCCAAATGGTGTTATTACAGCTGTTTTCTCCTTGTCTTCTTCATTACTGACCATAAAGAATTAAAACTTATTTCTCGGTTATACATTTAAACGATTAAAAATCTAGGGTTTTATTCTTAAAATATTATAACTGACCATTATTTTTATACTAGCCGAATGACCCGGGCAACGCCCGGGTTTTACCCGATTAAATGCTTTTATTCAAATACTATTCGTTACAATTATAAATTGGCGCCGTGGATGTCATTCTTGTGAAACGTCCCGCTCCAAACTTTGTGTCTGAGAAGCGATATTTTTATAAAGAGATGATCTGGCTTTGTGTCTTCTACTCGAATGAATATTTTTCTGTTAGAATTTTGTTCCTGCATACTAAAAATGAACTGGCTTCACCCGTGGTCTCTGCTTTTTGGAATTTTTCCGGATATAATTTTGTATCTGATAATCAAATATGATACAGCAATATTGTCACCATCATTTTCTGAATAAAAAACAACTACTTTTTTTCCCAGAACCTGTCAATTTATTTTTCTTGACTAAAAATTCGAAAAATATCTTTTCCAGATTTTTCTCTATGTCCTGTTAAAACACGTTTTACATGCCCATTAGGTCAGCTGATATTACCTCCCATCTTCACCGCTAGAGGCGCTGCTTGCGAGCGAAAGAGCAAATTTGCAAATAACTCGAAGAAAATATTCGGGATAGAGACCTGAAATATTCAATATAAGTTTTTCCAGATTCTACTATACATACTGCTAAAATTTCAGTCATATTAGTTACGTATATTACGTAAAAGCATTCCATTCACAAAAGCAAACGATGACATAATTGATGACTCTGATACTTGTATATTTTAATGATAATAATATAAATGAGTTTTAAAAATTGTAAAAAAAAAAAAAAAATGCATCGGCCAGGAATCGAACCTGGCCCGCCCGCGTGGCAGGCGAGCATTCTCGCCACTGAACCACCGATGCTTATAAGAAATGGGCATATTTGGGTATTTATTGCATTCACAAAAGCAAACGGTGACAGAATTATTGATTGTTGATTATTTATGACTCTGATACTTGTATATTTTAATATATTATCACGTAGAGAGAGAGAGAGAGAAACTTAGGAAAGACGAACTTCAGAATGACACGGCAATTTATTTAAGGCGCAAAAACAAAAATCAACATTTATAAGATAAGCAATGAGGGAAGTTTCCAGAGTAGCAAAAAAATAATAATATAAATATAAAAAAATTAATAATCTGTATATATAAAATATAATAAATACGTTGCTGAAAATATCTTTATTTACGGGGCTGCTAACCAAAATAAATACGTTGCTACAATATGTTGAACGTCTTTAATTCCTATATGTAAAAGGCTTCAATAAGCACTATTTAAAATCATTCTTCTAAATCTAAAAAAGATAAAAAACTTCACAATTTCATTTATTTCTGACTGATGGTATATTTACAGTGGGTGGATTTCAACAGAAATAACGTAACTCGGAATATATCACAACCCCTCACAAGCAGCATTGTAAAGTTTTTATTCCTCTCATTTGAATTTTAATGCGAAATGAAAAGATGGCTGTATAATTCAATTGTGCATATATCCAAGTGATATTTCAGAGTTTTTGACTTTATTTCATAATTAATTTAAATGTACCACAGAAGGGAGCACATCTCTTTTGGAAAGTTAGCAAAAGCAATTCACTCGCCCCCAGTACAGAGGTGGTGATAAGTGAATATGCCACAACACCAGCTTTGGAAATTTTTTAAATCCAACTTGAATAGGATGGTTTAGGGCAGGTGTCAGCAACCTGCAGCTCGTGAACCACATGCGGCTCTTTGGATGTGAAGCTGCGTGTAGTACTCACATAAATAAAAACTTTATTTATGCAAATACTATTTATTGTTGGCAAGAAAAATTTTGGCGATCTTTAAAACCTTTAAAATTTTGTAAATTGTAATTTTTGACTCTTCCGACTCAAAAGATTGCCGACCCCTGGTTTAAGGCAATTACTCTCATAAATACAGGGGAAGGTTTCGATTTCAGAACATTCTACGAGAGAATTCTGAAATCGGTCGAATTTTCCAAATAGGTGATTAAGCTGGTGAAGGAGTAGAGATTCGAATTCCAAGTCAGAAAACAATACAAAATTCGGGACAATGGTATTCATGTACCAGAAAGGGACATCCTTGTCTTTAAAACTGCATTAAAATAATGCACTTGTTTATCATCACAATGTATAACAAAATATTTTTAAAACTTAATTCTGTTGACGTTATGTGGGCGCTGAGTTTGTTGTTGATACACTTTAAATATGTTTTAACACCTTGATAAAGGTTGGTGTTCAGCCAACTGAAATATTGGTAAAATAAATGATATTTTGATCCAATATATGACTTTTTAATTAAATATTTATTTATGGATTGCTCTATTTTCAAAATGTAAAACTTTTGTCTGAATTTTCCTAAGCCCTCTCTCTCTCTGGTGTTATATATTTGGCCTACTTCTTTTTACTTTTTATATGGTTCTTGGCTACTTTTAGTGTACTTCCTGTTATATATCTCTATTAGTATAAAGGTCAAATTTTCCCATATGTCTGTTTATCGATAAACTCCACACAAAACTACTGGAGTAAATAGCACCAAATTTACATGACACACCATTTGATCCTGGGAAAGGTTAAAGGCTAATTATTTTTATAAATAACTTTTAGTTGTACAATTTTATTAACAAATTTATTTATCTACGTGCGCCAATTTAACTCGCAATCAGCTCCACCCACACGAATTTTTATAATTACATTTCCCCCGCTGATATTTGTTGAAATTACATTTTATTAATAAATGTGTTCCAAAAAATAAATGGTTCAAAAATATATTTATAAAATATTATATAAAATTAATAATAATTGTGTGTGTGTGAATAATAAATTTGAAAATAAAAGAACATTTCTGAAAAAGACTTTTTACGAAAAATGTAAGGCCTGAAATAACTTTACAAGACCTTTGTACTTAAGCGTGGCTTTAGTACAATATAAGTAAAGTATAATATATTTGACTTGGTATTCTTGACAACCTAGGTTCGAAGCTAGGTGTTGGTTTTTTTTTTTTCAATTTTATTTTTCGAACACACACTATCCTTTTTAATATTTTTATTTAAAATACTTTTTTTTGTAATGTATGCTTTAAAAATTAGCATACATTTTTAATATAAGTGAGCATTTTTATGTAGACACATTTTAATCGAAGATATTAACGGACATATATTTTTGATTTTATTAAATTCATGAAACTATATCGTTTTGCTTTTATTAAGGACATTTTAAAATTCAGTATTTGGACATATAGAGAGATAAAGGTTTTAAAGAGTTTTAAAATCTTAAAGCTTAATAGGGTCATTATTTTTTTGTATTTAGGAATTATACACTTTTAAATGTCGTTAAACTACACATTTTTATTGTTATATTTCAAATATATATATTCGCTATTCAAAATATTTAATGTTTATATTATAACATACAGTGTCTCTCTCTCTATGAAACTTTAAAATGTCTTTAGGAATAAATCATTTTATATTATGATTATATATATTTATTATTTTGATTTGAAAATAGAGCAATCCATAAATAAATCTTTAAATAAAAAGGCATATATTGGATCAAAATATCATTTATTTTACCAATATTTCAGTTGCCTTTTTATTAAAATAAATTAAATATTATATATTATATTATGATACTGCCTTTATTAAATTCCAGATTGTTTTTCTTGACTCCTATTTATATATAATAGTGATATGATTGTTCTGTGGTTACAATAAATACTTGATAAAAAGGTAGACATGCACTTTCTGTGGATCAGAAATAACAATGGAGATGTTGCACTACTTATTTGATTGTGCTGCTCTGTCTGAGGAAAGACGAAAACTAAATGATAAAACGGGGCAACTTTGTCCTTCATTTCCGGCACTAATTAATGAAATATCAAATAATAGGTATATAGCGGTGGCGATATTTGGATTCCACAGGATTATATCCCGGAAAAAGGCCACACAGTGTTCTCCCCATCCCTTGTGAACTGGCGAATTCTGTATAGGGCGAGAGGCCCTAAATAAAGGCTTTGTTGTTGTTGTTGATAAAAAGGTAAAGAAAGTCCATATGAAACAAAATACAAATGACGTAAAATCCAAGTAAAATATATACACTACTTATATAAAATTTAAGACTTATAATCTGAGAGTAAAGTAAAATAAACATAGAACAAGATACAACTGATATAAAATCCAGATGAGGAAAACTTTGGGACAAATTTAATTGATTTAGTTAAATATAGATTTTTATTCTTTATATATTGGGCTAGAAATTTACTCAGGCAAAACCCGGGGTTTGACCGGCTCATTAATCTAGTAATATATATAAGTACGAGTAGTACGTATTTGGATGAGGAAAGAGAAGACTACAACGCGGCTGATACCACACTCATCCTTACAGTGATACGCTAACCTTGACATATGCACGGTGGGATCTGTGGCCACTGGACATACGTCGGACCTGGAGGCTGTTGTTAGGTTCTGTGATGCCTGGAGTATAGGGGCTCTATATGTGCTTCTTGCGGTGAATCTGTATAAGACCGGTGATCTTAATAAAGCTGTGTGTGCCATTTAGAATAAGGTTGGAGTTGCGCAATGAATAACGTGTTAGAATACGGATCAGTGAGAAGCTTCCAGATTTTTTCATGGGTCTTTTTTTCTTTGCTTAATTTTAGTTTTTTTTAATCTCCTGTAAGGCTTTTTCAATGGGAATTCTTTTCAGAACTCTTTTATAAAACATTTCTGGGACATAATGACGTAGCATATTTGCCGGTCAGATATCGCAAGAGCATGTACAATGATAAAGAACCATTTAAAATTATATCGAGGAAAGCTACATTCAAAGCTATAGAAAGCTATTCAGTTTATAAATCTTTCGTTATTGAGGTACTCGTTTTTCAACATTTGTTAAGGTTCTGGTTAAGGAAATTGACGTGTTGAAAGAAAGGCCCACTCTTCAGCCAACTGGAAGGTTAAATGGTCGATTAGAGAGCGAAAAATCGAATCTTCCCATTGTTAGAGCTGAGAAGCTTGTTGCAATTTTTCACAGGTCTCAGGGAGGGGAATCGAATGTTTACAGATATTACCTCGAGAAGCAGATGGACTTTGTAAATTTCTTAATACCAAATTCTAAACTTAAAGAAAAAATATAATTGTGTAATATATCAGCAGTAAATGCATAATGGCATTTATTTACTATTTCACCGAAGAAATATGAGATGTTTGGATCAGTAAACTAGTTTTCAATTACGTGGTTAAAGAGCACACACACAAAAGACTCCTTTAAATGATATTTCATTAAAATCTATTCAAATTTATTCAACAATATCGTAAATTAAGCCCTTAATTGTAAGTGTGTAATGCTTAAAAAACAACCATTTTATTTTAAGAATAAATTTGTCTTTTTCTTTTAGCTATATTTAAAGCTCAATTTAGGACAAACAACAATTCTCTTTTTGATGGGTTAAATGAAGTATACTAGAATGATACATTCTTTGGAAGAGATTGAATCGACTTTTATTATTGAGTTCATATAACATTATATATGGATAAATAAATAGAGAAAGACAACGAGACAATGAAAATATTTTTTAAAATATTTTTTAACAAAATCAAAACCATACATTTAAATTGAAGATATTTACATAAGACCAAACCCCCACTGCAGGGACGTCTGAATTCATCAGCTGTTACGTATCTTTCAACATCCCCATATAAGAAGTGTAGGAAGAGTCGGCGGCTAGTTTTTCGATTATATCCTTTACCTCATCGTAAGCGGTCCGAGGATGCTGGTTGGTTTGGGCCTTGGGGATTAAAGACTAGATGAAGGAGGCAGTCTTGTCTAGGAACTCCTTGACAGGGTCCGCTGTTGGCGTAGAGTTGGTCGAGGAGGGGGTGGGTAATAAAGACGATGGGCTGGCCCTCAGCGCCGGTGCAGAAAGCTCGGTAGCTGGAGTCTCCGGGGAGGAACGGAACGGCTCGCCGCTGGTGAAGACGCGGTAGAGCTAAAAGGTATCAAGGAGGTCTGCTTGGTGTCAGATCCCTTTGCAGCGGATGTAGGCGCTGTGGATTTGTGAGAGGGCGTGGATTGAGAGGATGGAGGTGACGACACCGGTGCACTCCGGGTGCCCTGAAGATTGGTTAGACTATTCCGTGGGTTCCCAAGGGGCAGGTCGCTTGCCGATGTCCTTGGCGACGCCGTAAGTGATGTAGGCGGGTGTCCATTCCTATTTGGAGATGATCACCAACTTCGCAGAGAGTTGGTGGCTTCCATCCATCACTCATAAGGACAAAGGCTTCCCTGTTGCCGGTGGTGTAGCCGTCACAGGACACCACCTCATAGGCCAGGGAGCCAACCCGGCAGAATGGTTGCAGCGCTTGGACGATGTCCTCCTCCCCACTGCGATCGGCAGGTTCCCGATTATGATCTCTGCCTTCCTTCTGTACAGGAATGCTCTCAGAAAGGTTTTGTTGATGGTGAATCCTTTCTCCACAAGGAGCTGTGCGTTCTCAATGCTGGCGAGTCCAACCAAAACATGGCCGAACATTTTCATCAGCTCTGGTAGACGGATCCCTTTCCCAGCATCTCCTCCAAGGATTTTATGTAATGCACGGTATGGAATTCCCAGAACTGGTCGAACAATGCTGCCGCGGATCTGACCTTGTTCAACGTTTGCTGCCCTCTGGTGCTTTTGACGAAGGAAACGGAATCCCTTGTGGTATTTCTTGTCTGTCCAGTTGACTTTGGGCTACTAGCGTCCGGCCTCGCAATCTTGAACCGATGACTTGTAGGGTCATACCATCTTCTTTTGTTGCGATTTACAAGTTGGAAAAAATTCAGTGGTCATTTTATCAACCTGCTCTGCCCAATTTTTCTTTTTACCCCGGCCTGATTTACATCTCCGCCGATGTTCACGGACAAGTTTGCATGCCGTCTTTCCCATCTGAATTCATACGAGTATTTGCAGAATGACTTTTCGTCGACTAACTCGACTTTCATTTTTTGATAATTCGATGGAAACATCTCCATCATATTTCTCGCCTTTCTGGCTCTCTGCCAATACCGCATACACGTTTGAGATCTCCATCTCTCCAGATTCCATCTCCAAAAAGCGCGGAGCTCGCGCGCTGTGTGGCCTCACGGCAGAGATAGAGAGAGCCAATTGACAATTAACTTTATCTTATTGACATTAAATCAATAATAATGAAACAAACATTTAAAAATATCAAAAACAGTATATACATTTAAATTAAATAAAAAATACTTAAACCAGACTGATCCCTCACTGAAGGAAGGTCCGAAATATATCAGCTGTCTTAAAACACCTTGAATTTGGATAGCTTTTTACTTAGTAGTTGTTATCCCGAACATTTGCAATTGCAACGTCGAGGAATTCATCCACCCAAGATAGTCGTCTGCATAGAGACGTTGAACAACCTAGGATATCCTCCCTTTTAGAGCGGTACAAAACCGCATATTCTATCATGTACCTCAATATCATTATATAAGGGGTGTAGGAAGTTGTCAACGTTCATTTTGTTAAACAATTCTTCAACCATATCCTCAGTGGGGTGAGGAAACTGTTTATTTGGGCCTTTCTAGAAGTTTCCGGGGTGTTGGTGGAGGGTTCATTCTCGGGAGCTTTGTCTTTTGGGGCTGATGGTGTGGAGGACATCTGCGCCGGGGCAGCCTCTAGCGCAGGGTGGTTGAATGCTGCAGGTAGAGGTGCAGCTGCAATGGTGGTAGGAACAGGTGCTGAGATCTTCACACTGGTCCTCTGGCCTGGGGAATGCTTGTCGCCCTGAGAGTGCAGTTCATCTTTTTATGGCCCATCCGTTAGCACATAGAGCAACGGAAGCCGTACTCCAAGTAGGCCAACGCAGATCTTCTCTAGAAGATCCGTGATCCTTTTCCACTCGTTCATGAGCAAGAAGGGCGTCTTTTTCAGGTCAAGCAAGGTGTAGCCGCCGGAGGAGTTCACGACAGGAGCGATTGATACCACCTGGTAGTAAGGTCTCAGGGCTCTGATGAGATTTCCATGTCCTTAACGTAAGGCAGGCCGCTGATGGTGGATCTGATGGATGCCTTTTTATTCTGGTAGAGCAGGGCTTTGAGGAGGACCTCGTTGATTAACAGGTCATCCTCAATAACTATCTCCGCCATTTAAGGCCGCTCCAGGCCAATCAGGACCTGCCCCGAAACATTTCTCAGCTACAACACGCAACCTTTGCCCAATTTACTTACAAGGGCCTTGATAGAGTCAACCGGAATGAATTCCGGTGCGTATTCCAGGTATAGCATCTGGTCAAAGGTCGCATCCTCAGATATTCTCCAGCACTGCTCAAGCAGTTGCCTCGAGATCTCTACCTACTCAATATTGATTCTGGGATGCGATGGTTGGCGAGAGGCGCAGTCCTGTCCTGTTGGTGGTGGCTTGGTGAGAATTTTCGGGAGGAGGCGCTCCACTATTAAAAAGGCGAATGCTTATGTTTTTTCTTCTGCTCAAAGTTAGTCAATTCGTCCTCAACGATTTCAGCTCAATTCCGAATTTTTTTAGAAGAATTTACATAATCGCCGCCGTTTTTAATGGATACATTTGCATGATTTTCCATTATTTTAAAAGTTCTAGAATTTTTTCTTCTTTCTAAACCTTCATTCGTCGATAGCTTGACGTTCGTTGTTTGCGTCTCAATGGGATTATTATCATTATTGTTCTCGTTATATTGGCCAACCGCAAAAACCGAATACCGTTTGGAAACATCTATCCTCTCCATCTCCAACGCCGAAAAACGCGGAGCTCGCACCCCGCATGGCCGAGAGATACAAGGAGTGTCGCCTTTACGTTATTTTAGTACCAGCTCGATGTGTAAGAAATTCACTTTAGAAGACAGGTTGCTCTCTCTAAGTACCCATTGCTTACAAAAGAGAGAGAAAAATACATTTTTATAAAATCTTGTGTCAATAGCTCAATGCTCAGAAAAAGCCTGTCTTGGCCAACGCGAGATAGCGAGGCCGTCTTTCTCCAGTCCTTGGCCGAAGAACCAGCACTGCCGGTCAAGTACCCGCCGTATGATGTTGAAGGCCTTCCTAATGTGGGGTCTGAGTTGCAGGTTCAATACTGGAGGTCCAATGACAGATCGCTAGAACCACAGGCGAAGCAGGTCTCTCGAACCGAGGCTGGATGTGCAAGTGGGGAAGGGCGTGCCGGGCCAGCAGTATTGCGATGTCGGCATTGTGCTCTTAGAAGATGGTTTTTACTGCATTGAAATTGTTCTTAGCTCCGGGTGAGTAATTTAATGTCACCGGCGTTAGACTAGACGTTCCCGTGGCCGAGTATTTGCTCTAGATGACGCAGGAGTGGACCTGTAGCAAGGCTGAAGAAAGATGCTGGCGACGCAGCTCTGTTCCACTCCATTCAACAGGTAGAAGTTGTAGTTGTGAGATTACTCTGGCTGCAGCGTCTATCCCGGCGTGCAATATGAGGAACTACTTGATGAAATCCGACGGCAGCAGAAGGAACACCAGTAAAGAAATCAGGAAACTCTGGTTCAAAGTGTCGAAATCAAGCTCTAGGTCGGTGGAGCTAGCAGTATGTTGTTCCTTGAGGTTGCGGCGACCTCTTTAAACACGCGAGCTATGTTTTCTAAGAGGAGCACCGTCCCAGAACAGCTTTTTTTCGAGCATCAGACGGCGGATGGCTTTAGTAAGCTCCTCCGCGGGGTCACTGTCTTCTAGGGTGATGGGAGTCGTCACTCCACGCAGGAAATACGTGGATCTCTTGACAGGCGGAAAAGAAAGAGAGGTGCCGACACGTTATTTTTTAGCACTAGCTCGATATTCAAAGTTCAGCAGACAAGGTGCCCATTGTTTACAAAAGAGAGAGACACTTGCCATGATTGTTATTTCAACAACACCTCGATATGTAAATAATAAAGTTCAGCAGACTGGTCACCAGATACTTGTTAGCTCCATATCCGGGCTTCTGTCCTCCGACCAAATTTGACGAAGGTTTAGCTAGACTAATGATGCCAGGTACCGCGGCCCTATCGCTGTCGCTAATTAAATCTTTTAATGGCCCAAGATCTGCAGCGATTAATCGACCGCTCGCTGGCTCTCCCGGGAGGGGGAATTTTTAAAGACGCTCCTCTCTCTCTCTTTCTCTCTCCTAGTCCTCAAATCCCCCTCTTTTTTCCCGCTGGGAGGGGAGGGAGCGGCAAGTAATCTTTCTAAAAATCCTTCTAAATCAATTGTGGCGGCAGAGTTGGCTGCCTTCCAGAAGGCGAATGTGTGTCACAAGTGAAAGTAATGATCTCCCGCTAGATCTACTTTTTTTGGCCATTATTCTCTCTCGGCTGTCGGCAGCGCTGGATTTTAAATGGCAGGCCAGTTAAGTCGCAGTTACTCGCTCGTATCGAGCTCCTACTTTCTCTCTTTTATTTATTTTTTGGATTTCTTTGCCCGTTTTTTACCCCATTTATTTTCCGTATTTGGAGTGGTCGCCCGGCCTGATGCCCGGACCAAACCCCGATTGTTGCGCGATGGGTCCCGCCTTCTTAAGCCGTTTTTTCTTCCTCCTAATTCTCGCCTTCGTTGAAGACGAACAGATGGTTTAAGCTTCTGTTACATTGTTGAGAATTAGTGTTCAACATCAGTTTTAGAAAAGTTTACACGATTGTGCTATCCTTCCCCACACACTCCTTAGATCTACTAGTTTTCAAATATACATTAAAATCGTATTGTCTTTGATTTAATTTATAAAAATTGACGGGTGCTCCTTTCTTTTAAGTTTAAAACGGAATGACTTTCATCACGTGTGTAGCTTGGGACCATACAAATAAAGACATCTCCCAAACCAACTTTTTTTTACCTTAGAACTGAAAATAGTGGAACCCAATAAATAAAACCAAATAAAAATATAGCTTCAAACAACCGAATCGATAATCCAAATAAATTATATTTCCCACAAATCAAATAAAAATATTCGTCAAGAAAAATATTTATTTCCAGAGAAATTTCCACAAAATATCAACTTTTAAATAGAAGTGAAGGACAACTTTTAAATTAGAGTTATACCTCATACAAGGCTCTCAAATCTCTTTCATTAAAGTTTCGACTTTTTCACCCGAGGGCTGCCCGCTGTGAGCGCGCGTGTCAAGGTTGGCAAACCTTGGCGAGGTGAATAGCTGAGAGAGAGAATCAGTCCTGAGGCGCTGCCAGTGAATAGCTTAATTATTGCCGAGATAAATCTTTTTCCTCCAATTTTCGGTGTTTTTTCTTTGATGTATCATTTCGACACGGAGTTTCACATTAGTTTGTGGTGATGATCACATCGGCTGAAAAGCCTTGCTCACTCTCAATGCGCTTTACATAAAAATGGAGATAAATGAAAAAGAAGCGCTTCATGGCATCTTACTTTTTCTTCACGTGAGCACTACATCTGTCAATCCTAGTAATTGTCCATGGTTTCCATGGATAAGTATTCAGCAACATAGACAGAGTGTAAAGTTTGAAACTAAGGAAGTGCATAGAATCATATCACAGCACCCTTCAACGACTTAATTTGAATACTACTCTTTGTGTTGTATAGTAGCCTTATAATAGTCCTATATGTCAAATACTGCTAGAACCTCGTTTAATACTAAATATTAATATTCCCAGTCGTTTTATATTGGTTTACTTTCTAGTGTATATACCGCAATAGTACGCATCTATTTACAAGAAATTTAACTATTTTTTTGCACGATTTTTTCATTTTACAAATAACACGCCTCCAACTGTCCTTACTGCAATGGGAAAATATTGAGAGGGCCTGGGTTATCAGTGGCGAACCCTCCTAGTGGTTTTGCCAGTTTAATCAACCACACCGCTATAATATTACATATATGCATCTATTATTGTATTGGACTATTTAGCTTAATATATACAGATCGTTATATAGAGAGGAAGTCTCTTGGTTGAGGTATTTAAGGAATCCATATATACATAAGCTTAGAAGAAATTATAAATATATCTAAATACTTGAATCAAGCAATGCTCTTCCACAAATAACTCGCCACAAGTTAGATAAAATATAACCATCAGGCCTTAGTGTGCCATCCATTTAAAAGACATAAAACTATTTAGCACGTATATACATTATAGCGTATATAAGTCTTATTATTATAACATTTCATACACCAAGAGGACCTAGTTTCTTACTACCCACTGATCCATAGTTTACATCCTAGTCTTTAGAAGTTTGATTATTAGAACATTTACTACACCGAAAGGACCGAGTTTCTTACTACTCAATAATCCATGGTTTACATCCTAGTGTAGAAGCGTCTGATTATTAGGATATTTCATACACTGAGAAGACCTAGTTTCTTACTACTTAATAATCCATGGTTTACATCCTAGTGTATAGAAGCGTCTGATTATTAGGACATTTCATACACTGAGAGGACCTAGTTTCTTACTACTTAATAATCCATAGTTTACATCCTAGTGTATAGAAGCGTCTGATTATTAGGACTTTTCATACACTGAGAAGACTTAGTTTCTTACTACCCACTGATCCATAATTTACATCCTGGTGTTTAGAAGTCTGATTATTAGGAATTTTCATACATTGAGAAAAACCTAGTTTCTTACTACTCAATAATCCATAGGCTACGTCCTAGTGTATAGAAGCGTCTGATTATTAGGACATTTCATACACTGAGAGAACCTCGCGCTTCTTAGACTAAGTTAAATATAAAAAATTCATGGCTCTGCAATTTTTGCATAACTCTAATCACACTTGAAAAATGAGTGCAAATAATCAAACGAGGCTCTTATAGCTTTTCATTTCAAATTCGAATTGCATTCTATATGTGCAAAATATGCTTACTGCACAAGCAGGTGCAGCCCTCTATTTTCCACAATTATCACGAGTCTGTAATAGCGACGGAATAAGTGAAGCACTTCTCACAATATTTGTGAAGAAATAAACAATCCCAGAGTAAGCCGAGCGAGCTGTAACGGAGGAGGGGAGAACCCAGGCGTTCAAATAAATTCCCGTGATTTCCATCGATACTTTTGAAGCGCTTCTTTCTCCTTCTCTCCAACAATCATTCTCAGATTTAGAGCAAAACACAGTTTAAAAATCAAATCTTCAAAGTTATACCTTGATCGATAAAAAGAAAGATCCTATTTCATTTTGGAAAAGAAGTTGAATATTTTGGAAATTTCAAAATAATTTCCTTTCTCACACACATCTTTATTCATTTTTTTTATAAAACAAAAGTAAAACTTATATATATATATGACTTTTGAAAAAGTATATATTTTATTTCATATAAAATTATTTTAGCTTATCCACACATATATATATATATATATATATATATAGTGTAGAAACTATATAACAAAATTATAACAGTGATTTTAATTTTAAAACTTAAGGAGCAAACTGATAATAATGATAACTTATATCAATTAGATTTGATTAGATTAGCAAGCTAAATCTAAATTAATTATAATAATAAATAGTTATTTAATTTTATAGTCCAGTTTTGTATTAAGATTATCTTCACTATTATGATCATTTAAATTCAAATTATAAAATTTGTAAAATGTTATTAATTTGTAGATAGAGAGAGAAAAAAAAAATCCTTTACTTCTACTACATTCTCAAGTTAATTATATATTTATAATTAATAACAATAAAAATTAACAACGTAACGTCTATTACATCGGCTTTTACACGTCATTTAGACATACTCTAATCCTATATATAGAATAATCGAAGAGAGAATATATATAATAGTTAGAAAAAAGAGAGAAAGACAGAACCATGCACTTTTAATCAAACTAATAATAAGGAAAAAAAAAAGAGTTTTGTAAAGAAGGTAGATAAGATTGTTAGTATATATATATATATTTTTATGATTTTATATTTTATCCTTTTTTTTTTTAAAGATTTTTAAAGGTTTTTTTTTATTTTATAATATGATTATAAATAGTTGTATTTAGTAATATATCTATAGTATGAATTAACATTTGTTATAAGTTTGGATATTATGTTTTGAAACCCTAATGGTAGACCAGACATATACAAAAAACTTTAAATTGAAATAAATTGGAAAAAGAGATCTGCTGGACCGGGGATCTTCAGATAAAAGTCCAACGACATTTCACCCCTTCTTTATTATGTCATAGATCTCTTTTAAACCGGATTTTATGTGTTAATATTAAGTTGTTTCAGTGAAATATTTAAATGAACATATATAACAGATACAAGTGTTAACAAATTCAAACTGTAAACCTACCTCGGCTGCGGCGTCCTCCATTGTGAATATCTATTTCTGGCTGACACATGTTGCGGGAGGGGAATGTCCCCTCACATTTCAAATTTAGACCATTTATTCAGAATTTTTTTGAACAACAAGAAAATTAAAGAAGAAAGGAAAAATAGTTAAGGGAAGAAAGCTGAATTTCATAATCTTTACAGCTAGTTATATCAAAATAACTGATTCAACACTTATTCATCTTTTAATATTCCTTTAAAAAGGCAAATTATAAGAGTTTAATAAAGCTATTAATTGTGCAAATTCACCTTTATTTAACTTCCATTTTCCTCCCCACAAATTGGAGATTAAACAAAATGAACTATAAACTATAACACTTTAAAAATCTTGTGAAAAAATCTTTTAATCAGTTATTTAATCAAAGTTTAATTAACTGTTAAAGATTATAAATTTGTATTAGTTAATATTAAGAGAAATTATAGAAAGTTGATTTCATAAATGGATATTTCCATTTATTTTTTTTTTAATATTTTATAATTGATATACTGTTGAAATATTTTACTTGTTTGATACTAAATTTGTTTTTAATAAATTCCATGTTTAAATTTTTAACATCTTCTATGAAATTATCTAATTTATTATTTATTCTATAAAATCTTAGAAACTGACCATAATATATACCTTTACAGCAATTTAATGATATATTAGAATTCATATTACAGTATTTTATAATATTGAAATTATAATTACTCTTTTTATTATAAACTCTAACAGCACTATTTGTAAGGTCTATATTCAAGTCTAAAAAGTTAACTTTTTTGTTTCTATAAATTTTTTCATTGTTCTTAAGTTTCAAGTATTTAGGATATATTTCAGGTATTAATTTTTTAAACTGTGGATTATTAAATATTATTATGTCATCTACATATCGGAATATTTGCCAATTAATATTATTTTGTAGAAAGTATTCTCTTTCGTACCAGCACAATATTAGATTTGCTAATAACGGACTAGAAGAAGTTCCCATGGGAACGCCTTCTGATTGAATATATATTTTATTTTTAAATTCTATATAGTTAAAATTTAAAAATGTTTCCAGTAGAGTTTTTGCTGTTTTAAGATCTAATTTAAATGTTTTATATCTGTTATGAATAATTTTAATGTAGAAAGTTTTGTCATTAATGAATTCATTAAATAAATTGGTTATTTTATTATTTAGATCTCTTAAATTTATTTTAGAATATAGGTCCTCAAAGTCAAATGTGTGTACTGTTTCAATGTTTGTCCAATTGTTCATTAAATAATTAATGATTTTTTTATTTGAGTCGATAAATTTATAATTATATTTATTAGTTAATTTATTTATAATAAATTGTAGTGTTGAAGCTAATTGTATATCAATATTTTTTATGACTGAATTTATACCAGATGTGATTGTTCTGAAAGAAATAGGTTTTTTGTGTAGTTTAGGAATTATATAGAACTTTGGTATGTTTGGATTTTTGTGGTTATTATAAATTTTTAGTGAATTTTCAACATTTTTGATGTCTTTTTTGATTTTTGTGCCTGTAGTTCTAACAAAAGTGTATTTATGATTATTATCAATTTCCTTTTTTAGTATATCGTGGTATAGATTTTTACAAATTAAAGATAAATTATTGGAACATTTATCTATAGGAGTGATAATATAGTCCTTCTGTAAATTAATTATATTTTCTTTAAAAGAAGGAATGTCTGAATTGGGTTTTGTGTATTTAAGTGTATTATTATAATAATTTGTAATTTCCTTTTTAAACTATTTTTCCTTTCTTCTTTAATTTTCTTGTTGTTCAAAAAAATTCTGAATAAATGGTCTAAATTTGAAATGTGAGGGGACATTCCCCTCCCGCAACATGTGTCAGCCAGAAATAGATATTCACAATGGAGGACGCCGCAGCCGAGGTAGGTTTACAGTTTGAATTTGTTAACACTTGTATCTGTTATATATGTTCATTTAAATATTTCACTGAAACAACTTAATATTAACACATAAAATCCGGTTTAAAAGAGATCTATGACATAATAAAGAAGGGGTGAAATGTCGTTGGACTTTTATCTGAAGATCCCCGGTCCAGCAGATCTCTTTTTCCAATTTATTTCAATTTAAAGTTTTTTGTATATGTCTGGTCTACCATTAGGGTTTCAAAACATAATATCCAAACTTATAACAAATGTTAATTCATACTATAGATATATTACTAAATACAACTATTTATAATCATATTATAAAATAAAAAAAACCTTTAAAAATCTTTAAAAAAAGGATAAAATATAAAATCATAAAAATATATATATATATACTAACAATCTTATCTACCTTCTTTACAAAACTCTTTTTTTTTTTTTTCCTTATTATTAGTTTGATTAAAAGTGCATGGTTCTGTCTTTCTCTCTTTTTTCTAACTATTATATATATTCTCTCTTCGATTATTCTATATATAGGATTAGAGTATGTCTAAATGACGTGTAAAAGCCGATGTAATAGACGTTACGTTGTTAATTTTTATTGTTATTAATTATAAATATATAATTAACTTGAGAATGTAGTAGAAGTAAAGGATTTTTTTTTTCTCTCTCTATCTACAAATTAATAACATTTTACAAATTTTATAATTTGAATTTAAATGATCATAATAGTGAAGATAATCTTAATACAAAACTGGACTATAAAATTAAATAACTATTTATTATTATATATATATATATATACCTTAATCGTTATTTGAGACACTATATTTTTAATCATTAATTTTTATAAATGTCATTTTTTTAAATAGTTATTTTTTAGCATATAAAGTGAAATAAATAGAATTAAAATTACATATCACATGTGTAAAAAAAAATTCTAAATATTTGTCTTGATAATAAAGTAAATGCTTTAAAAAATAAAAACTTCTTTTTTTTTAGGTAAACATTTTTTAAAGCGAAATGATCATATATATTTGTCAAAATAGGCATTTCTTCCTTCTAAAATACCTTTAAAAATCCACTTTGTTTATCACCCAAGTAATTAAAAAACTGAAAGATGGTGATAAAGAATGAGCCACAACACCAGTTTTGAAAAATTCAGACAAGAGTCAAACCATGGTTTCAGGCTATGGCCTTCATCAATATAGGAGCAGCTTCGACTTCTTAGCATTTCACGAGAGGGGTTATCAAATCGGTCGAATTTACCAAAAGGTGTTTAAGCTGGTGATGTGGCAAGGGACGATTTTAGGTACATGAATATCCCTATAATATTGCACCTATGCATCATAAAAAAAAAATCGTCTTCCTTCACCATGTTTTTTCGTCTAATTTTAATGAATATCCCTGTTCCTTGATATTTGGCCAACCCATTTTCTTGATAAATCAAGAAAAGTCATCCACGAATATATATATATACACAGTCTAGCCATAAATTCTGTTACAAACAATTTTATAAATTAAATGATTAAGAACAAAAAATAATGGAATATAAATACATATTTTATTAACCAATAGGACATAGATTTTAAATATATACAATCATTCAAAATGTCCTCCCTTATTTTTGACACAGGATCTCAAACGTTCGGGCCACTGATCTATGGCGGCACGCACCTTTTCTAAGGGTATTTCTTTCATTGCTCTCACCAATGCTGATTTCAATTGATCCAAATTATGATATCTTTTAGAGCACACCTTCTCCTCTAAATATGCCCACAAACTGTATTCGAGGGGGTTTAAATCAGGGCTTCCAGAGGGCCATTCATTGGCCTTTATGAACTCCGGAACATTCGTCTCCAACCATTGTTGAGTTGACTTAGCTTTTTGAGCAGGAGCTGAATCTTGTTGAAATATCCATGTTCTCCATTAAACATTTTTGTATTCAGAGGCTTTACTATTTGTTCCAAAATATCTTCTTGATAGTTTTTACCCCTTTGGGAGATCTGTTACACCTTGGTAGCTAACTCCCCACCAAACCATGACAGAAGAAGGATGGTGACTTTTTTCAAGTCTTCTGACTTTCAAAGAAGCTTCTAGAGAGCTACGAGCATATATCCTATCATTCTGATGATTAATCTTTTCCTCGACAGTGAAAAGGATTCTCTCATGCCACCGACCATCATGCCGCACCAACAACATTTTTGATCTAACCCTTCTAATATCTCTAAGAGCAGGGGTTATCAAGTGACCCGTGCGTCGTTTGAAAGCTCTCAGTCCAAGATCTTCGTTGATTATCGTGGAAATGGTTCTTGGATCTAAATTCAGCTGCTTTGCTAAGATCTTTTGTTTGCGGCGTGGATTTTGACGAATTATTTCGCAAATGGCTTTTACAGTTGCTTGCGTTCGTTACACGCGCGGTCGACCAGATCTTTCAAGGTCATTAATAGTGCCAGCCTTGTTGAACCTTTCAATGGTTCGATAAACAAATTGATGCATAATATTCAAATTTTGTAAAAGTTTAATAATGGATGAAGGAGTTTGGCCTACCTTGTGTAAGGCTATTACAGCTATACGGTTTTCTTTAACACCCCAATCCATTATCAAAAAACAAATATATTCCGATTTTTTTTCTAAACACGTGTGCACGAGATATTCAAATAACAAATAACATCTACTGTATCTTGAATACTTCACGCGGTTAAAATAAAATTTTTATCACTGATTTGGTTTTGTAACAATATTTATGGCTAGACAAATATATATGTATGTGATGAGGTCCTGTTGACTCTCGCTATACTGTGTTGACCGAGAGGAACAGTCAGGATAGGGAGTTTTCCAGTACCTCTCTGCACCTTGGGAGACCTTTTACAGTTCTCACAAAGTACAGGCAGTCATGGTCGAGGCAGAGTGGAAAGTTTGGGAATGTCCACACAAAAAACGAAGACACAGTTGCACTAGGAAAGTTCCGTGAACAGATAAAAGTTGAGCTAGGAGCGAAAGATGGAGATAAAAGAGTTCTTACTGGTCTACATGGTGGATGAGATGGACCTTGGTGACAACCGACGAGGGCTCGCGCTGATGCTGAAGTGCCAGTCAAGTGACTGTATTTTTGGCTAGGACGGAGGCTTTATATACCTTTTCTGAGAAAGGGAGTATTACCTTTCATCAGATGTGAAGAGTGTGGATCGTCTGATGAAATTCTAAACTGGCGCCGTGGCAGTTTCCATCTTTAGACCTTGTTGTTTTGTGACTTCCATCTATCTCGAATTTAGACGTTATGACTTCTATCTCTTGCTTCAGCTCAACTCTTAATCTATTACAGAGTTTTATTTATTTATCCTCAGTTTGTACAAATTACAATACATATGATGATGTAATGACACATGTCAATCATGCGTATAATCATTTACAGATGTGTTTCTATTATACAACATGAAAATCTTGTTATAAGTTATATACAATATGGGGTTGTTGGTTTAAATTACCATATGTATATATATAATTATGAGTATTTAGAAAAAAAAGAGAAATTGAGTCACTAAATAAATGATTATATATAAAAAAAGGCAAACTATAATATATATATACACCTCGTATATATATATATAGGGAAATTTTGGTTATAGATATATGGCCTAGCCACTTTGCCAACTAAACACCTCTTTGGCGGGTTGTGAAAATTCCATTGGATCCCGTGTGGATATAATCGAATAAAGTCCGTTCTAGGCTGACAAGGGCCATTAGCCCGAAACCATGGTCTCTAGGTGAACGCTTCTCTGTTTGCCAAAGCTGGTGTTGTGGCTTTGTCGCCGACCCGAGGCCGCTAGTTTGCGGCGACGATCAATTGACGTCTATTTTGATGGGAAAGGCGCCATGTGCTTATATATATATATTAAAAATAAAGATAGCATATCCTGACCACGAGTACATATGCTTTTTAGATGGCAGAGCGCCATCTAGTGGAGCAAAAATAAACTAAACGTTTATTTAACTTGCTCCGACACAATTTCTTGATAAATCAAGATAAGCCATATACGAACGCGTTTCGCGCTGTTGGCGCTCGTCAGCGTGGAGCAGGCTGTGCCACTCAACCAAAAAGAATTTTGGTCCCAGAGGCTTCTTGAGAAACCAAGAAATGGGCATTTAAGCCCAATTTGCATAAATACGCTTAACACATGAAAAAACAATAGAAAAAAAGTGGGTCAGGTGTTGATATTAAAAATAAAGAGAGCATATCCTGACCACGAGCACATGTGCTTTTTAAATGGCAGAGCGCCATCTAGTGGAGCAAAAATAAATATCACGGAGCAAGTTAAATAAACGTTTAGTTTATTTTTGCTCCACTAGATGGCGCTCTGCCATCTAAAAAGCACATATGCTCGTGGTCAGGATATTTTCTCTTTATTTTTAATATCAAAACCTGGCCCACTTATTAATTTTTTTTCTATTGTTTTTCATATATATATATATATACTGGTCCGCGAAATTAAAGGAACAACATTTTTTTTTTCATTTATCTCAAATTTATTGAACATTTATCAATGAAAATCTATACACAAATTTATTATTCCATTATTGATTAGAATACCCGAAATCAAAGAATTCCAACACGTAATTTATGCAAATTAGCCGGTCAAGCAATGATCTTCTTGCAGTCAGTGCATAAATATCTTGGATATTGTTGTTAATATGGGGTGTGATCGCCTTTAACTGATAGACAGGCTCTACATCGATGACTCATACTAAGAATTAGGGAGTTTATCAGCTCCTGTTGAATTAACGCCCATTCTTGTGTTAAGGCTGTTTCTAGCTCATGAGTGTTTCTAGGAGGGGGTTGGAGGGATGAGATCCGCAGTCCTAGGTTGTCCCATACATGCTCGATGGGATTTAGGTCTGGGGATCGAGCAGGCCAATTCATCCGAGCAAGTGCATGGTTTTGGAGAAAAGTGTCGACCACACAAGCGCTATGTGGACGGGCATTATCATCCATTAGAATAAAGTTTTCTCCCATTTCCAATGCTTGAAGCATCACATATGCTGTCAAGATCTCGTCCCGATACCTCTGTCCAGTCAGGGTTCCTTGCCGAAAAATATAGAGTGCCGTGCGACCGCCCAAGAAGATTCCAGCCCAGACCATAAAACCTTGGCTTCTGTAGGGTCCCTTTCAACCATATTCCGGGGATTATTTCTGTTTCCTACCTCTCTCCAGACAAAGACACGACGAGAATCGCTGTTCAGAGTGAATCTGGACTCATCAGTGAACATTACACGCCTCCATTCATCTGGATTCCAGGCGACATGTTGTCTGCACCAAAGTTTCCTTGCTCTCTTTTGAGGTGGTGTCAAAGGCACACAAATTATGGGTCGTCAAGCATAGAGGTCCTTCTTGTGAAGCCTTCTGCGTATTGTATCAGTTTATACTAAGACTCCCGTAGCTGCATTGAGGTCACTTCGTAGTTGCGATGCTGTCATTCCTCTATTGCGACGCACAAGGAGACTCAAATAACGGTCTTGATTTAACGTTGTGACACTTGGCCGTCCTTGTCCGGGTGTTCTGGCAACATTAGCTGTCGTTTGAAATTTTTTCCAAAGCCTTGAGACAACGTTTCTTGTCACTCCAAGCCATCTTGCTACTTCTGCCTGTGATTGGCCTGCTTCCATCCTTCCAATAGCTTGCCATTTTTTTTTCTTGTGATAAATGTTGCCTATAAGCCATGAAAACTTCAAAAAACAAAAAGGTTCAATAAAAATCTAGTGGAGCGTAAAATTAGGACGCTTTGAGAAAGACTCAGGCACGTGCTGGAGGCGGAGTCAACGTAAACGGTGGTATTTTGCATATTGGGAACAACTTTATTTGTTTTTCTGTTTTACATACTCTATTAATTCATGGAAGCTTCTGAATATACCAAAACTTGATATATATCCCTTAATATAACTTTTCTTTTTCTTAGACATGTGTTGTTCCTTTAATTTTGCGGACCAGTGTATATATATTGTTGCACCAGGTTGCGGCTTGGCAGACTCTTCAGCCTGGATTCTCTCCTGTGCTGGGTCCTGCATCTTACCAGAGCGTGTTTCAACCATCCTACAAATTTATAAAAGGGAATAACGAGATAAGTCTTCTTTAAGTAGCCACCAGAATCCTCTCTTTATTTTCTCACATCAAAGAGAGCAGTGAAGTCACAGTGTACCTAAATACAAATGATGTTAAATTAATAATCTGTTTTAAATAAATATCATAGAATATTTTATATAAAAATAAATAAATATATAATTTAAATTTCAAATATATTAAAACTAATATAAGAAATACGCCATTAATCATGATGTAACACTTCCCCCTCTCCAGAGGTCGTCACGTCCTCGTGATTGACCTCATCAATTCTTTCAAAATAGGGTTTGATTCTTGAGACATGGACAATCAATGGGTCTTGGCCAGGATTATCTTTTGGTTCAATTAAGTAATTTACGTTGGACAGCTTCTTTAATATTCTATATGGGCCAAAATATTTTCTCAGTAGTTTCTCACACTTTCCTATTTTCCTAATTGGTGTCCAAACTGCTACTAATTCTCCTGGTTCGTAGCTTCTTTCTATGTGTTTCTTGTCATAGTTCTTTTTCATTCTTTCTTGAGTCTTTATTGTGTTGTTAATAACTAATTTTCTTGTTCTGTTTATTTTGTCTAAGTGATGTTTTATGTATTCATCATAATCATCTTTGTCAATGTCCACCGAGATATTCCTGTCGTCCAAAAGAGACGTGGGTTCTCTTCCAAACATCAGGAAAAAGGGAGAATATCCTGTGGTTTCCTGAATTGTAGTATTGTAAGCGTGAGTGATGAATGGGAGTATTTCGTCCCAATTTTTCTGATCAGTGTTCACATACATACTGAGCATATTGATCAATGTTCTATTTAACCGCTCTGTCAATCCATTAGTCTGGGGATGATAGCTCGTTGTGAAGCAATGTTTAATCTTGCACGTTTTCATCACCTCTTTCATTAAATTACTGGTAAATTGAGAGCCTCTGTCACTAATAAGATATTGTGGGGCTCCGTGCCGAAGAAAAATATCCTCTACTAGAAATTTAGAAACTTCTTTCACTGTTGCTTCCGAGACTGCTCTTGTTTCTGCATATCTAGTGTAGTAGTCCGACAGCACGATTATCCATTTTGTCCTGTTTTTCGTAGATGGTAGTGGACCAACAAAGTCAATTCCAATTCTTTCGAAAGGAAAGTTGGCTGGGGGGATGGGCTGTAGTAGTCCAGAAGGTAATTGATTTGAGCCTTTCCTACTTTGGCAAAGGTGACACGTCTTAACGAATTCTGAGACATCCTTTAGCATGGATGGCCAAAAGTATTTACTCTTTATTCGGTACATGGTTCTGGCGACGCCCAGATGGCCATTCGACATATGATTGTGATATTCTTTCATAATTTCTCTCTTTTTATTCTCTGGAACCACAAGCAACCACGCCCTGCCTTCAGGGTTCGGGTTTTTCTTAAAGAGGCATCCATCTTCTTCTTTAAAGTTTTGCGCAATTGATCGCCTGCTTCCATTAAGGTTTTTCTTAACACTTTCGATAAATTTATCCTCTTCGTCTGTTATTTGATTTAAAAATAGCCTTTCAAAATCCTCATCCCAATCAGTTTCTGGTAAGGGCCCCCTAGATAAGCCATCGGCGTCCAGATGCTTCTTTCCCGATTTATGTATTATATCAAAGTCATATTCTTGAATTTTCAATGCCCATCTTGCCAATCGACCTGTTGGATCCTTCATGTTTTTGAGCCAGCATAAGGCGTGATGGTCTGTTACTATTTTAAAGTGTCTTCCATAAAGGTAGGGTCGTAATTTTGACATTGACCAGACAACGGCCAGACATTCTTTTTCAGTGGTTGAATAATTTTGCTCCGCTTTACTTAGGGTACGACTCAAATATGAGATCACCTTCTCTTCACCACCGATGTCTTGGACAAGTGTTGCACCTATGCCGATGTTGGACGCATCAGTATGAACATAAGTAGGTGCATTTGGATTGAAGTGACCTAAAATTGGTGGACTTAATAGTGCTGTTTTTAGGGTTTGAAACGCTTCCTCTTGTCTTTCTGTCCAGGTAAATGATACACTTTTTTTTATAAGGTTGGTCAAAGGGTCAGCAATTTTTGAAAAGTCTTTGATAAATTTTCTATAATATGAACACATTCCTAAAAAGGATTGTACTTCTTTGACCTTTTTGGGCCGAGGAAAATTTCTGACAGCTTTGATGTTATGTTCCGCGGGTTTTATACCATGTTTGCTCGTTATATAGCCGAGAATCTCCAATTCTTCAAAAGCAAATCGGCATTTCTTGTCGTTTAACCTTAAATTAGATTCACGAAAACATCTAAAAACAGCTTCAAGTCTTTTGAGGTGCGTTGGAAAATCCGGGCTATATATGATAACATCATCCAGATAACACAAACAAATTTGCCATCTCAGATTTCCAAGCATATTCTCCATATTTCTCTCAAAGGTAGCAGGCGCGTTACAAAGTCCAAAAGGCATCACGTTGAATTCATATAATCCATGCGCTGTAGTGAAAGCTGTTTTCTCTTTGTCTCTTTCTTCGACTTCAACTTGCCAATATCCAGATCTGAGGTCTATTGCTGAGAAGTGTGTAGATCCTTGGAGAGTATCCATAACTTCGTCTATTCTAGGGATCGGATAGACATCTTTTACCGTCACATTATTCAGTTTTCTGTAGTCCACACAAAATCTGTATTTACCATCTCGCTTCTTGACCAATATTACTGGAAAAGACCAGGGGCTAGAAGATGGCCTAATTATGCCTTCTGTAAGCATCTCGTCAATTTGCTCTTTTATAATATCTCGTTCTTTAGCACTTACCCGGTAAGGCTTGTGTTTAATTGGCTTCGCGTCTTCTGTGTCTATCCGATGTTTTGCCAAATTGGTTCTCCCTAATCTCGAAGAAAAAAGATCTCCATACCTTTCTAAAACTTGTTTTAACTCCTTCTGTTCCTTTGGTGAAAGATTTTCGTTTATTTGGAATCTAGGTTCTTCGTTCTTTTCTACCTCTCTTTCTCGACTCACATTTATTTTCGCTGGACTACTTCCAAAAGCCAATGTTTGGTTTTTCATCATTTTTAACGGTCGAGGATACGGATTAGTTATCCAGATGTGTGTTTCCCTATTTATAACATTGATCAAGCTTCTTGCTAGACGAAGTCCATTTGTTTGAAACATTTTGCTGCTCTCTTCGATAATATATTCTCCATCCTCTGTTTCTACCAATGCCTTGATCAATTTCATGGAACATTCCGGTACAATGGAATCCTTGGCACTCTTTATTTTCAACATTTCAAAATTGATTTCGTCATGATTATTCGTCAAATCATATTTTATAGTTTCTTGCTTACAATCTATTTTTGCGTTCATTTTCTTAAGGAAATCTCTCCCAAGAATTAATGTCCGTAAATGCGTTTTCAATATCACAAAGTTGTGTGATAATGTTTCGTCATCAATTTTTATATTTAAAAATATACTTCCTACCATGTCCAATTTTTTTCCATCGGGTCCTGCACAAATTTTTGCGAGTTTACTTATACCATGGCCTGTATCGAGGGCCGTTCTGAGGTCGACCACTGAGAGGTCAGCACCTGTATCAACCAAAGCTTCAAAAGTCCCTATCTTGTTCACATTAATTTTTAATTTGTATTTAGGGTCCAACTTCTTGATTCCGTTTATGGTCGACTTGCTTTGATTGACAGATTCAGGCGCGACGCTTAGTTTAAATCTTCCAACACGGAATATCTATTCCGGGTAGGAATATTTGTCTGTGTGCTATGACATACATCAGCATAAAGCCGAGGTCCTGATTTCTCTGATGTTTCATTCATTTGGCATTTTTCTTCGACCTTCTCTTGGGTATCTGCTGGATCCTCTTCTAGGATTCTTATAAACTTGACCCTACAATAACGGGCCACGTGCCCTGGCTTGTTACATTTAAAGCAGATTGGTCTTCCATCTTCCGTCCTATTTTTGCTCACTTCTTGGCTTTTATTGTAAGTGTTTCTCTGAAGGTTTGGTTTCGGCACAAAGTTAGGATTATAAGGACGTCTAGGGGTAGAGGGCTGGGGAAAGTTGTTTCGATACTGTCTGGGGGTAGGAGGGGAGTCGTTCTTGTAATTATTGGAAACAGGGGCTTGGGGCCTGGAAGTGGTCTGGTAGTTTCGTGCGGCAGTCGGCGGCACGTACCTCGATTGTTGTTGGGGTCTAGAATAGCGTGGACCGTTATATAGGTTTCTGGATTTCTCCACACGTTCCCGATACTTCTTTTCAAAATAATCCATTTTCTTGCACACGACAAGAAGGTCATCGGTCGTTTTAGGAGGGTTCAGGTAGAGCGCGAATGAGTACTCTTTTTTCAGTCCTCCAATAACATGTTCAATTTTTGTTTCTTCTTCCATTGCGGGGTCAACCTTGTTGCACAACACTAGAATGTCTTCCGCGAACCTGATTGCTGGTTCATTCCAGTGTTGCATTCTGTTGAGCTTCATTCTAAGTTCTTCTTTATTCGCGTCCAAAGAAAAATCCTGAATGAGGCGGATTTTAATATTTTCCCAGCTCGTGAAACTAGCTTTGTGTAAATTCAACCAGGTTTTAGCGCTTCCCGTCATGTTCATGGCGGCATAACGAGAGATAATGTAGTCTGCCCAATGGTACAAGAAGCCAATTTCTTCAAGAGATTCAATCCATGGGCGAGGGTCTTCCGTTCCATCATACTTGGGGATGTCGATGTTGGGATTCAGGACAACTGGGTCGGAACTAGCATCTCTACCAATTGTTGCACCAGGTTGCGGCTTGGCAGACTCTTCAGCCTGGATTCTCTCCTGTGCTGGGTCCTGCATCTTACCAGAGCGTGTTTCAACCATCCTACAAATTTATAAAAGGGAATAACGAGATAAGTCTTCTTTAAGTAGCCACCAGAATCCTCTCTTTATTTTCTCACATCAAAGAGAGCAGTGAAGTCACAGTGTACCTAAATACAAATGATGTTAAATTAATAATCTGTTTTAAATAAATATCATAGAATATTTTATATAAAAATAAATAAATATATAATTTAAATTTCAAATATATTAAAACTAATATAAGAAATACGCCATTAATCATGATGTAACAATATACATACCTATCTTCCTAATATATCTTCCCATAGATATATATGTTATAGATTAGAAATTTTTTGTGTGTTTGATTGTTGAAAAGAGGTGCAGTCGTGGAAAAATAAAAATAATTATTTACCTTTCAAGCAGATTTTTATTTTTGAATCTCTTGAAGTAAAATATACATAAAATTATTTATATCACAGGAATATAGAATTTATATAATGAATTCTATAATCGTGGATAAAAGATAGGTAGGGTTAAATATACATATTTACAACAATAATAATTAAAAGTGATATTTTTTTGAATATATGGTCAAAAATGCAGAACAGTCAATGAATGAAAAAATAAAATATGTTTTTTTAAAAAAATAAAATATTTGTATTTTAGATTATATAATATTTATATATATATATATATATATATATATATATATATATAAACGCAAAAAACGGTCTTTATTCAGTTGAAAAAAAGGAGGCAATTACAATCGGCAGTTTTTACAATGAGAAAGCATCAAGATGTCGTCAATCTGTTTGTCGTAGTCTCTCCGTCCATCTCCTTGTCCTTCCACAGCGGAGGGGTTGTCTTCGCTCCCGGGGGGGTTGACACCGTTTTTCTATCTTGTTTTTTGTTTTCTCGTTGTTTGACGTTGTCTTCCCGATACCACCCGATCGGTCTCTTAAACATCGCATGTACTTCATTTTCGCTTGCAGAGTCTTCTCTAAGTATAGATAGTATTAATCTCATTCTTCCCACTTTGTCATTTATGGCTTTTCTCTGGTCAAAGTCAAGGTCATCGAATGTTTTGAACTTGATGTCTTCCCATTTCTTGAGGTGGCGGGAGATCTTGGTTTCCAGGTCGGGATATATTTCGAGCTGTTGTAGGACTTTGGTCTGTCTGGAGAGATCAGCTCTCCTGTAAATTGTTGCTATGATCTTATCTACTTCGGGATTGTCACCTTTTTCACATTCTTTCAACTCACTCTGGAGCTGGGAGGAGTCCATCGACCATTCTTCGCACCTGAGAGATGTTTCTTCTCTAAGAGAAAATGTCCCTGTGGAGATATCCGACTCAGAACACGAGTGGGTGGCTTTTCCTCCGCCTGGGGGGGTTGGTCTTGATTTTCTGTCAGGGCTTGTCGCGGGATGTGTCTTTTTCGAGGAAGTCCTGATTTCTCTCGCAGTGGGGACATCTCTCTCCGTTGGAGGCCGTTTCGGGGTCTGTGGCTGTGAAGTCGGATGTAGGGCGTCAGCGAAGGATCTTGTTACTTTTTCCCTGATCTCGGGGTCGAATGGGCATCGCGTTCTTATGTGACCGTGCCGTCTGCAACCGGAACAGGTCACGTCTTCTCCTATAAATATTTTAAATGTTTGGTCCATATAATTAATGGAGATGACGGCGGGCATCGATGCATTTTCCTTGGTTTTAAAGACAACCTCCCTCCTTAGTGAGGAAAGATGCTTGAGGAGTGGATTTTCAGTGGGGAAGGGAATCGGCCTGATGCTAATCATGTGTCCGTATGGTTCGAGGGCCTTTTCAATGTCCTTATCCTGTATGAAGGACAGGACGCCGGAGAGAATGTACTTCTTGGAGGTTCTGAAAAGTGGCGAGGGATAGATTACCTCGTTTCCGACCTTGAACCCTTTTGTTAGGAGCGATTCAGCCAGCTCTGTATTCGCGACGGAAACAATGGCTTGCCCATTTATTCTACCGATGGAGTGTATATTTTCGAAGCCTATTAGATCGGCAATTCCGATCAGGTGTACTTCCGCCGTGGCGTCTTGAATCGCCTTAAATTGGATTGTAGCTTTAATAGAGTTGCTTCTTCCTTCATAGGTTTTCCTTCTATTTTCATCGAACTTTTTGAGTTCTTCAGAGGTGAATCGTTTTCTCTGATTTTGCACGTTTATGATTTTTTCGTCATTTGTTGATTGGTGAGGTAATGATTCGGTAATGATGTGCGATTTTGATGGAAAATTTGCATTCCGAGTGATAGATGCAGATGAAGATGAGGCAACGACCGGCTTGGCCGTTGCCATGGCGATGATGCAAAGTTACAATTTGTAACTTTGCTAAGTTATGAAAAATAGGGAAAATATAAAGATCGATGAAATTTTACAAGAGATGGCTTGAAATGATGCTTGATTAAAGGCGAATAAGATGATATAATTTAAATTTAAGTAAAGTTGATTTAAAGGGATGAAAGAAGCGAAAGATGCGGAGCTCGCGCGACGCGTGGCCGCACGGCTATATATATATATATATATACCTATCTTCCTAACAGCCGAATTATAAATCTTTTCATTTGATTTAAATTTCTATCTGTGTGTGTTTTTTCCTCTCTCTCTCTCTCTCTCACTATATGACGTTTAATTAAAAAGGCGTATATTGAATCAAATATAATTTATTTTAAAAATATTTCAGTTGGCTGAACGCCAACCTTTATCAAGGAATTAGAACATATTAATGTGTGTCAACAATAAACTCAGCGCCACATCTCATCAGTCAACTGAAATATTGGGAAAATAAATGATATTTTGATTCAATACATTCCTTTTTAATTAAAGATTTATTTATGGATTGCTCTATTTTCAAATATGGAAAATATATATATTAAAATTTTCCAAAAGATTTCAAATTTTTCAGAACAACTAAATTTTATAAAAAGGTTAACGCAAAGGCTTAGGCCGTTACACGTCATATAATTTTGAAAATAGAGCAATCCATAAATACATCTTTAATTAAAAAGGCATATATTGGATC
>CP092886.1:33983218-33993441 GCA_030710605.1 Cordylochernes scorpioides | reverse complement strand
TTTCTTGGAAACATCGATGCAAGCCTGTTGCTCAACGTCAAGGCCTACGCATAGAAAACAATAAGTTCGACAAATATATTTAAGTTATGTTTAATAACGCACACTATAATCGTTCTTTGGAATTAGAACACCCCTATATATACAGGGGTGTTCCATTTTCAAAAGAACAATTCATTATATATACATTTATTTATGATGCATTAGCGCGCCATCTGTTATCAAAATTCGAAACTATTATAGACGCGTATCATTCTTTTTTTTAAAAGAATAATACATGTCTATAATAGTTTCGAATTTTGACATATTTATTTAATTAAAAAGGCATATATTGGTAAATAAACTATTTTTGATCCAAAAAATAAATGCCTTTTTAATTAAAGATATATTTATGAGATGTTCTATTTTAAATATATATGTTTGATAATAAATATTGCAATGTGGTGTTTAAAAGAGAAATATTATGTTTTTTTAATGAATAGTAGAAGTGCAGCAGGAGGAAGATGGTTGTTAATTGGATGTGTAAAGGTTCGGCAAGAGGAATATATAGTTTTTCACTATATGTATAACGGTTCAGCAAGAGGAAGATGGTTGTTAATTAGAAGTGTAAAGGTTCGGCAAGAGGAATATAGTTTTTCACTATATGTATAACGGTGCAGCAAGAGGAAGATGGTTGTTAATTGGATGTGTAAAGGTTCGGCAAGAGGAAGATAGTTTTTCACTATATGTATAACGGTGCAGCAAGAAGAAGATAGTTTTTCACTATATGTATAACGGTGCAGCAAGAGGAAGATAGTTGTTAACTATATGTATAACGGTGCAGCAAGAGGAAGATGGTTGTTAATTGGATGTGTAAAGGTTCGGCAAGAGGAAGATAGTTTTCACTATATGTATAACGGTGCAGCAAGAGGAAGATATAGTTTTTCACTATATGTATAACGGTGCAGCAAGAAGAAGATAGTTTTTCACTATATGTATGACGGTGCAGCAAGAGGAAGATAGTTTTTCACTATATGTATAACGATGCAGCAAGAGGAAGATAGTTTTTCACTATATGTATAACGGTGCAGCAAGAGGAAGATAGTTGTTCATTAGATGTATAACGGTGCAGCAAGAGGAAGATAGTTGTTAACTATATGTATAACGGTGCAGCAAGAGGAAGATAGTTGTTCACTAGATGTATAACAGTGCAGCAAGAGGAAGATAGTTGTTCACTAGATGTATAACAGTGCAGCAAGAGGAAGATAGTTTTTCACTATATGGATAATGGTGCAGCAAGAGGAAGATAGTTTTTCGCTATATGTATAACGGTGCAGCAGGAAGAAGATAGTTGTTCACTATATGTATAACGGTGCAGCAAGAGGAAGATAGTTGTTCATTAGATGTTAAACGGTGCAGCAAGAGGAAGATAGTTGTTCATCAGATGTATGACGGTGCAGAAAGAGGAAGATAGTTGTTCACTATATGTATAACGGTGCAGCAAGAGGAAGATAGTTGTTCATTAGATGTATGACGGTGCAGCAAGAGGAAGATAGTTGTCCATTAGATGTATGACGGTGCAGAAAAAGGAAGATAGTTGTTCACTATATGTATAACGATAGAGCAAGAGGAAGATAGTTGTTCATTAGATGTGTAAAAGTGCAGCACAAGAGAAATATAATTGTTCAATGTGTAAAGATGCATCGAGAGGACGATTTCTAGATGTATAAAAGTGCATCAAGAGAAATATGATTAGTCACTAGATGGGCAAATGTGCATAAATAGGAAGATGATTGTTCACCAGATGTGTATGACGTTTAAAGAAAGTAAAAAATATCGTTCAGTTTAATTATGTATCATAGAACAACGATATTTTGAAGTGTCATAAAATACAATAGCATGAAAGAGAGAGTGTTTAAGTATTTAAATTATTTACAATTGTAAAAATCACGCAGCGTGTGTTATCTCCGATACAAAGGTAAACCAATTCACCCTGTTTGGAAGAAGTTTCTTCAATTCTTCATAACTCTTAATGCCAGACCATCCATTCAGATTATCGAGCCATCCTATAATTAAAGAAACACCTTTTAAAAATTCAGCATTTAAAGAAAGCCCAATCTCCTCAGTAATTCCTAATTGCCTGACATTAATTAAGCATGTCTGGTGACGACATGTTGATGACCTTTGGTTGTTCCGGAGCTTGGTAAAGAGACCATTTATAGACCAATTTAGACCAATTTACCTAACTTTCTACAATGGAGTATATGTTAGCATATTGGTTATGCATCTTGATTCTATAATAGAACTGCGTATTAATTGAAAAATTATAAGATGTTTTCCTTATTTTTTATTTTAAAAAATACTGTCTCATTTTTATTCTATTTTACATATATTAACAAAAATTAACTTCTATAATACTTGTATATATACCGGATGAAAATTCTGTATTTTAACGATTTTTGTGTAAAAATATATTTTACCCTCTTCAAGTTTGTCGCGAATCTGGCAGAGGTAAATATGAATGCGAGAAGCCAAACAAAATACATTTTCAACATGAAGAAACACGTTGAAAAATTAATATAAAGTTTTGTGTGTTTAATATTCTGATAACTTTAGAGAGAGAAAAAGAGTACGACAGTCCCTTATCTCCATTACTATACAACTTGGAGGGAAATAATACTTTGACTGATATCGGCCTTGAAATAAACGGAGAATCGATTAACAGCATACGTTATGCGAATATTACCGTTTTAATTGTCGAACCAAAAGAAGACCTACGACGTATTTTCAACGTAATCAATAAGAAGTGTGAGCGAGATTTGTGTTTGTGTTGTGTGGACTCAAAATAGTCAAAAGGAAGACGGAGGTCATGAAAACCAGCAAGAGAACTCAAGATGAATCATAATTAACCTTGACAGTGAAAAATTGGATTAAGTCAACAACTTTAAGTATATCTAGGCCTTCTTATAAATAAATATCTGAAATTGAGCAATTGAAATTCGTAGCAGACTAACACAGAGGTTTTACAGCGAAATTAGGTACGGGATGTTAACTTATCATAGTGCTTGTCAAGAAAAATGTCTATATCTATGTCATTATGCTAAGAAGTTACAATAAGAGCCATTGCAATTAATATTACAGGGGAAAATAAAAAGTAAGACAAGACCTGGAAGACGGAAAACTTTATGAAAGGACAACATCAAGAAATGACTTAACTTCCTAACCGCACAGGTATTTCGCTTTGCAAATAACAAGGAAGGCTTTAAACGAATAGTCGCTAACGCGTCATAGTAGAATTAAAATAATAGCTCTATTTTTTCTTTGGAGAATACTACATATCGATCCTAATTAACCGCGTGTATATATTTTCTCGTTTAAAGTCAAATCCATCTGCTATAAATCAGCTTATGGAAATGTATCAAGTCAAATATAGTCTTATGACATATTAAGACATAGAAACTTATGCATGAATTCGTCACAGAGTCTGCAAAGAGAATGAAGAAGTTATATAGTAGATGGATCAATCAGATTGATTTATCAAGAAATTGGGTTGGCCAAATATCAGGGAACAGGCTAAATCAATGTTTTAAGACGAATAATCCTTTCATTAATAATAATAATAATGAATAGATTCAAAAAGGATGAGTTTCTTTATTTGGAAAATTAATTCGAGCTTTCGGGCGCAAGCTGCCCTTCTACAGGAATAATAGTTACAATTTCAATTAATCATGTATTTACAGTTCTATATATTTTATTTAAATGGTTTCTCGCTTTGGTCTTGCATAGCGTGAGTGGATAGAAGGGCAGCTTGCGCCCGAAAGCTCGAATTAATTTTCCAAATAAAGAGAACTAAATCGCGCGGGCATGTGATCCACTCACGCTATGCAAGACCAAAGCGAGAAACCATATAAATAAAATATATAGAACTGTAAATACATGATTAATTGAAATTGTAACTATTATTCCTGTAGAAGGGCAGCTTGCGCCCGAAAGCTCGAATTAATTTTCCAAATAAAGAAACTCATCCTTTTTGAATCTATTCATTATTATTAAATCAATGTTTATTTGATTTCTGTTCCACCAGATGGCGCTCTGCTTTCTGAAAAGCACGTGTGCTCCTGGTCAGGATATGCCTACTTTGTTTTTAATATATAAATATATATATAAAGTAATGATATAATGATGCTGATTATATAGAGAGGAAAATCTTTATTTATAACAATTAGTCTCTCATACATAGATTTGCATGATAAGTCCGTAAAACAAAAGATAAAAATCAAATATTTAAAAGAGTAAAAACACAGGAATTTACACACCTGATACATGCAAACATAAGCCTTTATTAAGGTTTCTCTTTGTATGCCAAAATAATCCTCAACCGAAGAACGTGTACATTAAAAATTTAAAACAGGACTTGTATACAATATTTGCATTGATAGAAAGATAGACAATAAAAGGAAGAAAATATTTATCATTTCGCAGCTTTAATAGAAGCTTAAGATCGCAATCTCCTTCCCGTAATTTCCCCAAAATACGCAAAAAATGGAAGCTAAAAGCTTTACAACAGGTAAGCCGTCCATTGATTGAGCTGAAGAAACATCTGGAGAGTTGAAAAACAAGTCTATTTATAGCATTGCTCTAATGACAGTCTGTAGTTTTCATTTGTAAAAATGGATCAGTCGATTATATTTTTTCTTTCACTCAATAGATGCTATTTACAAAAAATAGCCAAATAGATTATATTATAAATCTAAAATAAAAAATTTATAAAGTTTTTACCCAAGATCATATAAGATATTTTTCAAGCTCTCAACTTATTATTCACATATATATATATATATGAAAAAAGGAAAGAAAAAAATAAAAGATAAAAAGATCAGGTGTTGAAATCAATATTAAAAATGGCATATCCTGACCAGGAGCACAAGTGCTTTACAGAAGGCAGAGCGCCATCTGGTGGAACAGAAATCAACTAATCATTGATTTAGCCTGTTCCCTGATATTTGGCCAACCCAATTTCTTGATGAATCAAGAAATTGGGTTGGCCAAATATCAGGGAACAGGCTAAATCAATGATTAGTTGATTTCTGTTCCACCAGATGGCGCTCTGCCTTCTGTAAAGCACTTGTGCTCCTGGTCAGGATATGCCATTTTTAATATTGATTTCAACACCTGATCTTTTTATCTTTTATTTTTTTCTTTCCTTTTTTCATGTGCTAAGCGTATTTACGCAAGTTTGGCCTTAAATACCCATTTCTTGGTTTTTCAAGAAGCCATTGGGACCAAAAATTATTTTTTGGTCGCAGTGGTTCAGCCTACTCCACGCTGACGAGCGCCAAAAGCGCGAAACGCGTTCGTGGATGGCTTTTCTTGATTTATCAAGAAATTGGGTTGGCCAAATATCAGGGAACAGGCTAAATCAATGATTAGTTGATTTCTGTTCCACCAGATGGCGCTCTGCCTTCTGTAAAGCACTTGTGCTCCTGGTCAGGATATGCCATTTTTAATATTGATTTCAACACCTGATCTTTTTATCTTTTATTTTTTTCTTTCCTTTTTTCATGTGCTAAGCGTATTTACGCAAGTTTGGCCTTAAATACCCATTTCTTGGTTTTTCAAGAAGCCATTGGGACCAAAAATTATTTTTTGGTCGCAGTGGTTCAGCCTACTCCACGCTGACGAGCGCCAAAAGCGCGAAACGCGTTCGTGGATGGCTTTTCTTGATTTATCAAGAAATTGGGTTGGCCAAATATCAGGGAACAGGCTAAATCAATGATTAGTTGATTTCTGTTCCACCAGATGGCGCTCTGCCTTCTGTAAAGCACTTGTGCTCCTGGTCAGGATATGCCATTTTTAATATATATATATATACATCTCTAAAGCTTTAAATTAAGAAACCGAATATTCAAACATAATTGAAACGCAATTTAAAATGTAGACCAGAAAATAAATTCGATTTTGACCGCCTTTCTTCAAACATTTAAGTTATTCTTCGATTGGCTTCTGTAGAACGTGCCTGATTTGTATTCACGGCAGCCGAGTATCTGGGCTGATTTTATGTCTTTCTCTGGATAAAAGTATACGCGCGGATACAACAGGTGATTTGTAGTGACTAGGAGCACGTGGAAAAATTACAAAAATGAATGTTTAAATATTTTGTATCTGTATTATTAGGATAACCACACACAATGGCCTTTATTTAACTTCGAGATAAATAATGGTTAAAAACACCTTCCTTCTCTCTCTCTCTTCCCTAATAAATGAATAAAATCTACCAGCAAATATATCTCGAGCCAATCACATTTGTCAACCTGGTATATTTCAACAAACTATCAAATTTTGTCTTGAAGCAAGTCTCATTAGAGCAGTGGGAGGGTATAATTCCTTTACAAAGGATAATACCCTTAAACTGATTAATTAAGAAGTCTCAAGAGACCAACTTTTTATGGTTCCTTAAGATCCAACCCATGTCGCGCTGACGAAGACCAATAGTTCCAGATTCATTTGCAGTTTGATATTTTTTTTATCATTGAAGAATACATTTTACAACACACTTTTTACCCGCGCATTAATTATCTTGCATGTATAGAGATTCAAAATTATTAAGATATAGGTGCGCGTAAATAAAATATCCGAATTTTATTTACGGGAATCAAATACAAAGGCAACCTTATAGATATATGCAAAAATCAAATAGGAAAGGAATTTTACATATTTACAAGGAGTTATATCTTCCAACTTGTTGGTCATAAAGAGAGAATAGATATGACAAAAATGGGTCATTATACTGATCGTCTGTCTTCCAAATATTTTGGTGAATCAAAAGGAGTTATATTTTTAAAGCAGGTTCCGCTTTTTTAAAGTTAATTCCATTCTAATTTGAGTTTTCATCTAGGTATTGTACGTTGCGAGAAAAAGTCATAATTTTTTCCACTAAAATGTAACGAATGTTGATAGTTTGAGATCTATATATGGGTTTTTAAAAGAATCTTAAATGTATATATATATATATATTTTTTTAACTTGCTTCTTTATTTGATATGTACAATAAATAAACTGGTATTTTTTCGTCAATGAATTGCCAGGGGTACCAGAGATACAGCATTGATAAATGTCCATTCCAAAAGAATTGCGTGGATAACCAGAACACAAGAGAGAATAGAAGAACAGGGCGGATAAGCCGCCTAATGAGTTCAGGCGCCGAGAGCTATTCACTTACTACCCCATCTTAGTTGGGCTTTATACCAGCAAGGGAATGTTGCCTAGAGAGGGCTAATAACAATAATACATGCGTCCATGGAGGGATGATAAATAAATCGCGCCGTTATTACGGGAGCTGGATCGATTGGCGTCCGGAGGGATGTTCCTCTACGTGGGCGGAGGCTTCACGCCCCTGCCTGCGTCCGCTGGGTTCTGACCCTACATGGACAGTGGTTTCACGGCCCTTCTTGCGTCCGGCAGGGTTTTCCTCTACGTGGGCGGAGGCTTCACGCCCCTGCCTGCGTCCGAGGGGTTCTGACCCTACATGGACAGTGGTTTCACGACCCTGTTTGCGTCCGGCGGGGTTTGCCTCTACGTGGGCAGAGGCTTCACGCCCCTGCTTGCGTCCGAGGGGTTCTGACCCTACATGGACAGTGGTTTCACGGCCCTCTTGCGTCCGGCGGGTTTTCTTCTACGTGTGCGGAGGCTTCACGCCCCTGCCTGCGTCCGGGGGGTTCTGACCCTACATAGACGGTGGTTTCATGGCTCTGTTTGCGTCCGGCGGGGTTTTCCCCTACGTGGGCGGAGGCTTCACGCCCCTGCCTGCGTCCGGGGGGTTCTGACCCTACATGGACGGTGGTTTAATGATTCTGTTTGCGTCCGGCGGGGTTTTCCCCTACGTGGGCGGAGGCTTCACGCCCCTGCCTGCGTCCGGGGGGTTCTGCCCTACATGGACGGTGGTTTCATGATTCTGTTTGCGTCCGGCGGGGTTTTCCTCTATGTGGGCGTAGGCAAGAAATATATATTTAAAGCCAAACTTGCCTAAATACGCTTTACATGTGAAAAATTTAATAATTAATAGAATAATAAAAAAGGTCAGGTGTTGGTAGTAAAATAAAAAAGGCATATCCTGACAGCGTTCACATGAAATTTGTAGATGGAAGAACGCTATTATTATTATATATTTTTCACGCATATATATATATAGTATGATACCTCATAAGTCTCGCAATAACTGATTAGCTCATTGAAGAGCGGGTGGCTTGAAAGCTTGCCAGGCAAAGATGTAATAATGAGCGGCTCATTATAAATTATTTAATTATTAACTAGAGCATTAGCCAGTCGCGGCTACAAGGAGGAACATTTCAAGAATAATTAAATGTAAAATGAAAGGATTTTAAAAGTACGAATGTTTCTTTTATACATAAGACAAACTTATGTATAAAAGAAACATTCGTGCTTTTAAAATTCTTTCATTTTATATGTATAGATGGCGAATAATTAAATGTGTTGACATAACACCTAACTATTCTCACGCCGCTCAAATTTACGATTACAGAATAAGAAGTGCAATCATCACAGATCTATATAATACAAAGAATAAAATAAGCTTAATATCGAAATAATTCACAAATACAGCTATAAATCAAATTTATTTTGAAAAATACAGATCGAATAACGAAAAATTAACAAATAATAATTTAATACCAAAATAGATAGAGAACTTCCTAGACTATCGAACCCCTAATTATACATTTAATATTTAACTTTGTTGCTCGATGCAGCCAATAAGCTACTAAAGCAATTCCACGATTGGCTAGTGAATTCATCACTGATTGGATGATTCAGAACAGGTGATAGTAGAGAACCAATCAGCGAGCGAATAAACTGGACACCTACTGTAATATGTTTTGTTCATTATTTTTATTGAAGAAAGATATATCTCTATAAAAGACTTATTTTATTTATTAATTAACAAAGTGCAACATACCTAATATTGTAAATCTTCTAAACTTATTTTACATATTTTTAAAAATAATAATAATAACAGTGGTTATTGGTCAAATCTATTTAAAGCATTTATTTTATATTACACCTACCACAGTACACATATACGTGTTTTTTTTTTTTTTGCTTATCCCTAGTACACGTGGCACAGACCATGTTGATTATATTGGGTAAAAGTAGGCGACTGTTTTTACTGTAAGTGCACCACATGTCTACACATGTAAAAAGCAGTTCTACTTTGCACTTACAAATGTACCAGAGCCCCCTTTGGTTACTTGCACTTGCTGGTGGGGTTGGTCTTGTGAACCGATTAAGGCGTATAATATAGCAGATATTTTATATAATATTATTTCAACCTATCTTCGCCACTTAAAAGTAATCAGAGGAATATCCCATCGTAAAGATAGAGGCTGCCTGGCCGGCATTCATATTTATATAAAAAATAGACACTTCGGCCAGTTGGAGTTTTTTATTTTCTCAACGTTTCGACAAAAATCTTTTGTCTTCGAATGACGAAGACAAAAGATTTTTGTCGAAACGTTGAGAAAATAAAAACTCCAACTGGCCGAAGTGTCTATTTTTTATAGGAATATCCCACTTACAAATATAAAAAGTGGTGATTCGTAGTTTCGGTCGGGGAATCAATTTGGAAGGTCTGCAGCAGCGGATGTACGGCGGCCTGGTGTCATCTGGAGCTGAGTTACGGCGGCAGCCGCGTCAGCGCTACCCGCCTATTGATAGATCCACTCTCCTGCTTCGTCTCCAGGGATAGCTCTCTCTTTTCTCTTCTACCCATTTTATCTCATTATAATTTAATCATTTTTAAAATGTTTTTTTAAGAAATGGTTTGTGTTCTATTCCATTGCTATATAATGGTGTAAGTTATTTCTACCTTTATCATGACCATGTGAATAATTATAAGTCCTGAATTAAGTAAGGATTCTTTATTGACACTACAAGTAGCATTTGTCTTTTCAGCAGGTCCCAAGCCTGAGAATCTGACCTAACAGCAGAATTATAAATCTTCTTATTTGATTTAAATTTCTCTCTGTGTGTGTGTTTTTTTTCCTCTCTAACATTATATGACGTTTAATTAAAAAGGCATATATTGAATCAAATATAATTTATTTTAATAATATTTAAGTTGGCTGAACGCCAACCTTTATCAAGGTATTATAACATATTAATGTGTGTCAACAACAAACTCAGTGCCACATCTCATCAGCCAACTGAAATATTGGTAAAATAAATGATATTTT
>CP092886.1:33952487-33983118 GCA_030710605.1 Cordylochernes scorpioides | reverse complement strand
GCTTTGTGAGCAGGAGCTGAATCTTGTTGAAATATCCAATGTTCTTCATTAAACATTTTTTGTATTCAGAGGCTTTACTATTTGTTCCAAAATATCTTCTTGATAGTTTTTAGCTGTAGTTTTTACCTTTTGGCACAGAAGTGGAGATCTGTTTCACCTTGGTAGCTAACTCCCCACCATGACAGAAGAAGGATGGTGACTTTTTCAAGTCTTCTGACTTTCAAAGAATCTTCTAGAGAGCTACGAGCATATATTCTATTATTCTGACGATTAATCTTTTCCTCGATAGTGAACATTTTCTCGTCTGTGAAAAGGATTCTCTCATGCCACCGACCATCATACCGCGCCAACAACATTTTTGATCTAACCCTTCTAATATCTCTAAGAGCAGGGGTTATCAAATGATCTGTGCGCCGTTTGAAAGCTCTCAGTCCAAGGTCTTCGTTGATTATCGTGGAAATGGTTCTTGGATCTAAATTCATCTGCTTTGCTAAGATCGTTTGTTTGCGGCGTGAATTTCGACGAATTATTTCGCAAATGGCTTTTATAGCTGCTTGCGTTCGTTGCACGCGCAGTCGACCAGATCTTTCAAGGTCATTAATAGTGCCAGCCTCGTTGAACCTTTCAACGGTTCGATAAACAAATTGATGCGTAATATTCAAATTTTGTAAAAGTTTAAAAATGGATGAAGGAGTTTGGCCTACCTTGTGTAAAGGCTATTACAGCAATACGGTTTTCTTTAACACCCCAATCCATTATCAAAAACAAATATATTCCGATTTCTTTTCTAAACACGTGTGCACGAGATATTCAAATAACAACTACTGTATTTTGAATACTTCACGCGGTCAAATTAAATTTTTTATCACTAATTTGATTTTGTAACAATTATTATGGTTAGACAAATATATATATATATATATATATATAATTATGAGTATTTAGAAAAAAAAAAAAAAGAGAAATTGAGTCACTGAATAAATGATTATATAAAAAAGGCAAACTATAATATTGTCGCGTGCTTCCCCTCTGGTTCTTTGCGACACACGCTTCTTCTCTTCGTGGTTCACCCACCCGGGCTCCGGTTGCTCTTCCCTGCGGCTTCTCCCCGCAGGCCACCCAATGACGCCCGGAGTTCCACCTCTTTCTCCTGTGGAAACTCCCTTTCCTCTGGCAGTATCTCTCGGCCTTACCACTGGTGGGGGGACACGAGAGACTTACCAGAAGAGTTGTAGCAGCAGCAGTAGTAGCCCGGTGACGATGGCAGTGGCGATAGTAACGACAGGAGACGGCACACAGACTTGAAGCACACTTCTTTTATTGTCATCTCTTACTAACATTAAATCTAAATAAAACAACAGACAACGTGTATTTACATTATCCTACATCCTGGGCCAACACAAAAGCGTACTTACATCCAACCTCCCCAGAAAACGGGACCACAGCAGTCGGCGACTCCCACATCGGCCAGCAAGGGAATCCGGCGAAAGCGCCATCTATAGGCGGAGGTTGAAACCGTTTAGAGGCCTTACACGTAACACTGCCTCCCCCTCAAGGCGGATCGTCCCGATCCGGCCTAATCGCTTCCGTCGCCCCGATGTCACGCTCCCCGCTGGTGCCGCTTCTCGCAGGAGCCAATCTTTCTCGCTGGAGCCGCTCCTCTCGCCGGAGTCGCCTCCTCGCCAGAGCCGTCCCTCTCGCCGGAGCCGCTTCTCACGCCGGAACCGCCTCTCACGCCGGAGGCACCTCTCATGCCGGCTCAGCCTCTTATGCCGACTCCGCTTCTTATAGCGGTATCGCCTTTCGTGCCCGAGGTGTTTCTCATGCCGGCACCGCCTTTTATGCTGGTACCACCTTTCTCGCCGAGACCACCTCTCTCGCCAGTACCATTCATCCCGCCGGGTCTCCTCTCGCCGGTACCGCTTTTCCCGCTGGCACCGTTTCTCTTGCCGGGACCACTCTTCTCGCCGGGACCATTCCTCTCGCCGAGACCACTTCTCTCGCTGGGACCATTCCTTTCGGCGGGACCACTCCCCTTGCCGGGACCTCTCCTTTCGCCGGTACTGCTTCTCTCGCTGGGACCATTCCTCTCGCCGAGACCACTCCTTTCGCCGGTGCCGCTTCTCTCGCCGTAGCCGTTTTTCTCCCTGGCACCGCTTCTCCCGAGGGCACTGCTTCTCTCGCCGTAGCCGTTTTTCTCCCGGGCACCGCTTCTCCCGAGGGCACTGCTTCTCTGGCCGTAGCCGTTTTTCTCCCGGGCACCGCTTCTCCCGAGGGCACTGCTTCTCTCGCCGTAGCCGTTTTTCTCCCGGGCACCGCTTCTCCCGAGGGCACTGCTTCTCTCGCCGTAGCCGCTTCTCTCGCTGGCACCGTTTCTCCAGCTGGGGCCGCTTCATTCGCGGGTCCGCGTGACGCAGATTCAAGGTCTGTCCAGGAGGCTCCTCAATCAGGCCCTCCACTCCACGCAATTCCCCCATGTTTCCCGGCTCGACTTCCAGTCTTCGGGACTCTGCCCGGCCCTCATCTACTTCGCTCTCCAAAGCGATATTTATCTCTCCCATCTTGCTGTCCAGGGCAGCCATTTCCCCCTTGAGCTCCACCCTTATCCCCGACAGCATTTTGGCCCATTTCTCCTCTTTTTCCTCTCTTCGCTTCAGCTTCTCTTCCTTTTCTTGTTCTCGTCTCCGCTCTTCCTCCTCCTTTTCACGCTTCAGCTTCTCCTCTTTTTCTTCTCTTCGCTTCAGCTTCTCTTCCCTTTCTTGTTCTCGTCTCCGTTCTTCCTCCTCCTTTTCTTGCTCCCTTTCTTGCCTCATAAGGCCCATGAACTGCTTCAAAAGTTCTTCTGAGGCCATTTTCTGTCCTCTGGTCTCCTTTTCTTTCAGAAGCCATTTCTCCTCCGTTCGGCGCTTTATTCCGTCCCACTTCTCCCGGTGTTCCTGCAGCTTCCGGTCGATTTCGGCCAGCGAGTCCTGCTCAGAAGCCATTCCTTGGCCTCTCACGTCAATGGGCCTTTGTCAGCAACCAAAAAAAACCTTTGAATAAAAAGCCCCCTGGTGACCTCCACGAGGAAGAATCCCACTTCTGACACCAGTTGTCGCGTGTTGACCCTCTGGTTCTTTGCGACACACGCTTCTTCTCTTCGTGATTCACCCACCCGGGCTCCGGTTGCTCTTCCCGGCGGCTTCTCCCCGCAGGCCACCCAATGACGCCCGAAGTTCCACCTCTTTCTCCTGTGGAAACTCCCTTTCTTCTGGCAGTATCTCTCGGCCTTACCACTGGTGGGGGGACACGAGAGACTTACCAGAAGAGTTGTAGCAGCAGCAGTAGTAGCCCGGTGACGATGGCAGTGGCGATAGTAACGACAGGAGACGGCACACAGACTTGAAGCACACTTCTTTTATTGTCATCTCTTACTAACATTAAATCTAAATAAAACAACAGACAACGTGTATTTACATTATCCTACATCCTGGGGCCAACACAAAAGCGTATTTACATCCAACCTCCCCAGAAAACGGGACCACAGCAGTCGGCGACTCCCACATCGGCCAGCAAGGGAATCCGGCGAAAGCGCCATCTATAGGCGGAGGTTGAAACCGTTTAGAGGCCTTACACGTAACAATAATACATATATATTATAATCTAAAATGCAAATATATATATTTTTAAAACATATATTTAATTTTCATTCGTTGACTGTTATATATTTTTGACCATAGATTCAGAACATACCACTTTAATTATTTTTTTTTGTTGTAAATATGTATAGTTAACCCTACCTTTTTTTTAAATCACGATTATAGAATTCATTCTATAAATTCTATATTGCTGTGATAAATAATTTTATGTGTAATTTTACTTCAAGTAATTCAAAATAAAATCTACTTGAAAGGTAAATAATTATCTTTACTTTTTCACGACTGCACCTCTTTTCAACAACAAAACAAAAAATAATCATAACATATATATATATATTAAAAATAAAGAAGGCATCTCCTGACCACGAGCACATGTGCTTTTTAGATGGCAGAGCGCCATCTAGTGGAGCAAAAATAAACCAAACGTTTATTTAGCTTGCTCCGTGATATTTGGCCAACCCAATTTCTTGATAAATCAAGAAAAGCCATCCACGAACGCGTTTCGCGCTGTTGGCGCTCGTCAGCGTGGAGTAGGCTGTAACCACTGCGGCCAAAAATATTTTTGGTCCCAATGGCTTCCCGAGAAATCAAGAAATGGGTATTTAAGGCCAAATTTGCTTAAAGACGCTTAACACATGAAAAAACAATAGAAAAAAAAAAAAGATAAGTGGTTACAGCCTACTCAACGCTGACGAGCGCCAACAGCGCGAAACGCGATCGTGGATGGCTTTTCTTGATTTATCAAGAAATTGGGTTGGCCAAATATCACGGAGCAAGCTGAATAAACGTTTAGTTTATTTTTGCTCCACTAAATGGCGATCTTCCATCTAAAAAGCACATGTGCTCGTGGTCAGGAGATGCCTTTTTTATTTTTAATATCAACACCTGACCCACTTATCTTTTATTTTTTTTCTATTGTTTTTTCATATATATATATATGGAAATTTTGGTTATAGATATTGAAAATTCCATTGGATCCCGTGTGTATATAATGGAATAAAGTCCTTTCTAGGCTGACGAGGGCCATTAGCCCGAAACCATGGTCTCTAGGTGAACGCTTCTCAGTTTGCCAAAGCTGGTGTTGTGGCTTTGTCACCGACTCGAGGCCGCTAGTTTGCGGCGACGATCAATTGACGTCTATTTTGATGGGAAAGGCGCCATGTGCTTATATATTAAAAATAAAGATAGCATATCTCCTGACCACGAGCACATGTGCTTTTTAGATGGCAGAGCGCCATCTAGTGGAGCAAAAATAAACTAAACGTTTATTTAACTTGCTCCGTGATATTTGGCCAACCCAATTTCTTGATAAATCAAGAAAAGCCATCCACGAACGCGATTGGCGCTCGTCAGCGTGGAGCAGGCTGTACCACAGCGACCAAAAGAATTTTGGTCCCAGAGGCTTCTTGAGAAACCAAGAAATGGGCATTTAAGGCCAAATTTGCATAAATACGCTTAACACATGAAAAAACAATAGAAAAAAAGTGGGTCAGGTGTTGATATTAAAAATAAAGAGAGCATATCCTGACCACGAGCACATGTGCTTTTTAGATGGCAGAGCGCCATCTAGTGGGGCAAAATAAATATCACGGAGCAAGTTAAATAAACGGCTACATGAACTCGGTAGAATTTAGTTTAAATATATGCGGATAAAAGATCACATGAGGAGCTTCTTTTTAGATTTATTGCGAGCTTTCGAACCTTTCGGTTCTTCTACAGGCATGGATAACATGAATATACTAACTAACCGAAAGGTTCGAAAGCTCGCAATAAATCTAAAAAGAAGCTCCTCATGTGATCTTTTATCCGTATTTATTTAAGTTAAATAAACGTTTAGTTTATTTTTGCTCCACTAGATGGCGCTCTTCTATCTAAAAAGCACATGTGCTCGTGGTCAGGATATTTTTTCTTTATTTTTGTTTATGTTTATCAAAACATGGCCCACTTATTTATTTTTATCTATTGTTTTTTCATATATATATTTATGATGTATATATATCTATATTAATAAAATGCAAATTTCATAAGAGGACATCACTAAAAACTTTCGTTACAATGCATCAATTTCAACCAAATTTTCAACATTTATGTAAAACGAGATGGAGCAGGTTTTGCTTAACATCAAAATATTTTTCCCTAACATTAACATGCGTAACTTCGCTGTTTTCGATTAAATACAAAAAAAAATCAACAGAGTTAATTTTATTTATATATAAATACAAAATTAAATTTCAACAGAGTTAATTTTTTACATACTAGCTAATAATCTCAATCTAAAAAATATTCAAAACAAGCAATTTTAAGATAACACCATATGTAAAACAGTCGGCCAAGAAAACAAATAACGTGTAATATATATATAATATAATATATATAATAAAATCTTAAATATTATTTATCAAAAGTAAGATTATCTCAGGATGACACGGCAATTTATTTGAGACAAGAATAATGATACAATTCCAAGGCGAAGATACTATTCCTTTAACTTCCAATTACCGAGGGAACCAATTAATATTGATTTTATTCAACTTATCGAGTATTTTTCAAGGGACCGGAAAAAATGTTCACTAGATAAAACGATGATTTTGTAATGTAGAAAATTAGGAAAGACAAAATTCAGGATGACACGGCACACAGGGACCGGGAAAAAAATGTTCACTTTATCGAGAGATTCAAATTTACAAGTTTCAAATTATCAAAATATATCTTCTTTTTTTAATAAGTTTATAGAGAATTGTTTTAACAAATGTTCGTTAGACAAACCTTTACTCGGGTAAAAACCCGGGCGAAGCCGGGCACATCCGCTAGTATATATATATATATATATATATTATAATCTAAATTACAAATATATATATATATTTTTAAACATATATTTCATTTTCATTCATTGACTATTATATATTTTTGACCATAGATTCAAAACATACCACTTTAATTATTATTGTTGTAAATACTTCTATCTTGTATGTTTCGTTAACCCTACCTTTTTTTAAAATCACGATTATAGAATTCATTATATAAATTCTATATTCCTGTGATAAATAATTTTATGTGTAATTTTACTTCAAGTAATTCAAAATAAAATCTACTTGAAAGGTAAATAATTATCTATACTTTTTCACGACGGCACCTCTTTTCAACAACAAAACACAAAAAAATCTAATCACAATATATATACGAGTATATATATATATATATATATATATACATACCTATCTTCCTAATATATCTTCCCATATATATATATACCTATCTTCCTAACAGCAGAATTATAAATCTTCTCATTTGATTTAAATTTCTCTCTGTATGTGTTTTTTCCTCTCTGACACTATATGACGTTTAATTAAAAAGGCATATATTGAATCAAATATAACTTATTCTACCAATATTTCAGTTGGCTGAACGCCAACCTTTATCAAGGTATTATAACATATTAATGTGTGTCAACAACAAACTCAACGCCACATCTCATCAGTCAACTGAAATATTGGTAAAATAAATATTTTGATCCAAAATATTCCTTTTTAATTAAAGATTTATTTATGGATTGCTCAAATATGGCGAATATATATATTAAAATTTTCCAAAAGATTTCAAAATTTTCAGAACAACTCAATTTTATAAAAAGGTTAACGCAAAGGCTTAGGCCGTTACACGTCATATAATTTTGAAAATAGAGCAATCCATAAATAAATCTTTAATTAAAAAGGCATATATTGGATCAAAATATCATTTATTTTACTAATATTTCAGTTGACTGATGAGATGCGGCACTGAATTTGTTGTTGACACACACATTAATATGTTATAATACCTTGATAAAGGTTGGCGTTCAGCCAACTGAAATATTGGTAAAATAAATGATATTTCGATTCAATATATGCCTTTTTAATTGAACGTCATATAGTGTGAGAGAGAGAGAGAGAGAGAGAGAAAAACACACACAGAGAGAGATTTAAATCGAATAAGAAGATTTATAATTCTGCTGTTAGGTCAGATTCTCAGGCTTGAGACCTGATGAAAAGACAAATGCTACTTGTAGCGTCAATAAAGAATCCTTACTTAATTCAGGACTTATAATTATTCACATGGTCATGATAAAGGTAGCAATAACTTACACCATTATATAGCAATGGAATAGAACACAAACCATTTCTTAAAAAAACATTTTAAAAATGATTAAATTATAATGAGATAAAATGGGTAGAAGAAAAGAGAGAGCTATCCCTGGAGACGAAGCAGGAGAGTGGATCTATCAATAGGCGGGTAGCGCTGACGCGGCTGCCGCCGTAACTCAGCTCCAGATGACACCAGGCCGCCGTACATCCGCTGCTGCAGACCTTCCAAATTGATTCCCCGACCGAAACTACGAATCACCACTTTTTATATTTGTAAGTGGGATATTACTATAAAAAAATAGACACTTCGGCCAGTTGGAGTTTTTATTTTCTCAACGTTTCGACAAAAATCTTTTGTCTTCGTCAGGAGAAGACAAAAGATTTTTGTCGAAACGTTGAGAAAATAAAAAACTCCAACTGGCCGAAGTGTCTATTTTTTATATAAATATGAATGCCGGCCAGGCAGCCTCTTTCTTTACGATGGGATATTCCTCTGATTACTTTTAAGTGGTGAAGATAGATTGAAATAATTTTATATAAAATATCTGCTATAATATACGCCTTAATCGGTTCACAAGACCAACCCCACCAGCGAGTGCAAGTAACCAAACGGGGCTCTGGCACATTTGTAAGTGCAAATTCGAACTGCTTTTTACATGTGTAGACATGTGGTGCACTTACAGTAAAAACAGTCGCCTACTTTTACCCAATATAATCATCATGGTCTGTGCCACGTGTACTAGGGATAAGCAAAAAAAAAAAAAACACGTATATGTTTACTGTGGTAGGTGTAATATAAAATAAATGCTTTAAATAGATTTGACCAATAACCACTGTTATTATTATTTTTAAAAATATGTAAAATAGGTTTAGAAGATTTACAATATTAGGTATGTTGCACTTTGTTAATTAATAAATAAAATAATTCTTTTATAGAGATATATCTTTCTTCAATAAAAATAATGAACAAAACATATTACAGTAGGTGTCCAGTTTATTCGCTCGCTGATTGGTTCTCTACTATCACCTGATCTGAATCATCCAATCAATGATGAATTCACTAGCCAATCGTGGAATTGCTTTAGTAGCTTATTGGCTGCATCGAGCAACAAAGTTAAATATTAAATGTATAATTAGGGGTTCGATAGTCTAGGAAGTTTTCTATCTATTTTGGTATTGAATTATTTTTTTAAATTTTTCGTTATTCGATCTGTATTTTTCAAAATAAATTTGATATATAGTTGTATTTGTAAATTATTTCGATATTAAGCTTCTTTGTATTATATAGATCTGTGATGATTGAACTTCTTATTCTGTAATCATAAATTTGAACGGTTTGAGAATAGTTAGGTGTTATGTCAACACATTTAATTACTCTTGAAATGTTCCTCCTTGTAGCCGCGACTGGCTAATGCTCTAGTTAATAATTAAATAATTTATAATGAGCCGCTCATTATTTTACATCTTGGCAAGCTTTCAAGCCACGGGCTCTTCAATGGGCTAATCAGTTATTGCGAGACTTATGAGGTATCATACTATATATATATGCGTGAATATATATATATATATGCGCTCTTCCATCTACAAATTTCATGTAAACGTGGTCAGGATATGCCTTTTTTATTTTACTACCAACACCTGACCTTTTTTTATTATATTCTATTAATTATTAATTTTTTCACATCTAAAGCGTATTTACGCAAGTTTGGCTTTAAATATATATTTCTTGCCTACGCCCACATAGGGGAAAACCCCGCCGGTCGCAAACAGAATCATGAAACCACCGTCCATATAGGGTCAGAACCCCCCGGACGCAGGCAGGGGCGTGAAGCCTCCGCCCACGTAGGGGAAAACCCCGCCGGATGCAAACAGAATCATGAAACCACCGTCCATATAGGGTCAGAACCCCCCGGACGCAGGCAGGGGCGTGAAGCCTCTGCCCACGTAGGGGAAAACCCCGCCGGACGCAAACAGAATAATGAAACCACCGTCCATGTAGGGTCAGAACCCCCCGGACGCAGGCAGGGGCGTGAAGCCTCCGCCCACGTAGGGGAAAACCCCGCCGGACGCAAACAGAACAATGAAACCACCGTTCATGTAGGGTCAGAACCCCCCGGACGCAGGCAGGGGCGTGAAGCCTCCGCCCACGTAGGGGAAAACCCCGCCGGGCGCAAACAGAATAATGAAACCACCGTCCATGTAGGGTCAGAACCCCCCGGACGCAGGCAGGGGCGTGAAGCCTCCGCCCACGTAGGGGAAAACCCCGCCGGACGCAAACAGAGCCATGAAACCACCGTCTATGTAGGGTCAGAACCCCCCGGACGCTGGCAGGGGCGTGAAGCCTCCGCTCACGTAGAGGAAAACCCGCCGGACGCAAGAGGGCCGTGAAACCACTGTCCATGTAGGGTCAGAACCCCTCGGACGCAAGCAGGGGCGTGAAGCCTCCGCCCACGTAGAGGCAAACCCCGCCGGACGCAAACAGGGTCGTGAAACCACTGTCCATGTAGGGTCAGAACCCCTCGGACGCAGGCAGGGGCGTGAAGCCTCCGCCCACGTAGAGGAAAACCCCACCGGACGCAAGCAGGGCTGTGAAACCACTGTCCATGTAGGGTCAGAACCCCCCGGACGCAGGCAGGGGCGTGAAGCCTCCGCCCACGTAGAGGAACATCCCTCCGGACGCCAATCGATCCAGCTCCCGTAATAACGGCGCGATTTATTTATCATCCCTCCATGGACGCATGTATTATTGTTATTAGCCCTCTCTAGGCAACATTCCCTTGCTGGTATAAAGCCCAACTAAGATGGGGTAGTAAGTGAATAGCTCTCGGCGCCTGAACTCATTAGGCGGCTTATCCGCCCTGTTCTTCTATTCTCTCTTGTGTTCTGGTTATCCACGCAATTCTTTTGGAATGGACATTGATCAATGCTGTATCTCTGGTACCCCTGGCAATTCATTGACGAAAAAATACCTGTTTATTTTTTGTACATATCAAATAAAGAAGCAAGTTTAAAAAAATATATATATATACATTTAAGATTCTTTTAAAACCCCTTATAAAGATCTCAAACAATCAACATTCATTTTAGTGGAAATATGATGACTTTTTCTCACAACATACAATACCTAGATGGAAACTCAAATTAAAATGGAATTAACTTTAAAAAGCGGAACCTACTTTAAAAATATAACTCCTTTTGATCCACCAAAAATTTGGAAGACAGACGATCAATATAATGACCCATTTTTTCATATATATTCTCTCTTTATGACCAACAAGTTGGAAGATATAACTCCTTGTAAATATGTAAAATTCCTTTCCTATTTGATTTTTGCATAAATCTATAAGGTTTCTTTGTATTTGATTCCCGTAAATATAAATTCTGATATTTTATTTACGCGCACCTATTATCTTAATAATTTTGAATCTTGATAACTGAGCATCTCCTTATCTTTCAACTAAACGTTGAATAGCTCTCATAGAATAAACATTGTTTTTATACATGCAAGATAATTAATGCGCGGGTAAAAAAGTGTGTTGTAAAATGTATTCTTCAATGATAAATAAAATATCAAACCGCAAATGAATCTGGAACTATTGGCCTTCGTCAGCGCGACACGGGTTGTATCTTAAGGAACCATAAAAAGTTGGTCTCTTGAGACTTCTTAATTATTCAGTTTAAGGGTATTATCCTTTGTAAAGGAATTATACCCTCCCACTGCTCTAATGAGACTTGCTTCAAGACAAAATTTGATAGTTTGTTGAAATATACCAGGTTGACAAATGTGATTGGCTCGAGATATATTTGCTGGTAGATTTTATTCATTTATTAGGGAAGAGAGAGAGAGAAGGAAGGTGTTTTTAACCATTATTTATCTCGAAGTTAAATAAAGACCATTGTGTGTGGTTATCCTAATAATACAGATACAAAATATTTAAACATTCATTTTTGTAATTTTTCCACGTGCTCCTAGTCACTACAAATCACCTGTTGTATCCGCGCGTAGACTTTTATCCAGAGAAAGACATAAAATCAGCCCAGATACTCGGCTGCCCTGAATACAAATCAGGCACGTTCTACAGAAGCCAATCGAAGAATAACTTAAATGTTTGAAGAAAGGCGGTCAAAATCGAATTTATTTTCTGGTCTACATTTTAAATTGCGTTTCAATTATGTTTGAATATTCGGTTTCTTAATTTAAAGCTTTAGATATGTATATATATGTGAATAATAAGTTGAGAGCTTGAAAAATATCTTATATGATCTTGGGTAAAAACTTTATAAATTTTATATTTTAGATTTATAATATAATCTATTTGGCTATTTTTTTGTAAATAGCATCTATTGAGTGAAAGAAAAAATATAATCGACTGATCCATTTTTACAAATGAAAACTACAGACTGTCATTAGAGCAATGCTATAAATAGACTTTTGTTTTTCAACTCTCCAGATGTTTCTTCAGCTCAATCAATGGACGGCTTACCTGTTGTAAAGCTTTTAGCTTCCATTTTTTGCGTATTTTGGGGAAATTACGGGAAGGAGATTGCGATCTTAAGCTTCTATTAAAGCTGCGAAATGATAAATATTTTCTTCCTTTTATTGTCTATCTTTCTATCAATGCAAATATTGTATACAAGTCCTGTTTTAAATTTTTAATGTACAAGTTCTTCGGTTGAGGATTATTTTGGCATACAAAGAGAAACCTTAATAAAGGCTTATGTTTGCATGTATCAGGTGTGTAAATTCCTGTGTTTTTATTCTTTTAAATATTTGATTTTTTTCTTTTGTTTTACGGACTTATCATACAAATCCATGTATGAGAGACTAATTGTTATAAATAAAGATTTTCCTCTCTATATAATCAGCGTTATTATATCATTACTTTATACATATACACATATATATTGAAATAAAAAAGGCACATCCTGACCAGGCTCACATGAGCATTAATAGATGGCAGAGCGCCATCTAGTGGAACAAAAATAAACTAAACGTTTATTTAACTTGTTCCGTGATATTTGGCCAACCCAATTTCTTTATTTATCAAGAATTTTTATTGTTTTTTAAAACATATATAAACAAATAGAGTCTTATGACATATTAAGACTTAGAAACTTATGCATGGATTCGTCACAGAGGCTTGATATTTGGCTTGATACATTTTCATAAGCTGATTTATAGCAGATGGATTTGACTTTAAACGCGAAAATATATACACGCGGTTAATTAGGATCGATATGTAGTATTCTCCAAAGAAAAAATAGAGGTATTATTTTAATTCTACTATGACACGTTAGCGACTATTCGTTTAAAGTCTTCCTTGTTATTTGCAAAGCGAAATACCTGTGCGGTTAGGAAGTTCAGTCATTTCTTGATTTTGTCCTTTCATAAAGTTTTCCGCCTTTCAGGTCTTGTCTTACTTTTTATTTTCTCCTGTAATATTAATTGCAATGGCTCTTATTGTAACTTCTTAGCACATGACATAGATATAGACATTTTTCTTGACAAGTACTATGATAAGTTCACATCCCGTTCCTAATTTAGCTGTAAGACCTCTGTGCTAATCTGCTACGAATTTCAATTGCTCACTTTCAGATATTAATTTATAAGAAGGCCTAGATACTTAAAGCTGTTGACTTAATCAAAAATTTCAATGTCAAGGTTGATTATGATTCATCTTGAGTTCTCTTGCTGGTTTTCATGACTTCCGCCTTCGTTTTGACTATTTTGAGTCCACACAACACAAACACAAATCTCGCTCACACTTCTTATTGATTACGTTGAAAATACGTCGTAGGTCTTCTTTTGTTCGCCAATAAAAACGGTAATATTCGCATAACGTATGCTGCTAATCGATTCTCCGTTTATTTCAAGGCCGATACCAGCCAAAGTATTCAAAATATTTCCCTCCAAGTTGTATAGTAATGGAGATAAGGGACTGTCGTACTCTTTTTCTCTCTCTAAAGTTATCAGAATATTAAACACACAAAACTTTATATTAAATTTTCAACGTGTTTCTTCATGTTGAAAATGTATTTTGTTTGGCTTCTCGCATTCATATTTACCTCTGCCAGATTCGCGACAAACTTGAAGAGGGTAAAATATATTTTTACCCAAACATCGTTAAAATACAGAATTTTCATCCTGTATATATACAAGTATTATAGAAGTTAATTTTTTGATTATATGTAAAATAGAATAAAAATGAGACAGTTTTTTTAAAAATAAAAAATAAGGAAAACATCTTATAATTTTTCAATTAATACGCAGTTCTACTATAGAATCAAGATGCATAACCAATATGCTAACATATACTCCATTGTAGAAAGTTAGGTAAATTGGTCTAAATTGGTCTATAAATGGTCTCTTTACCAAGCTCCGGAACAACTAAAGGTCATCAACATGTCGTCACCAGACATGCTTAATTAATGTCAGGCAATTAGGAATTACTGAGGAGATTGGGCTTTCTTTAAATGCTGAATTTTTAAAAGGTGTTTCTTTAATTATAGGATGGCTCGATAATCTGAATGGATGGTCTGGCATTGAGAGTTATGAAGAATTGAAGAAACTTCTTCCAAACAGGTGAATTGGTTTACCTTTGTATCGAAGATAACACACGCTGCGTGATTTTTACAATTGTAAATAATTTAAATACTTCAAACACTCTCTCTTTCATGCTATCGTATTTACTGGCACTTAAAAATATCGTTGTTCGAAGATACATAATTAAAATGAACGATATTTTGTATTTTCTTTAAACGTCATAAACATCTGGTGAACATTCATCTTCCTATTTATGCACATTTGCCCATCTAGTGGCTAATCATATTTCTCTTGATGCACTTTTATACATCTGGAAATCGTCCTCTCGCTGCATCTTTACACATCGATTGAACAATTATATTTCTCTTGGGCTGCACTTTACACATCTAATGAACAACTATCTTCCTATAGATGGAAATTTTGCCGAGAGGATATTGATATAAAGAGACAAAGTCGCCTCTCCCGTTAAAATAGACGTCAAAACTAGACGCCATCTATTGACCGTCGCCGCAAAGTAGCGGCCTCGGGTCGGTGACAAAGCCACAACACCAGCTTTTGCAAACTAAAAAGCGTCCACCTAGAGACCATGGTTTCGGGCTAATGGCCCTCGTCAGCCTAGGGCGGACTTTATTCCATGAAATACACACGGGATCTAATGGAATCTTGACAATCTGCCAAAGAGGTGTTTAGCTGGCAAAGTGGCTGGGCCAAATCTATGGCTAAAATATAGATGGAAATTTTGCCGGGAGGATATTGATCTAAGATAGATGGCGTCTAGTTTTGACGTCTATTTTGACGGGAGAGGCGACTTTGTCTCTTTAGATAAATATCCTTCCGGCAAAATTTCCATCTATATTTTAGCCATAGATTTGGCCCATCCACTTTGCCAGGTAAACACCTCTCTGGCAGATTGTCAAGATTCCATTAGATCCCGTGTGGATTTCATGGAATAAAGTCCGCCCTAGACTGACGAGGGCCATTAGCCCGAAACCATGGTCTCTAGGTGGACGCTTTTCAGTTTGCCAAAGTTGGTGTTGTGGCTTTGTCCCCGACCCGAGGCCGCTACTTTGCGGCGACGGTCAATAGATGGCGTCTAGTTTTGACGTCTATTTTGACGGGAGAAGTGACTCTGTCTCTTTAGAACTATCTTCCTCTTGCTGCATCGTTATACATATAGTGAAAAGCTATCTTCCTCTTGCCGCACCGTTATACATATAGTGAAAAACTATCTTCCTCTTGCTGCACCGTTATACATATAGTAAAAAGCTATCTTCCTCTTGCTGCACCGTTATACATAGAGTTAAAAGCTATCTTCCTCTTTCTGCATCGTTATACATATAGTGAAAAACTATCTTCCTCTTGCTGCACCGTTATACATATAGTGAAAAACTATCTTCCCTTTTCTGCACCATTATACATATAGTGAAAAACTATCTTCCTCTTGCTGCACCGTTATACATATAGTAAAAAACTATCTTCCTCTTGCCGAACCTTTACACATCCAATTAACAACCATCTTCCTCTTGCTGCACTTCTACTATTCATTAAAAAACATAATATTTCTCTTTTAAAAATCACATTGCAATATTTATTATCAAACATATATATTTAAAATAGAACATCCCATAAATATGTCTTTAATTAAAAAGGCATATATTTTTACGATCAAAAATAGTTTATTTGCCAATATATGCCTTTTTTAATTAAATAAATATGTCAAAATTCGAAACTATTATTGACATGTATGATTCTTTTTAAAAAGAATGATACACGTCTATAATAGTTTCGAATTTTGATAACAGATGGCGCGCTAATGCATCATAAATAAATATATATATAATGAATAATGAATCGTTCTTTTGAAAATGGAACACCCCTGTATATATAGGGGTGTTCTAATACTAAAAGAACGATTATAGTGTGCTTTATTAAAAATAACTTACAGATGTTTGTAGAACTTATTGTTTTCTATGCGTAAGCCTTGACGTTTAGAAACAGCCTTGCATCGATGTTTCCAAGAAATAAGGCTTCGTCTTAGAATAGTTTGATCAAGACCATCCTAACAGTCCTTAACGACTTTCTAGAGACCATCTATCATCTCCAGTTTTCTAGACCTAAGAGCAGTTTTCAGCAAGCCAAAAACGAAAAAAATCCATAGGGTCCAAGTCTGGGGATTTGGCAGGGATGTGCATAAAAGGGGTGTAAGAAATAGTGTTTTCCTCTAGGTATTGTCGTGTTTAACGTGAGGTATGACTCGTAGCTTTATCCTGGTGCACGGATCTTGAGTCCCTTAGATACAAAAATGGGATCGCATTGTCGAATAATATGTCTAAGACAAGTCATTGGTAGATTTGCGAATTTATCTTGACATTTGGATCCACCTTCTTTATAGGAAGCTTCCCATTGCAACAGAAACCTGCACCGATTGTGAAGCTTTTGAGAAACTTTCCTTGCATTGCTTGACCGAGTTCATTTATCTTCCCGAGTAATTGATAATTGGCTGAGACACGGGCCGTCCCTACATCGTTAGGGATCGGAGATGATAGATTCAGTTGAGCGCCAGACTAGATCTCGGAAATTTCAAGATATTTGTGATGAAGTGGGGATTATGGAATTGTGCTTGGAATAACAAGAATAATTGAATAACTAACAAAAATAGATATTTGTTTGAGGCAAAAATAAATGTATGAGGCAGGCGGTTCCATTGCATTGGCACTGTGTAAAATAAGGAGAGTTTTACGTCAATGATGGAAGTGTTTTAATCGAATGGTTTGGTATTAATTCTCATCGCAACAGTAAGTGGGAAATTGTCTTCAAAGTAAAAGGTGAGAAGGGGGTTTATAAAACTCCTTTAAACCACCAGGATTCCGTAGCAGCAGATTCGAGACTGGATGCGAGAGTGGATGCTTTTCCCAAGAAAAAAAAATGTTATCAACTCAATAAATCTGCAACAACCGATTCCTCATATTACACTACTTTTCTACGAGTTCAACATACACACAACACACACCTAAACCCGCACACATAGTGCATTCACGCCAAATGACGGTAAAAACTAATCTTTCTAAAACACTTTCAACAAAAATTCGAATTCAATGCAAAAACTGGTAAGTGAATATTATATATTTTTTACCAGAGGAAGCTCTCGTCACAAAACACAGCTACATTTCTAAATATTTTATGCCTCTTATTCTTTCTTTTATTTTACTCCTGACGAAGAGGCTAATGATATTTCTGAAACTTTGTTGAAAATATTATTCTTTTTTATTCTCTTTATACAAATATATGCATCATAAATGTATCACAAGCCATGCTTTCCCGCAAATATTTCATATATGGGGAGGACAGTTAGGCATCAATATATCTACATATTATAATAAGAAGTATTATTTTAAAACTTTTATTTGTAACTTTTAAAATAAAACTTTGCTTCTCAGAGTTATATTTATCAATAATAAATTGAAATTGTTTTAAATATTTTTATTATACTTTTTTATACTCTTTACTCTCCTTATTCTGAGTCAAAAGGCGATCCATTAAATAAACTTATATAAAAAGGGCGTACCTGGATCTGTAAAGAAAAAAAAAACATTTTTTTTTTCAAAATATTTCGAGAGATTTCTCCCTCTCTCTCTTTATCAATTTATTGCACAGTAAACTTAAATTTACAAATTCTTGTAGATCACATGAAAACATGAGTGACAAAAGTGCCTTGCTAAATGTTTTAATTTTTATTTGCTCCTGACGAGGACAAAAGATTTTTGTCGAAACGTCGAGGTAATAAAAAGATTTACTGGCCGAAGTATCTTTATGCCGGCCAGGCAGCCTCTATCTTTACGATGAGTGACAAAGTTGTTTTCATGTGATCTACAAGTAATATGTAAATTAAGTTTACTGTGCAATAAATTGATAGAGAGAGAGAGACAATGACAATTAACAACTTAATTGATTCCTAGTCAACAGCAAAATAATCAAGTTTGAGTGAAATTAAAATACAGTATTGTAATAAAGATGAAAAATAGAAAGAGAGAGAGGGAGAAATCTCTTGAAATATTTTAAGAAAAAAATGTTTTTTTTTTCTTTACAGATCCAGGTACGTTCTTTTTTTAAAAATACAAATCTCCTTTTTCTTTAATAGTAAACTTCGGTGGCGTAAGAATCGTTTGATTTTATTACATCGACACATTTTTGGGTTTAATTATTCTTGAAATTTTACATCGCACACATGTGTGACTGGCTGATGTTATATAAGGCGATGTTTGTCAACGATGTTTTAACACGGTGACAAACATGGATACTATTTCGTTCTGGGCTTGAACTTCTTACATCGTCCGACGTTATGGATCAATGTCCGCACATGTGCACAGCTCTATTGAATATATATAAAATGAAAGGATTTAAAAGCACGAATGCTTCTTTTATACACAATACAAACTTCTACTGCCCTTACTGCGATTAAAAAATATATTGGGAGGGCTTGGCTCATCAGTGGTAAACCCTCCCAGCGGTTTCGCCAATTTAATCCATCAGATCGCTTCTCAGAGCTCTAATACTGTATTGGACGATTCTGCTTATATACGCAGCACTGAAGGGTGGAATCTCAGAATCTCTCCTTTCATTTTATATGACGCGTTATTGCTTTGTGTCTATTGAATATGTTTGCCAAATCAATAAATATAAATCAATATGAGAATTAACATCGTCGAAATCATATATAAAAGAACATATAAACTTTTTAGCTTTCTGGTAATTTAAATATGTTTTCATGTGCCAACGCTTCTTTTTGCTTTTTTTATTCTCCTCTATTTATCGGCAGTTTGCTCCGTGCATAGCATTTTGGGGTCTAAAAACAAAGCACAAAAATTGTTCTGATTATCTTCAGATGCTCCCTGCCAAATCTCTTTTTTTGGCCATTAACGAATAAAAAATAAAAATAAATTGAATAATGACCAATATTTATTTCTTTTTTTCCTGCTAAATAAATCACGCCCAGCTAATGGCGAGCAATTTTGGCAGATGAAAGCAACTCAGGAGTGGCGGCGAATGGAGCAAATAGAAAAATAACACAAAGGAATTTTAAATATAAGTTATTAGCTTTTTAATTTTGAATAAAATTGTTTGTTAGTTTATAAGAATTATTGAATTTTTATTTTTTATTAATAATAGAAAACGCTTTATTAAAAATTAATTTAAACGCTAATTTTTTTACTATATATGCACCGATTTCTTACAAGTTTCATTGAAGGAGTAAAATTGAGCGAATTGTGGCTTTCCCACCGGTTCTCCATCATTCAAAACCTCGGCATCATCTCCCATTCCATTACTGCGCCTCCTTGATAACATATTCCAACTAGATTAATTCCTTAGAGAAATGCTAGCCTCTCGGCCTCTTTTACATTCATCTAAGTCTTCAATACCCTAACATAGTCAGCACACTTTATACTCACACATGTTCGGTATTGTAGCTAGCTACTCATGTTTTATTCTTCAGGAAGTTATGTTGTACGCATTTGTACCAATTAACTAAATATTGATTTTTTGCAAACTTTTTAAATTGTGAAACAGTTCTAAAAAAATATGGTTTATGAAAAGCATATTTTGCTTTTGTTACAGACTTTCTGCTATTCATGACAATGAAGCAGTTGGTGTATTGAAATTTATTAGTTGATTCCAAAACTGTTGCAAACTCTACCTTCAAGTTATTACAGCATATTTATCTCAGCGCCACATATATTACATTATATTTGCGCCATATATAAAAAGGTTTTGTCCATAGTTCTTCTAAAATACCCATTCCAAGAGTCTAGCAACAGTATCACTATAAAAGGAAGTTCCAAAAATGCAATATAACAGCGGTATAGTAGCTTAAACTGGCGAAAACCGCTGGGAGGGTTCATCACTGATGAGCCAGGCCCTCCCATTAATTTTTCCATTGCAGTAAGGGCAGTAGAAATTGTTTAATTTCAAAAAGAATCTTACGCGTTTAAAATAGTTTCGAATTTTGATAACAGATGGCGCACTAGTGCATCATATAATAAATTTATATGATGTTATTTTTTTAAATTTTAAATTGAGTAAATTTGTATTCTCTAAAAAATTATTTGAAATTACTATATATTTCTAGCAACGCGTCCTTCTGATCCGAAAACGATATAAAGAAAGATTCAAGTCAACAATGTAATGCCTTTTGTCAATGACTAGCTAGAAGACAATGTTGTTTACATCAGTGGATAGGACAGAATTCTATTTACGGTTATTATCCTATAAGTTATTATTGGTAAACAGGAAACATAGCGTCATCTGTATGTTGTGAATGGAATTATTTAACGATATTTCTTTTTATCGTATAGCACGAAGCTCGACAATTTGTAAACTGAAGATAAAACAAGATTTATAAAAGTTTGACTTATCTTTTAATGGTGAACCATACCAACGATATCTATAATTTAATCCATTAGATCGCTACAACTATTATATGACTTCTGTCTGCATAATCTGCATTGGAAAATTTACTTTTAGCGATGAAGCAACGAAAAGAGAGAAATTATATAAATTTGGCAAATATTTATTGCGCGTCGAGCACAGCTCTTCCGCTAAGGAAAAAGTCATAACGGCATTATATATATAAAATATTATAATTTTATAAATTATTATGTTATATAAGTGTGTGTTACATTATATTAAATAAACGTTCTCCCTGATTTATAATATTATAAAATAAATAAAGCTTACAGGGTTAAGTTTCTTGTTCAAATTTTTGTTTTCTTATATTCATCATTTAACTCTTGATTAGAAAATAAACATTTGAACAAGAAACTTAACCCTGGAAGCTTTATTTATTTTATAATATTATAAATCAGGGAAGAACGTTTATTTCTAATCAAGAGTTAAATGATGAAAATAAAAATTTGAACAAGAAACTTAACCCTGGAAGCTTTATTTATTTTTTATAATATTATATTAAATGTTAAAATGGCGAGGGGTGGTAGATCTATTGGTCTAAATCTTTGATTGTACAGCAATAAGGACCCGCGTCCGAATCCATAAATTACATAAATCACGACCATAAAGGACCATGGGTAAATTATGAAAATCTTAAGCCGCTCTGATACCTTCCATGTAAATCATCGAAGTCTCTATTTCATCCTGTCTTCTATACTCTTTAAAACTTATAAATTCAACGAGAAGGTGTTTTGCATCCTGCATACTATTACCAAATAAACACACGGGGTTCTTTGCTGCGATAGTTATGAAAAGAATTGCCCTAAAATTTCCATAGCTACTCGCATGTGAATTATTATAAAAATAATAAAAACTATTTTGGAATTATTTATAAACTTTCCCCAGTTCTGAATTCAAGAAAATAATTAAAAGCAGTAGAGATATGGGGATTGAACGCTCATCTTCTAATAATAAACTTTCTAGAAGAGAGAGGGAGAAAATTTCATTATTCTAAACTTAATATATAATCCGCGTAAAGAGATTTTGAGATATCAGCTATCGTCTGTATGCACATCTGCTTGAACTAGTTTTGTACACCTGAGAGAATATACCAGTCTTTTTTAATCTCTAATAATTAAAAATGTATATTTCTCAGATCTATAGGTAAGCATTATTGACTCTCAAGTCGTTTTCTTATTTAACCCTTTAGGTGCCGGCCGTTTTCAAGGTCATTCCTGATTATTGTTAGCCTTCAAAAGACATCAAACTATTCTTTAAATTATTATTATTATTTTTAAAATAAACGCTTTTATGATTCATATAAACATATGAAATACAATGCAACAGAATATACACTTTAAAATACAATTAATTAATTTTTATTAGATTTTTTTTAAGGAGAAAAGGAGCATCAAGTCACATCAAACTGATACATCGTCTTGTCTGGTGCTTAAAGGGTTAAACCCCATTTCTCATGAGTGAGAAATTGATATTTCACAAACGCTAAGCTTTATTTAAGATATCATTAATGTGAAGCCCCGAGAATTTGATCGCGGCCATAATGATTAAAAAGACTTGGACCAAGAAGTTTTAGATACTCGATGGGTTGTAAATAGTTTCCATAATAAACATAATGGAAAGCTTTAGTTTATTAGAGGAAATGAAATATTTTCTGTACTTATTATAATCCTAATTCTGATATACACTAAATATTTATGTCAAAATTCGAAACTATTATAAACGTGTAATATTCTTTTTAAAATAAAACAATTTCTACTACCCTTACTGCAATGGAAAAATTAATGGGAGGGCCTGGCTCATCAGTGATGAACCCTCCCAGCGGTTTCGCCAGTTTAATCTACCATACCGCTGTTATATTGCATTTTTGGAACTTCCTTTTATAGTGATACTGATGCTAGACTCTTGGAATGGGTATTTTAGATGAACTATGGACATAATATGGTATGGTCGATTAAACTGGCGAAACCGCTGGGAATGTTCACCACTGATGAGCCAGGCCCTCCCATTAATTTTTCCATTGCAGTAAGGGCAGTAGAAATTGCTTTATTTTAAAAAGAATCATACATTTCTATAATAGTTTCGAATTTTGATAACAGATGGCGCGCTAATGCATCATAAAGATTTATGTTTTTGAATATATTTTCTAATATACGTTTTTAAAGTTTCTGGCTTTTTACTCCAGTAAATAGAATTGCTTTTTAGGCTGAGAATATAGTTCAATGCGTAAATATACATAATGGCGTTCAAGTTTCTTGATAAATCTCCAGAATGTGGTGGAGCAGCCAGACGCGGCGTGAAGAATGGCGATAGCAGACGATCCAGATAATGAAGAGCAGCGCGGCAACACGAACACCAGATGCCTCCTTCCTATTTAGATCTGTTCCCAAACTTAACGGTCTGATGGAAATAAATGACTTCGTAAGTTAATTACAGACGCCCTTTCCAATCTCCCGGATGGTACACAGACTTCTTTTGTTGGTTTACATTGCAGCATGCGGTGAGAGCAGCCACTTACAGCTCTAATTAACAAGGCTAACATATTTTCAAAACTTGCTTTATCATCTCAAATCCTCATTCAGTTAGAGCTTAGAGGGAAATAAAATGTAAAGAGATAGGTTTACTTAACCCTTTATAAAGCCCCTTTGATAGATACTTGTTAAAATTTTTTTTTTTTTTTTAAATACAAATAATTATTTCTTCAAATAAAAGACACTTCGGCCAGTAAATATTTTTATTGTCTTGACGTTTCGACAAAAATCTTTTGTCCTCGTCAGGAGCGAACAAAAATTAAAACGTTAAGCAAAGCGTTAGAAATTATTCTAAGGTTGCAAGGGCGTTCTCACGCGGTATTCAAAATTTTGTACATCTAAAGCACGAGTCAAAAAACAAATATTTAACTCACAAAAGACTATGATCTTTTAAATAAATTATATAAATATTTATAATGAGAAATTATAAAAAAAATAAAATAATATTAATAATAAAAATAATATTTACTAAGATTTTACAATAGTATAAATAAATCTATTTTTCTATTATGTACAATTAATAATATATTAATTAATATAATTAATTAAAATAAAAAATACAAAAGAGAGAGCAAGCAAAGAAAAAATAATTTAATTTTTAACTTAAAATATATTGTATTATTGAAATAAATTTTGTAGTTCTATTTTTTTAATTTATGGAACGAAACTGATAAAGCTTGGAAATATAATTTCGCTTCAGTTAGGACGTTTGTGCATGATGCTGCTACGGCCTCGGGGTTACAACTGGAATGTAAATCATGGATAAACAGAAATCAGGTTGTGGACGATCAAAGGATTAATTGTTGATATTATTTATCAAATGTGGTGCAGGCTATGATAATCATGGTGGGTAGCGATTTGCAACAGCACATACTGTAATTACACTACATGTCTAAGACACGTGTAGAATTAGGTCGACTTTTGAATGTACAAAGTGCCAGAGATCCGCATGGTTACTTGAACCCACGGGTGGGCTGGACTTGTGCGAGAATCAGAACCATTAAGAAAAAGAGAAATTATAAGTATGCACCTCTACAGACCTATAGGTTCATAGGTTCCCTAAACCTCCCTAAGCTGCCTTCCTTAGTAAATGTAGGGTATATAAGAAAACCAGTCCAATACAATAATATCTGGAGATTAAGTTGGTGAAACCTCTGAGAGGGTTCATCACTGATGAGCCAAGTCCTCGCATTTAACAACCTTTGTCATTGTAGTAAGGTCTGTACAGATAATATTATGCTATTATTAAAAATAATCACATTGTTAAAAATAATTATTACACATTTTATCAATAGATGGCAATTGAATCTATAAAGGAGAATAATTTATTATTTAATAAAAATGACTTCAATATTGAAGTTGGGTCCTGGCGGCCACCAGTTCAGTCCACCGTCGCCTGAATCTCGCGTCTTCAACAGCAGCGCCAGTGGCTCTCAGCAAGAAAGTCTTAAAAATCCATTCGGCATCAGAATCTTATCGAATAAAAACCTCTTCACGCATTTACCTCGCTGCCACTAGGAAGCCCGAAATATAACTGTAGGCCCATTATATATATAAGTAGCAACTGTATGTAGGCATGTCTTGTGAATAAATGTTTTTTTTTTTTTTTTATAAGTAGAGATAATCAATATCTTATTCTCAACCACCTTCAATATAGTTAAAAATCAAGTAAACTTATGCGAAGATTGTATCGACTGAAGAGTATCGTGAACTTCCACTAGCCAAGAGGATGCGCTACTAGCTCCGATACACAGAGATATCGCTCTACCTCAATGTATGGTGTCGGAATTTGTACAGATATATTTCTATATTGTGTGTGCCTGAAAAAATCCGAAATTGAAGGCGACCGAGGGATAGTGGGCTACATAGACCGAAGTCTGTATGCAAAGATTGAAAGCGACCATAGAAATCCGTATATGCGGGAAGAGAGGCGAACATCAGGCGATGGATGTTGCTACCCCGCGGCCAGCGGCAGCACGCCGCCTGGGACACGCGCCTCGGCGGATCGATCGGCGGCTTCATATTCTTCCCGCCAAACTTTTGGAAGAGTTCAGTGCGCACACGCCGGTGGCTCCGCCTCGAGGCCGACTACACTCGCCGCCGCTCTGTGCTCTCGGATGGAACCACGCTCTCGGCCCAGGTACGTCCTCTACCTTGCTCGGCCTAGCGCTCGTTCACCTCTCCGCTCTGTCTTTAAGATGAACACGCAGAGATTCTAGCTGTGTCGTGTATGATCATAGATAGATGTAAATAATTGTAGACAGTTGTATTCTTAAACGTTTTGGGTAGTTATCTTTTAGAATTAAAACTTGTATGGATGTAGGTTCAGGTATGCATAACTTTTTAAAGTGATATTTGCGTTTCAAGTACTTAAAAAATGGTTCTAGATAGCTAATAAGTGTCATGTATTTTTATTTAAATAAAGGCCACATATAAAGTTAATGTTTAGATTCTTTCTATATAATAAACCACTACCCGGGTATTCCACGGTGACAAGGCGGTCGGGTTTGCCAAAAGAAATCAAACGACCACTACAGCTGGCACGCGGCCACTCTCCATGCCTTACTAACGCGTAACCAATGACCCATGCTTACCGAATCTTTATAAAACATATATGGAGTGGCTGCTACACTTGGCTGGCAACCTGAATGATTGGTTCACTGTCCGCCGGCTACTTTTGCCGGCAATCTCTCTGAAATTCCGTCCGTTTAACAATACGACAATTTTCTCTCCCTAAACAAACGTCAACATAAGAATTAGAAATTTCCTCGATCTAAAATCCAGTCCACAACGGAATTATCCAATTCACTTTCTCTCTACAATCCCATTAAGTTTAAAATGAACCAATATACCCTCTCGTAACATAAGTATGAAGAAATCTACTTTCTATTAATTCCTGTAAACATCGGAATTTGCCACTTTCTCTACACTCCCATCCACATAGACATTAGCCGATTTACTTTCTCTACAATCCTGTCAAGCTAGAAATTAGCCGTTTCCCTATCTCTAAACTCCTGTCAACATAAGAATTAGCGCATTTACTCTTTATGAACCCCCGTCACATAGGAATTGGCTAATTTACCCTCTCTTTATAATTCCATCACAAAGGAATGACAATATACCAATTTGATAATCCCATTTACATAGGAAGTTGACTCTTCCTTATAATCACAGTACAAAAAAGAAATGAGGCAAGATTTACTATATCCACTAATATTCTCAATTTTACAAAACTTAAGAATAAACTTTTACAGTGTTTAGCCCATATGTATCACTATATGCAAATTTTTAAGTATAAAAAGAAGTTTTTTTTATGATATCGGGCACCCTGTATCATACATGATCACAAATAGTGCTTCGAACTGCTTAAATAAATACATAAAAATTATCAATATAATTGTTTATATATATAAAACCATTCAAAACACAATATATATATGTTTCTCTTCATTAGTTAAAGTATATTTGTATAACACACAAAGAAGGTAATATATATTTTCTCCCCCTTTCAATATAATTAATATTTAAATATGTAAAAATTAATTTGTATATAAAAATATTATATATATCATCAATTTATTATCGTGATACTCCTGTTGAAGGACTGACAAGTCCGAAAGCTTTAAAATAAAAATTTGAAAAAGAAACTTAACCCTGGAAGCTTTATTTACTTTATAAAGTATATTTGTAATTGAATATAGATAATTTATAAATAGGGCTTATTTAGGATTTTAATAAGATTTTTTATTAATCTAATATTTCGATGAACCAATCGTCCATCTTTTACGAGGATTTTTGTTATGAAGCACACAGCAGGTCGCGTGCTTCAGGTGAGCTACGGAAGTCTTACAAGCTGTTGGTTTTATTAAAATCCAAAATAAGCCTTTTAAAAAAAAATATATATATATAAATACATATATATTATGGAATGTTCTATATTCAGAATATACATAATAAACAAAGGAAATATATTTGTAAAGTATTTCTTTTTATTATTCAAAAGTATAAGTGCTCACCCGGTCACTCTTCATCAGGCTAATGGATCCACAGAGACGTGCACACACAACATATATTCAATCTGATGTAGAAATATTTGTAAATATAAATTTTTATATATATGGGTGGAAAGAGAAAAATATAGATTATATACAAGGTAGTTTTTCATTCGAATACTGGAATGGTTTAAATCTGTAAAAATCTGACCTCTTTGACCAAAAAAAGAAGGACGCGTGGATATTAAGCCTTAAATACCATAAACATTATTTTCTATATTATTATGTTCTTATAATATATTCTTATAATATATTGATATCTGACTGTCTATCAGAGTGTTTTCGGCGATTTTCTGATACCTATTTTTTTTTATCAATATGTCTTCGTTTCTGCATAAAAAATGAAATTCCAGTTACAGAAACGTCGTTGATGCTTTGAAAGACATTCGGAGAGACATGCCTAAAGAATCGTATAGTCGCTCTAAAAGAAGACACACGAAGTTCAATCTCTCTCTCCAAGATTTTTCAAGAGTCGGAAGACCTATAGAAAAAGAAACAACAACAGAAAAAAACATTAACCAAATTACAGAAAAAATGGTCAGGAATAATAAAATGTCCTACTAGAACCTTTGTGATAATGGGTCCTTCAGTGGGATTAGCTCATTCCATTATTCACGACAATCTGTAATTGGAAAAGAAGTTCGGCAAGTTTTGGGTATCGCCAGGTCCAATAAGGCTGTTTCTTTTTTAAAAATATTTGGGTTTCATCCTCACCGGACCTTTCCCCAAATGACTTTTTCCTATACAGTAAAATGAAAATGTGTCTTTTTTATTTCAACACAAAAAACGCGATATCCCGGCTAGGGATAATTGCGTTGAAAATTGCGTCTTTTCGCGATTCGTGTTATGCAAAGTCAAAATAGAAAATTCGCCGAAGTTTCTCAGAGGCATGAAAGAAGATGTGAAGCAATGATACGGAAATTGAAAAGCGAGATATCATTGGTGTTTAGATATGGAAGAGGATTAGTTTGGATATTTATAAATTACTTTCTATTCTAATGTTGTGTATAATTTTTAATTCCCAAAAATTCCGAGAATTAAATGAAAACACCTTATATATGCTGCACGCCTTTGCACATCCATTAGCCTGATGGAGGCGATCGCGTGAAAGACTTTACCTTTTAAACAATTAGAAGAAACACTTTGCCATCTTTTCCTTTGTTTATGTTAAGTGTATTTCTTTTTATAGTATACTAGCGAACCCGGCCACGCGTTGCTGTGGCTAAATTGTAATATGTTAAATTAACATTATACTAAACTATTCAGTACAGTAAAGTTAATATTCACTTATAAAGATAAAAATGTTTTAGCCGATCTAAGGCCCTACGGGATTGAGAATGGAACGTTACGTTAAAATTTGAAAGTGATTTTTATATATATAGATAATATAGCCCTTCATTGTAAGCATTGATTATATTCTCTGCATTAATAATGTCAGTGAACTCGTTTATATGTATTGTTTTTTGTTTTCGAGATATTCTAATAGAACGTTCTCACATTTTCTGTAAAATATTTATATATGCACAAACACAGAATATAATCACTATGTCTTAATTTCGCTATAATAATTGGTATAAATTTTATTCTAAAATAATGCGCCAGAAATCGTCCTGATAGTATACCAAACAACTTCCCAAAGTGTCATAGCAAACATCTAAAATTAAATAATACTTTTAATACTTTGCTACAATATTAAAAAGAGGGGGGCTTAGGTGTTTAAAATGTAAAAATGTGCTCTAAATAGTATTACATAGAGCCTTCATAAAAAACATATTTAAAATAAACCAATCAAAATATAATAATGCTGTAAAAACAGACCTTGCTACAATAATATAAAAGAAATGAAAATAAAAAAAAAAAACCCACGCTGAGCCTCGAACCTAGGTTTGTTACAAATATTATTAAAAAATTGTTTATGTTAATTTTAATTTTAAAAGGCCTACATTTTAAATAAAATAATATTTTTAATAATTTGCTACAATAATATAAAAGAAATGAAAAAAAAAAAAACCCACGCTGAGCCTCGAACCTAGGTTGCGGGGGTACGAAGCTGTGTACCTAACCTATAGGCTAAGCTTGACGTTACAAATAAGCTCATGCAAGGCTATTTCAGGCCATACGTCTGCCGCGAGGGGGCGCTGATTGCGAGTGAATTTACGTTTTATTGTAAATAAAAATGCAACGAAAGGTTATTTCTAAAGAGTAATTAGCCAGAAACCATCCCGGTAGTATACTAAACATCTTCCCAAAGTTTCATCACGATTGGTTGAGCGATGTAGAAGATTATCACTGACGAACGGACGGACGGACCAACGGACCAACAAACATCCATTTTTATATATATAGATTTCCGCGAGTTTTCGGACTTACGTTCCTCAACGTGCGAGGTAAAGAATCATCATGTTTTTTATTATTATTCTTAGTACACATGGTACAGGCCATGATAAACATGATGGATAAGAAGTTGGCGACTGCTTTTACTGTAAGTGCACCACATGTCTACACATGTTAAAAGCAGTTCGACTTTTGCATTTACAAATATGCCAGAGCCCCATTTGGTTACTTAACTGGCTGGTGGGGTTGGACTTTTGCGAGAATCAGGAGTCATTGCAGAATTTGTGTTAATTAGAAAAAAGTTTCCAATGCGCGCGCGGGATTCGATCCCGGGTAGTAGCGGTCGAAGCCAACGGTTCAGACCACCCTTCCCCCGACCCCTATTAACTAAGATTGAGGAATTTATATAGTTGTCTGTGCTCACTCTTAGCTCATTCTTTGGTTCGTTGTGTGTTTGAAGAAAGTTCGCCAGGATATGAATTAATATAAACATATACCGAAAATAGTTTTGATATCTTTTTATTAATAAATATATTTTTAGGATAATGATAAAGTATATCAACAATATGTTCTACCTTTTAGAATTGATTCTTGAGTTAAATTTACAGTATATAATCCTAAATGTATTTAAGAGACTGGGATTTCCCTCAATCTTGAATTCCAAATGCAAAAATCTGGGGTATAATTAAGTATAATTAATAAATGAAAATATTTTTTGAAAATAAAGATACTTCGACCAGTAAATATTTTTATTACCTCGACGTTTTGACAAATATTTTCTTTCCTCGCCAGAAACAAACAAAAATTAAAACATTTAGCAAGGCGTTAAAAATCATTCTCAATGATAAATTGAATCTCTAAATGAATGCCGGCCAGGCAGCCTCTATCTTTACGATAAATGAAAAATAGTTTTGAAAAAGCTTTTTTTAATCCACTAAAAATGAGAAAA
>CP092886.1:33926859-33952387 GCA_030710605.1 Cordylochernes scorpioides | reverse complement strand
TAAGGCTTCGTCTTAGAATAGTTTGATCAAGACCATCCTAACAGTCCTTAACGACTTTCTAGAGAACATCTATCATCTCCAGTTTTCTAGACCTAAGAGCAGTTTTCAGCAAGCCAAAAACGAAAAAATCCATAGGGGCCAAGTCTGGGGATTTTGCAGGGATGTGCATAAAAGGGGTGTAAGAAATACCGTCCTTTCGTCCAGATATTGTCGTGTTTAATGTGAGGTATGACTCGTAGCTTTATCCTGGTGCAGCCACACGGATCTTGAGTCCCTTTGATGCAAAAATGGGATCGCATTGTCGAATATTATGTCTAAGACAAGTCTTTGGTAGATTTGAGAATTTATATTGACATTTGGATCCACCTTCTTTATAGGAAGCTTACCATTGCAGCAGAAACCTGCAACGATTATGAAGCCTTTGAGAAATTTTCCTTGCATTGCTTGACCGAGTTCATTTATCTTCCCGAGGAATTGCTAATTGGCCGAGACACGGTCCGTCCCTACATCGTTAGGGATCGGAGATGATAGATTCAGTTGAGTGCCAGACTAGATCTCGGAAATTTCAAGATATTTGTGATGAAGTGGGGATTATGGAATTGTGCTTGGAATAACAAGAATAATTGAATAACTAACAAAAATATATATTTGTTTGAGGCAAAAATAAATGTATGAGGCAGGCGGTTCCATTGCATTGGCGCTGTGTAAAATAAGGACAGTTTTACGTCAATGATGGAATTGTTTTAATTGAATGGTTTGGTATTAGTTCTCATCGCAACAGTAAGTGGGAAATTGTCTTCAAAGTAAAAGGTGAGAAGGGGGTTTATAAAACTCCTTTAAACCACCAGGATTCCGTAGCAGCAGATTCGAGACTGGATGTGAGAATGGATGCTTTTCCCAAGAAAAAAAAAGGTTATCAACTCAATAAATCTGCAACAACCGATTCCTCATTTTACACTACTTTTCTACGAGTTCAACATACACACACATAAACCCGCACACATAGTGCATTCACGCCAAATGACGGTAAAAACTAATCTTTCTAAAACACTTTCAACAAAAATTCGAATTCAATGCAAAAACTGGTAGGTGAATATTTTATATTTTTTACTAGAGGAAGCTCTCTTCACAAAACACAGCTACATTTCTAAATATTTTATGCCTCTTATTCTTTCTTTTATTTTACTCCTGACGAAGAGGCTAATGATATTTCTGAAACTTTGTTGAAAATATTATTCTTTTTTTATTCTCTTTATACAAATATATGCATCATAAATGTATCACAAGCCATGCTTTCCCGCAAATATTTCATATGGGGAGGACAGTTAGGCATCAATATATCTACATGTTATAATAAGAAGTATTATTTTAAAACTTTTATTTGTAACTTTTAAAATAAAACTTTGCATCTCAGAGTTGTATTTATCAACAATAAATTTAAATTGTAAAATGCTAAAAATGAAGAGAAAAAGATTTCTTTATTAAAATATATATAGGTAACGTATATATTTTAATAAAGAAAACTTTTTCTCTTCATTTTTAGCATTTTATAAGCCATTAAAGAGAAATTTCGTGATTTTCGTTTTAAATTTAAATTGTTTTTAATATTTTTATTATATATGTATATACTTATTAATACTTTTTACTTTACTTATTCTGAGTCAAAAGGCGATCCATTAAATAAACTTATATAAAAAGAGGCCTGCCTGGATCTGTAAAGAAAAAAAAAAAACATTTTTTTCTAAAAAAATATTTCGAGAGATTTCTCCCCCTCTCTCTCTTTATTTCATCAAATTCTTGTAGATCACATGAAAACATGAGTGACAAAAGTGCCTTGCTAAATGTTTTAATTTTTATTTGCTCCTGACGAGGACAAAAGATTTTTGTCGAAACGTCGAGGTAATAAAAAGATTTACTGGCCGAAGTATCTTTATGCCGGCCAGGCAGCCTCTATCTTTACGATGAGTGACAAAGTTGTTTTCATGTGATCTACAAGTAATATGTAAATTAAGTTTACTGTGCAATAAATTGATAGAGAGAGAGAGAGACAATGACAATTAACAACTTAATTGATTCCTAGTCAACAGCGAAATAATCAAGTTTGAGTAAAATTAAAATACAGTATTGTTATATATAAAGATGAAAAATAGAAAGAGAGAGAGGGAGCAATCTCTCGAAATATTTTAAGAAAAAAATGTTTTTTTTTCTTTACAGATCCAGGTACGTTCTTTTTAAAAAAAATACAAATCTCCTTTTTCTTTAATAGTAAACTTCGGTGGCGTAAGAATCGTTTGATTTTATTACATCGACACATTTTGGGTTTAATTATTCTTGAAATTTTACATCGCACACATGTGTGACTGGCTGATGTTATATAAGGCGATGTTTGTCAACGATGTTTTAACGTGGTGACAAACATGGATGCTATTTCGTTCTGGGCTTGAACTTCTTACATCGTCCGACGTTATGGATCAATGTCCGCACTCGTGCACAGCTCTATTGAATATATATAAAATGAAAGGATTTAAAAGCACGAATGCTTTTTTTATACACAATACAAACTTCTACTGTCCTTACTGCAATGAAAAAATATATTGGGAGGGCTTGGCTCTTCAGTGGTAAACCATCCCAGCGGTTTCGCCAATTTAATCCATCAGACCGCTTTTCAGAGCTCTAATACTGTATTGGACGATTCTGCTTATATACGCAGCACTGAAGGGTGGAATCTCAGAATCTCTCCTTTCATTATATATATATATATATGGCGCGTTATTGCTTTGTGTCTATTGAATATGTTTGCCAACTCGATAAATGTAAATCAATATGAGAATTAACATCGTCGAAATCATATATAAAGGAATATATAAACTTTTTCGTTTCTGGTAATTTAAATATGTTTTCATGTGCCAACGCTTCTTTTTGCTTTTTTATTCTCCTCTATTTATCGGCAGTTTGCTCCGTGCATAGCATTTTGGGGTCTAAAAACAAAGCACAAAAATTGTTCTGATTATCTTCAGATGCTCCCTGCCAAATCTCTTTTTTTGGCCATTAACGAATAAAAAATAAAAATAAATTGAATAATGACCAATATTTATTTCTTTTTTTCCTGCTAAATAAATCACGCCCAGCTAATGGCGAGCAATTTTGGCAGATGAAAGCAACTCAGGAGTGGCGGCGAATGGAGCAAATAGAAAAATAACACAAAGGAATTTTAAATATAAGTTATTAGCTTTTTAATTTTGAATAAAATTGTTTGTTAGTTTATAAGAATTATTGAATTTTTATTTTTTATTAATAATAGAAAACGCTTTATTAAAAATTAATTTAAACGCTAATTTTTTTACTATATATGCACCGATTTCTTACAAGTTTCATTGAAGGAGTAAAATTGAGCGAATTGTGGCTTTCCCACCGGTTCTCCATCATTCAAACGCTCGGCATCATCTCCCATTCCATTACTGCGCCTCCTTGATAACATATTCCAACTAGATTAATTCCTTAGAGAAATGCTAGCCTCTCGGCCTCTTTTACATTCATCTAAGTCTTCAATACCCTAACATAGTCAGCACACTTTATACTCACACATGTTCGGTATTGTAGCTAGCTACTCATGTTTTATTCTTCAGGAAGTTATGTTGTACGCATTTGTACCAATTAACTAAATATTGATTTTTTGCAAACTTTTTAAATAGTGAAACAGTTCTAAAAAAATATGGTTTATGAAAAGCATATTTTGCTTTTGTTACAGACTTTCTGCTATTCATGACAATGAAGCAGTTGGTGTATTGAAATTTATTAGTTGATTCCAAAACTATTGCAAACTCTACCTTCAAGTTATTTCAGCATATTTATCTCAACAACAAACTCAGCGCCACATATATTACATTATATTTGCGCCATATATAAAAAAACTTTTGTCCATAGTTCTTCTAAAATACCCATTCCAAGAGTCTAGCAACAGTATCACTATAAAAGGAAGTTCCAAAAATGCAATATAACAGCGGTATAGTAGATTAAACTGGCGAAACCGCTGGGAGGGTTCATCACTGATGAGCCAGGCCCTCCCATTAATTTTTCCATTGCAGTAAGGGCAGTAGAAATTGTTTAATTTCAAAAAGAATCTTACGCGTTTAAAATAGTTTCGAATTTTGATAACAGATGGCGCGCTAGTGCATCATATAATAAATTTATATAATGTTATATTTTTAAATTTTAAATTGAGTAAATTTGTATTCTCTAAAAAATTATTTGAAATTACTATATATTTCTAGCAACGCGTCCTTCTGACCAGAAAACGATATAAAGAAAGATTCAAGTCAACAATGTAATGCCTTTTGTCAATGACTAGCTAGAAGACAATGTTGTTTACATCAGTGGATAGGACAGAATTATATTTACGGTTATTGTTCTATAAGTTATTATTCTATAAGTTATTATTGGTAAACAGGAAACATAGCGCCATCTGTATGTTGTGAATGGAATTATTTAACGATATTTCTTTTTATCGTATAGCACAAACCTCGACAATTTGTAAACTGAAGATGAGACAAGATTTAAAAAGGCTTGGCTTATCTTTTAATGATGAAACATCTCAACGATATCTACAATTTAATCCATGAGATTGCTAGAACTATTATATGGCTTCTTCTGCCTGCATAATCTGCATTGGAAAATTTACTTTTAGCGATGAAGCAACGAAAAGAGAGAGATTATGTATTTATATAAATTTGGCAAATATTTATTGCGCGTCGAGCACAGCTCTTCCGCTAAGGAAAAAGTCATAACGGCATTATATATATAAAATATTATAATTTTATAAATTATTATGTTATATAAGTGTGTGTTACATTATATTAAATAAACGTTCTTCCCTGATTTATAATATTATAAAATAAATAAAGCTTCTTTCAAATTCTTTCTTGTTCAAATTTTTGTTTTCTTAAATTCATCATTTAACTCTTGATTAGAAAATAAACATTTGAACAAGAAACTTAACCCTGGAAGCTTTATTTATTTTATAATATTATAAATCAGGGAAGAACGTTTATTTCTAATCAAGAGTTAAATGATGAAAATAAAAATTTGAACAAGAAACTTAACCCTGGAAGCTTTATTTATTTTTTATAATATTATATTAAATGTTAAAATGGCGAGGGGTGGTAGATCTATTGGTCTAAATCTTTGATTGTACAGCAATAAGGACCCGCGTCCGAATCCATAAATTACATAAATCACGACCATAAAGGACCATGGGTAAATTATGAAAATCTTAAGCTGCTCTGATACCTTTCATGTAAATCATCGAAGTCTCTATATCATCCTGCCTTCTATACTCTTTAAAACTTATAAATTCAACGAGAAGGTGTTTTGCATCCTGCATACTATTACCAAATAAACACACGGGGTTCTTTGCTGCAATAGTTATGAAAAGAATTGCCCTAAAATTTCCATAGCTACTCGCATGTGGATTATTATAAAAATAATAAAAACTATTTTGGAATTATTTATAAACTTTCCCCAGTTCTGAATTCAAGAAAATAATTAAAAGCAGTAGAGATATGGGGATTGAACGTGTTGCTCATCTTCTAATAATAAACTTTTTAGAAGAGAGAGGGAGAAAATTTCATTATTCTAAACTTAATATATAATCCGCGTAAAGAGATTTTGAGATATCAGCTATCGTCTGTATGCACATCTGCTTGAACTAGTTTTGTACACCTGAGAGAATATACCAGTCTTTTTTAATCTCTAATAATTAAAAATGTATATTTCTCAGATCTATAGGTAAGACAATTTTGACAATGAAAACGTCTTAATTGACATCTTAGTCAATAGTACACTCCGGAGAGTTAAGAAAGACTATTTACAAATTCCTCAGAGAGAGTCAGGATGACAAGGCGGCCCTGAGCCCGGATATTTTCTCGCAAAGAGAAGGATCCAGGTCCAGGGCGTGCTCTAAGAGAGCGCCAAGTTGTTGGGCCAGATTGGTTCTCTCCGTGGGCAGGAGTCGCGGGACGAAGTTCACCCTGTCCTTTAGATCTAGGGTCGCATCCACCAGATCGAGGTGGTCGATCCCTGAATGGGATCTATAGGTAAGCATTATTGACTCTCAAGTCGTTTTCTTATTTAAACCCCATTTCTTACCATTGAGTGAGAAATTGATATTTCACAAACGCTAAGCTTTATTTAAGATATCATTAATGTGAAGCCCCGAGAATTTGATCGCGGCCATAATGATTAAAAAGACTTGGACCAAGAAGTTTTAGATACTCGATGGGTTGTAAATAGTTGCCATAATAAACATAATGGTAAGCTTTAGTTTATTAGAGGAAATAAAATATTTTTCTGTACTTATTATAATCCTAATTCTGATATACACTAAATATTTATGTCAAAATTCGAAACTATTATAAACGCGTATGATTCTTTTTAAAATAAAACAATTTCTACTGCCCTTACTGCAATGGAAAAATTGATGGGAGGGCCTGGCTCATCAGTGATGAACCCTCCCAGCGGTTTCTCCAGTTTAATCTACCATACCGCTGTTATATTGCATTTTTGGAACTTCCTTTTATAGTGATACTGATGCTAGACTCTTGGAATGGGTATTTTAGATGAACTATGGACATAATATGGTATGGTCGATTAAACTGGCGAAACCGCTGGGAATGTTCACCACTGATGAGCCAGGCCCTCTCATTAATTTTTCCATTGCAGTAAGGGCAGTAGAAATTGTTTTATTTTAAAAAGAATCATACATTTCTATAATAGTTTCGAATTTTGATAACAGATGGCGCGCTAATGCATCATAAAGATTTATGTTTTTGAATATATTTTCTAATGTACGTTTTTAAAGTTTCTGGCTTTTTACTCCAGTAAATAGAATTGCTTTTTAGGCTGAGAATATAGTTCAATGCGTAAATATACATAATGGCGTTCAAGTTTCTTGATAAATCTCCAGAATGTGGTGGAGCAGCCAGACGCGGCGTGAAGAATGGCGATAGCAGACGATCCAGATAATGAAGAGCAGCGCGGCAACACGAACACCAGATGCCTCCTTCCTATTTAGATCTGTTCCCAAACTTAACGGTCTGATAGAAATAAATGACTTCGTAAGTTAATTACAGACGCCCTTTCCAATCTCCCGGATGGTACACAGACTTCTTTTGTTGGTTTACATTGCAGCATGCGGTGAGAGCAGCCACTTACAGCTTCAATTAACAAGGCTAACATATTTTCAAAACTTGCTTTATCATCTCAAATCCTCATTCAGTTAGAGCTTAGAGGGAAATAAAATGTAAAGAGATAGGTTTACTTAACCCCCCCCCCCCCCCCCCCCCTTTATAAAGCCCCTTTGATAGATACTTGTTAAAATTTTTGTTTTTTTTTTTTAAATAAAAATAATTATTTCTTCAAATAAAAGACACTTCGGCCAGTAAATCTTTTTATTGTCTCGACGTTTCGACAAAAATCTTTTGTCCTCGGCAGGAGCGAAAAAAAATTAAAACGTTAGGCAAAGCGTTAGAAATTATTCTAAGGCTGCAAGGGCGTTCTCACGCGGTATTCGAAATTTTGTACAACATCTAAAGCACGAGTCAAAAAACAAATATTTAACTCACAAAAGACTATGATCTTTTAAATAAATTATATAAATATTTATAATGAGAAATTATAAAAATAAAATAATATTAATAATAAAAATAATATTTACTAAGATTTTACAAAAGTATAAATAAATCTATTTCTATTATGTACAATTAATAATATATTAATTAATATAATTAATTAAAATAAAAAATACAAAAGAGAGAGAGCAAGCAAAGAAAAAAATAATTTAATTTTTAACTTAAAATATATTGTATTATTGAAATATATTTTGTAGTTCTATTTTTTTAATTTATGGAACGAAACTGATAAAGCTTGGAAATATAGTTTCGCTTCAGTTAGGACATTTGTGAATGATGCTGCTACGGCCTCGGGGTCACAACTGGAATGTAATCTTGGATAAACAGACATCTGGATGGGGACGATCAAAGGATTAATTGTTGATATTATTTATCAAATGTGGTACAGGCTATGATAATCATGGTGGGTAGCGATTTGCAACAGCGCATGCCGAAATTACACTACATGTCTAAGACACGTGTAGAATTAGGTTGAATGTACAAAGTGCCAGAGATTCGCTTGGTTACTTGAACCCACGGGTGGGCTGGACTTGTGCGAGAATCAGAACCATTAAGAAAAAGAGAAATTATAAGTATGCACCTCTACAGACCTATAGGTTCATAGGTTCCCTAAACCTCCCTAAGCTGCCTTCCTTAGTAAATGTAGGGTATATAAGAAAACCAGTCCAATACAATAATATCTGGAGATTGGTGAAACCTCTGAGAGGGTTCATCACTGATGAGCCAAGTCCTCGCATTTAACGACCTTTGTCATTGTAGTAAGGTCTGTACAGATAATATTATGCTATTATTAAAAATAATCACATTGTTAAAATAATTATTACAAATTTTATCAATAGATGGCAATTGAATCTATAAAAGAGAATAACTTATTATTTAAAAAAAAATGACTTCAATATTGAAGTTGGGTCCTGGCGGCCACCAGTTCAGTCCGCCGTCGCCTGAATCTCGCGTCTTCAACAGCAGCGCCAGTGGCTCTCAGCAAGAAAGTCTTAAAAATCCATTCGGCATCAGAATCTTATCGAATAAAAACCTCTTCACGCATTTACCTCGCTGCCACTAGGAAGCCCGAAATATAACTGTAGGCCCATTATATATATAAGTAGCAACTGTATGTAGGCATGTCTTGTGAATAAATGTTTTTTTTTTTTAATTTGTAGGGATAATCAATATCTTATTCTCAACCACCTTCAATATAGTTAAAAATCAAGTAAACTTATGCGAAGATTGTATCGACTGAAGAATATCGTGGACTTCCACTAGCCAAGAGGATGCGCTACTAGCTCCGATACACAGAGATATCGCTCTACCTCAATGTATGGTGTCGGAATTTGTACAGATATATTTCTATATTGTGTGTGCCTGAAGAAATCCGAAATTGAAGGCGACCGAGGGATAGTGGGCTACATAGACCGAAGTCTGTATGCAAAGATTGAAAGCGACCATAGAAATCCGTATATGCGGGAAGAGAGGCGAACATCAGGCGATGGATGTTGCTACCCCGCGGCCAGCGGCAGCACGCCGCCTGGGACACGCGCCTCGGCGGATCGATCGGCGGCTTCATATTCTTCCCGCCAAACTTTTGGAAGAGTTCAGTGCGCACACGCCGGTGGCTCCGCCTCGAGGCCGACTACACTCGCCACCGCTCTGTGCTCTCGGATGGAACCACGCTCTCGGCCCAGGTACGTCCTCTACCTTGCTCGGCCTAGCGCTCGTTCACCTCTCCGCTCTGTCTTTAAGATGAACACGCAGAGATTCTAGCTGTGTCGTGTATGATCATAGATAGATGTAAATAATTGTAGACAGTTGTATTCTTAAACGTTTTGGGTAGTTATCTTTTAGAATTAAAGCTTGTATGGATGTAGGTTCAGGTATGCATAACTTTTTAAAGTGATATTTGCGTTTCAAGTACTTAAAAATGGTTCTAGATAGCTAATAAGTGTCATGTATTTTTATTTAAATAAAGGCCACATATAAAGTTAATATTTAGATTCTTTCTATATAATAAACCACTACCCGGGTATTCCACGGTGACAAGGCGGTCGGGTTTGCCAAAAGAAATCAAACGACCACTACAGCTGGCACGCGGCCACTCTCCATGCCTTACTAACGCGTAACCAATGACCCATGCTTACCGAATCTTTATAAAACATATATAGAGTGGCTGCTACACTTGGCTGGCAACCTGAATGATTGGTTCACTGTCCGCCGGCTACTTTTGCCGGCAATCTCTCTGAAATCCCGCCCGTCTAACAATACGACAATTTTCTCTCCCTAAACAAACGTCAACATAAGAATTAGAAATTTCCTCGATCTAAAATCCAGTCCACAACGGAATTATCCAATTCACTTTCTCTCTACAATCCCATTAAGTTTAAAATTAACCAATTTACCCTCTCGTCAACATAAGTATGAATAAATCTACTTTCTATTAATTCCTGTAAACATCGGAATTTGCCACTTTCTCTACACTCCCATCCACATAGACATTAGCCGATTTACTTTCCCTACACTCCCATCCACATAGACATTAGCCGATTTACTTTCCCTACACTCCCATCCACATAGACATTAGCCGATTTACTTTCTCTACACTCCCATCCACATAGACATTAGCCGATTTACTTTCCCTACACTCCCATCCACATAGACATTAGCCGATTTACTTTCTCTACACTCCCATCCACATAGACATTAGCCGATTTACTTTCTCTACAATCCTGTCAAGCTAGAAATTAGCCAATTCTATATCTCTAAACTCCTGTCCACATAAGAATTAGCGGTATTTACTCTTTATAAACTCCCGTCATATAGGAAGTGGCTTTAATATACCCTCTCTTTATAATTCCATCACAAAGGAATCACAATATACCAATTTGATAATCCCGTTTACATAGGAAGTTGACTCTTCCTTATAATCACAGTACAAAAAGTGAATGAGACAAGGATTACTATATCCACTAATATATTATCAATTTTACAAAACTTAAGAATAAACTTTTACAGTGTTTTGTCGATATGTATCACTATATGCAAATTTTTAAGTATAAAAAGAAGTTTTTTTTATGATATCGGGCACCCTGTATCATACATGATCACAAATAGTGCTTCGAACTGCTTAAATAAATACATAAAAATTATCAATATAATTGTTTATATATATAACCATTCAAAACACAATATATATATGTTTCTCTTCATTAGTTAAAGTATATTTGTATAACACACAAAGAAGGTAATATATATTTTCTCCCCATTTCAATATAATTAATATTTAAATATGTAAAAATTAATTTGTATATAAAAATATTATATATATCATCAATTTATTATCGTGATACTCCTGTTGAAGGACTGACAAGTCCGAAAGCTTTAAAATAAAAATTTGAAAAAGAAACTTAACCTTGGAAGCTTTATTTACTTTATAAAGTATAGTTGTAATTGAATATAGATCATTTATAAATAGGGCTTATTTTGGATTTTAATAAGATTTTTTATTAATCTAATATTTCGATGAACCAATCGTCCATCTTTTACGAGGATTTTTGTTATGAAGCACACAGCAGGTCGCGTGCTTCAGGTGAGCTACGGAAGTCTTACAAGCTGTTGGTTTTATTAAAATCCAAAATAAGCCTTTTTTGAAAAAAAAATATATATGTATATATATATATTATGGAATGTTCTATATTCAGAATATACATAATAAACAAAGGAAATATATTTGTATAGTATTTATTTTTATTATTCAAAAGTATAAGTGCTCACCCAGTCACTCTTCATCAGGCTAATGGATCCACAGAGACGTGCACACACAACATAAATCTGATATAGAAATATTTGTAAATATATATTTTTATATATATGGGTGGAAAGAGAAAAATATAGATTATATACAAGGTAGTTTTTCATTCGAATACTGGAATGGTTTAAATCTGTAAAAATCTGACCTCTTTGACCAAAAAAAGAAGGACGCGTGGATATTAATGGTGGATATTAAGCCTTAAATACCATAAACATTATTTTCTATATTATTATGTTCTTATAATATATTGATATCTGACTGTCTATCAGAGTGTTTTCGGCGATTTTCTGATACCTATTTTTTTTTATCAATATGTATTCGTTTCTGCATAAAAAATGAAATTCCAGTTACAGAAACGTCGTTGATGCTTTGAAAGACATTCGGAGAGACATGCCTAAAGAATCGTATAGTCGCTCTAAAAGAAGACACACGAAGTTCAATCTCTCTTTCCAAGATTTTTCAAGAGTCGGAAGACCTATAGAAAAAAAGAAACAACAACAGAAAAAACATTAACCAAATTAAAGAACAAAATGGTCAGGAATAATAAAATGTCCTACTAGAACCTTTGTGATAATGGGTCCTTCGGTGGGATTAGCTCATTCCATTATTCACGACAATCTGTAATTGGAAAAGAAGTTCGGCAAGTTTTGGGTATCGCCAGGTCCAATAAGGCTGTTTCTTTTCAAAAAATATTTGGGTTCCATCCTCACCGGACCTTTCCCCAAATGACTTTTTCCTATACAGTAAAATGAAAATGTGTCTTTTTTATTTTAACACAAAAAACGCGATATCCCGGCTAGGGATAATTGCGTTGAAAATTGCGTCTTTTCGCGATTCGTGTTATGCAAAGTCAAAATAGAAAATTCGCCGAAGTTTCTCAGAGGCATGAAAGAAGGTGTGAAGCAATGATACGGAAATTGAGAAGCGAGATATCATTGGTGTTTAGATATGGAAGAGGATTAGTTTGGATATTTATAAATTACTTTCTATTCTGATGTTGTGTATAATTTTTAATTCCCAAAAATTCTGAGAATTAAATGAAAGCACCTTATATATGCTGCACGCCTTTGCACATCCATTAGCCTGATGGAGGCGATCGCGTGAAAAGATTTACCTTTTAAATAATAAAAAGAAACACTTTGTCATATTTTCCTTTGTTTATGTTAGGTGTGTTTCTTTTTATAAATATTTCGGCGAGTTTTCGAACTTTCGTTCTTCAGCGTGCGAGGTAAAGAATCATCTAAGAGGGTCTTTTAATTATCCCTTGTACACATGGTACAGGCCATGATAATCATTGTGTTGGAGCTGAGTTAAGGAGTTGGCGACTGCTTTTATTGTAAGTGCACCACATGTTTACACATGTGAAAAGCAGTTCGACTTTTGCATTTATAAATGTGCCAGAGCTCCATTTGCTTACTTAACTGGTTGGTGGGGTTGGACTTTTGCAAGAATCAGGAGTCATTGGATAATTTTTGTTAATTAGAAAAAAGTTCCCAATGCGCGCGCGGGATTCGATCCCGGGTGGTAGCGGTCGAAAGCCAACGGTTTAGACCACCCTTCCCCCGACCCCCGTTATCTAAGATTGAGGAATTTATATAGTTGTCTATGCTCACTCTTAGCTCATTCTTTGGTTCGTTGTGTGTTTGAAGAAAGTTCGCCAGGATATGAATTAATATAAACATATACCGAAAATGGTTTTGATATCTTTTTATTAATAATTATATTTTTAGGATAATGATAAAGTATATCAGCAATAGGTTCTACCTTTTAAAATCAATTCTTGAGTTAAAATTACAGTATATAAACCTAAATGTATTTAAAAGGGAGATCAAGAGGAAAGTGGTGAGTTTCTTTATTGAGCTGTACACAAGCTTTCGGACATTTTAGACTTACGTGATCTGAAAGTATATTAAAAATCAACTACGGAATTTGAAAAGAAATTTAGAAAGTCTTAAATTATGTAGAAATATTTTTGAATTGTTAGATGGATTGTGTACAAAATATTTCAGACTTCTATGTGGTATGTAAGTATATTAAAACTTGGTCACAAGAATTAAGAGGAAATATAGAAATAAGTTCAGTCCCTACCACCCCGTCCCTTGGAACTCCAGCCGCTCATTACGCCAGAGAAACCGCTGCGCCTTCCTTTGATAGGAAATATGCAAATTATCTTCTCCAGTCTATCCCTGACCACTACGACCACCTAGAAGTCTGAAATTTGCATACTTTCAATGTTAGTAGGAATTAAATAATCTATAAAATACCAGACTTTTCTACGTGTCCGGAAGTATATTCAAAATTTATCACAACATTTGAAATGAAATATGGAAAAAGTCTGATCCTAGAAGTCTGAAATTTTATCATCTTGCATTGTTAGCTGGATTAAGCGAGTCAATAAATTTTCAGACTTCTCTGTGGTCTAGAAGTATATTAAAATGGATCATAAAATTTGAAAATATAGAAATTAAAATTAGTTCATTTTCGACCACCCAGAAGTCTGATATTTTGTAAATTTACAATGTCATCAGGTTTGAGCAAGTGTGCCAAATTTCAGACCTGTACCCAGTACTCTGTAAGTATATTAAAATTCATTATAAGATTTGTAGATAGATAGACAGAACAACAGAAAGAAATTAATTAAATAATACAGGTGTCAAATCGACCTTCCTCGTTGTGTGTGTGGTGTGTTCCCCGGGTTAATTTTATTTAAATATTACATTTGAAAGAGTTTTGAAAATAGAGCAATCCATAAATAAATCTTTAATTAAAAAGGCATATATGTTGTTGACACACATTAATATGTTATAATACCTTGATAAAGGTTGGCGTTCAGCCAACTGAAATATTGGTAAAATAAATGATATTTTGATCCAATATATGCCTTTTTAGTTAAAAATTTGGAAGAGTATAAAACATGAAACATGCTCTTGCTCTGCGTCTCCTGGAATTCCTGATCTAATTATTGTATACTTCACTTATTTACATCTTGTTTTCTTCTTATCTCTCTCTTGTCTACCTCTCGGCTATTTCTCGTATACTTCTTCATTATTTTCTATATTCTTCTTGAGTATTTCCTAACTATGTTTTTTAAAATAATTTTTGTCTACTTCTATTCTACTTCTTATATACTTTATAGAAACAATATGAAACAGAGTTGGCATGGTTCAATTGATAAACCGCTTGACTATGGATCAGAAGATTCTAAGTTCGAATCTTGACAGGCCTGTTTTTAACAGTTGTAGAATTATATATCTCAATGTATTTTGTGACATGTTTTCACATAATATTTTTGACGGTTAGCCATCGCAAGAGCATGTACTATGCTAAAAGGTGCTCGATGCGGGTTTCGTCCCGTAGCTCTAGTTGTGGAATATTAGTAACTTATACCGTCAGACCGCGAACCCCTTTCACATAAATTCAGAGATGTGACACCAAAATGCAGCCAGAATGTGATCCTTATCATACAAGAACAAAATTTGTCAATCTGTCTAATGGCGAAATGGTTCGATGATAATAAGCCACTAACCGGCCATTTTATGAATTTATAATGCTTACGAATACTAGAATTCTCATATAGAAAGTGATTCCCGCAATGTGAAAATAATTAAGCTGGTTGAACTATCTTATAATGAAATGGTTCAATAATGATGAACCAAACACTGGCCATTTTCTGAATTCATGATGTTTATGAATACCAGAATTCCCTTACAGAAAGTGATTCCCGTAATGTGAACATAATTAAACTGGTTGAACTGTCTTATAATGAAATGGTTCAATGATAGTAAACCATTAACCGGCCATTTTCTGAATTTATTATGTTTATGAATACCAGAATTCTCATACAGAAAGTGATTCCCGTAATGTGAAAATAATTAAGCTGGTTAAACTGTCTTATAATGAAATGGTTTAATAATGATGAACCATACAATGGCTATCTTCTAAATTCCAAAATTGAAAAAGTTTCGCGGCGTTTTGATTTTACTAGAAATAATGGATTAGTCTATTAAATGTTTCTTTTTTATGGATTTTGGGTAAAAGGTCTCCCCTTCTTTTTTTATATCGGTCGACTCCAAAGTGTCGAAGAATTTCAACTATTTTCGATCGATTTTATTGATTAGAAATTGATCAAGAGATTCAATTTTCTCACAATTATTTCAAAGGTTATCAATTTTATTTGAAGTTTTTATAATTTATTTTTGGTCTCCCAATTTTATAAATTAGATTACTACATATTTATAAATATTTTGTTTTTATTTACATTTCTATCACGTCTTTGTCAACAGTTGAAAAAAAAAAACGAAATTAGTCAATTAAAATTTCCATTGAAGTTTCTAATTGAAAAAATAATTACTAAGAGTTTCGTTTGATTAGAATGTAAGAAACCTTTCTATAAATATAGATATAATTCTCTTATACTATCCAAGAACGTTTTGAAAATCTCTCTTAAAATCAGCAAATATTTTATCAATATGAAATATATTCTCACATTTGGTGATAATTTAGACTAAAGGTTATTAATTTAATCCTATTTATTGGTTTTGGAATTATTTTTGATTCGAAAATTGAACATATATTTATATAATATTTTACTCGACGTTTCAGTTATCGGCTGTCTCTCTTTGTTCTCTCACATTATCTTAACCTTCTACTTCAATGGGAAAACACAGAAATAAATAAGCTTATATATAATGCAAATGGATCTCACACTAAATTAAGAAGATAAATATAAATATGAAATATCTATTGAAGATAATAAATGTAAATTCCCTGCTTCCATTACGTGTGTCGCTAATTTACTTAACAAATGCATACTATATTATACTGTTGCTTCGGACACGGAATGCCGTTTGGGTTCTCTGTCTAGTCAGTATGGTATAAATAATTACAAATTAGTTCGTAAGAGGAAGAATATATGTTTGCGCTATATTACAGTGGTTCTTAATGAGATCTGGTACATCAAAAACGTCTTGCTCCCAACCTCCTACGTCAGAAGGATCCTTGGCGATGTCTTCCACTTCTTCAGGCTAGTCCACTTAGTCACACTAGGAAGAAATCTCTGCTTTTCTCCTGTTGGCACCGCGGATGTCACACCGACTTGTATGGTACTCAGCCGAATGATAGCGGACTACTGAAGTCGTACTGAGGCTACTCAGTCGTCACTGCCGACCGACACACTCTACGATGTCCACTTTCGCGGAGCAATCGTACAGTCCAGTCGTCTACAGTACAGTCCTGCTCTGCTAACCCGCCTGGACCACCAATCGCCAACCGTGTTATACTGACTGTCTTCTGCCGTTGTCCTCCTCAGCCGACCTCTTGCCTTAACCCTCGGTCCTACCGGGGACCGCGGCATTACCTTGTTTATCTCACTGCCCACGTAGTCTTGGCTGATGGGACAGGAGCCAGATGCTTCAATACAAGGTTGATGGACGAAACCGCTGAAAGGGCTCTCCACTGATGAGCCGTCCCAATGATATTGACATTGTAATATATAATGTAGCATATAAACTACAAATATTTTATCTTGAATAATCAGTATATAATAAAGATATAGTTTTTAATTATGAAAAGAAGCGTTATAGAAATATTTTCTCAATTTTTGCAATTAAAGATGTGTTATGAGAGAGATGAGTTGATAATTATATTAGATTATTAACTTTAAAATAGCGTTTAAAATATGTTTATAATTTTCAGCGATAGAGGGCTATGGTAATGTTAATGATAATATTTTTTAAATGTTGTCTAACAGGCTCTTTTGTGATTTTCGGAAGAGCCATGCTCGAGGCACTATATCTTTAATTTAGATAATAATTTCTACAGTCCTAAAAGAGAGCATATGTTCATAAAGGTCGTTCAACACAATTTATTATATTCAATAGCGAGTGCAGGGTATGTAAGAAATTCAGTCCAATATACAGTTTGAAAATAATAGTTAATAATGATATAATTACCTTGTGTTAATAATAATAAAATTCGCATATTTTATGGCCAATAAAATATTATAATGGTACCAAAAAATATACGAATGAATTTATATCATCAATAATATTTATTGATAAATAAAACTCTTTATATAAAAATACGAAAATAAATTTCCAAAAACAATATCCATTAGGTAAACATTCATTCAGGTAGAAACCAGGCTAAACCGGTTCATTCGGCTAATACCAAAATTTATTTATTTTTATTCTCTTAGATATTTATGTATAATTGAAAAACTAAAATAAAATGCGGTCGCGCACACATATAATGAGCTTGTTAGGGGTGAAAAAGTTCCCAATTACCTTATTAGCAACCAATTAGAAGGTTTGACGACGTGCCTCTTACTTCTGAGCGTTTAACCGGAGCAATATGGGAATTCACAGACGTCAAGAAACATAACGTGGCTTGGCAGGCATCAGCAGGCAAGGTGTCACCTAGCTTTAAAAAAAAAGACCTATCACTTCTCCTGCGGGGTGACGTGAATACCTAATTTCTCTTTATTGACCAGAAGCTCTATCTCTGGGGCCCGAGAGCAAACAGAGCTTATGGTTAGTCCACAACATTTTTATGTGTGTGCAATATTGATCGTAGAAATAAATACTATAACATTCAATATATAGTGTTATAGTGCTCAATCATTATAGTTTCGTGGGGAGTGATGTGAATACATAATTCCATCTTATTGGTCAGAGTTTTTGGTTAGTCCTCAACATTTTCATGTGGGCAATATTGACCGTAGAAATAAATACTGTAACATACAGTGTTATAGTGCTCAATCATTATAGTTTCGTGGGGAGTGATGTGAATACCTAATTCCATCTTATTGGTAAGAACTTGTGGTTAGTCCTCAACATTTTCATGTGGGCAATATTGACTGTAGAAATAAATGCTATAACATACAGTGTTATAGTGCTCAATCATTATAGTTTCGGGGAGTGATGTGAATACCTAATTCCATCTTATTGGTAAGAGCTTATGGTTAATCCTCAACATTTTCATGTGGGCAATATTGACCGAAAAAATAAACCATAAAGCTAACCAATAAAATGGAATTAAGTATTCACTTCTCTTTTCGAAACTATAATGGTTAAGCACTATAACACTGTGTTATAGTAATAACACACATACAGAGTGTTATAGTGTTCAACAATTATAGTTTCGGAGAATGACGTGAATACCTTATTCCATCTTGTTGGTCTGAGATTATGGTTAGTACACACAACATTATCGTGTGGGTAATATTGACCGTAGAAATAAAACACTCGAACACAGGTGTTCGAGTGTTTAAATATTATATTTTCGTAGTGACGTGAATACCCAATTCAGTTTTATTGGCCCGATCCCCAGGGCCCTAAAGAAAACAGAACTTAGTCTCATCATTGTCGTGGGGGCAAATTGTGCCGTATAAAAAAACGTTATAACATATATAATATTAAAAAAAACCGTATATAGAATTCTGGAAATGAATAATTTAGAGAGCAAGCAAAATAAGAAAAATCTGAACACTGTAAAATCAATGCATTAATATCTACCCTAATCTAAAAAAGAGGCATCGTTTTGATTAAAAATTTTGATTAAAAATCTTTAACGAATAATACACGACACCACATTCTCATATTTTAAAATTATTTTTTAAAATAAGCTACTTTCCTAATTAAAATCAATATTCTGCTCTCTACTGAAGCAGAAGATGAACGTTCCCGTAGTTTATTCGCTAAACAACCTTATTCCAGGATAAAAACATAACAACTTTCAATCCTATAATTTAAAAAAAATCTCTGAAAGACTTCTATATGAAGCAAAGAATAACAATATAGATCAATAACTTGTATGCTAATTCTGTACATATTTAAAATATCTTTCTTTCTTTTCTTCAAAATTTTTGTTTATCTTTAAAGTGCAAGTGTCCTTAGGGTGTCTTTAGCGCTCTAATTCGAAATAATAAAAATATATATAAATATAGATCTTTAATATCATAATATATCGTGTTTCAGGTAAAAATTAGAAATATAATTTGAAGGATATATGTTATAATTTTAATTTGTTAAAATATTCTGGAAATTGATACTTAAAATTAGATTTACAAAAATATATGACTGAGTGTGATAGTGAAATAATTGTAGAATAATATATGTATAATATATGAAGGTTATTCACATATATTAAACAAAATGTTAACGTGAGATTCAATCCCAGTTCATGACTGTCGGGAATCGAGGGTGTTACCCACTCGTTCACAGCCTTTTATGTTTTACATAATCGAGTAATATATAAATAATATATAACCGATTAAATCACCTAACGGTAACTTTCCTATAACCCGCACAAGTCAAATTTATATAATGACTATACGGAAGATGAGAAAATATATTGAGAGGTTGGCTTATTAGTAGTGAATATTTGAACAGTTTTTCGCGCCAATTGGGAAGTGTCACCATTGATGATGAATCAAACTTCCCAATCTTTTATTATCACGGTTTATTAATAAGGAAATCCGTCCCATATGATTTATTTTAAATAATAGAGAAATGATTTTTTTATTTAAAATGTATATGGCTCTATTGGTTCCGTTTAAATAATGATTATGTTTAATTTGTCTCAACAACTATGATAGTGTTTTTTTATGGCAGTGGTTTTTCTACTCCGTTGGTAGTTGGTTAAAGTTACCGCCTCGAGATCGAGAGAAATAAAGCTATATCTTCGAAAGCATCAAAACTACTCGTATAAATGTAGGTATTTCTAGTGCTCACTTGTAGTGAAACTACAGTTATTACGCGGTGATTTATTGGATATCTTCCCTCATTGCCACTACTAACCAGTTGAGACGATCTATTCAAATATTATCACAAGTACAGAGATTCTCAGATACCTAGTTTAAGATTGTTGTTCATGTAAATTGCGGAGTTTCGTAATAACAAAAGAATAAAAGGTATTTTTATTAAAATTAGTTATAGAAGCTTTCGGTCAAACTCTTTATCAGCTTGATGTATTTGCAGAGTAGAAACATATTCAGTAAATCATTTTTATTTTAAATGTATAGAAATATAACTCTCCAATTTCCGAAGGTCTCATTCAAATCGCTAGAGTTATAAAATTCAAAAGTTCATTACGTATTTCCGTGCATTTAATAATTTATATTGGTGAATTAAAATATTTTAGAGCTTGTCAGACTATATGATTCCGAGGCCAAAACGGTTATTAATAGGGTAGTGAATTAATAGCGGAAAGAGACTCAAAGAATTCTCCGGCTAGTCGCGCTAAAATAGAATAAATTTCTCAGAATTGTCGTGCTAGAAATATGCTTTAATTGCCTGACCGTTCTGCTAATTTTGTTTCATTTAAACGTTGAAATTCTGTGAATTCCTTAAACCCTTCCGCGAAACATTCACAGCTCAAGTTATTAGGTTTTTAATCTTAAAATGTATTCCTGTATTATTTTTTGTATTATCCCTAGTACACGTGGTACAGGCCATGATAATCATGGAGGGTAAAAGTTGCGACTTCTTTTACTGTAAGTGCACCGCATGTCTACACATATGAAAAGCAGTTCGACTTTTGCACTTACAAGTGAGCCAGAGCCCCGTTTGGTTACACACACTTGCTGGTGTGGTTGGACTTTTACAAGAATCGGTGGCCACTGGAGCCTTTTTTTAATCAGAAAAAAAGTTCCCAATGCGGAATTCGATCCCGGGTCGTAGCGGTCGAAAACCGACGGTTTAGATCACCCTTCCACTGACCCCCATTTCTATATTATGATTTTTTAAAAGTAGAAATTAATTTAGTGAGCTGAAGCGTAGAGAGAAATACGTTTCTGGCTGCAGGATGAATCTTTAGCGTTTTGTAAATTTCAAGATAATCTTTTACTATTCCCATTCTTCTTCATAATACGCCATTGTTTATTACGATGCAATATACACTGCGCGACATTGAAAATGGAACACCAAGAAATAGTGGCCAGAAAGTGATGAAACTCGGCAGACAGAGAGAGACAGGGACGAACAATAAGTGATCTTTATTTCAAAATGATAGTCATAATACAGAGCGAGAACGGCGTCGGCTTAGTAGCAAGTAGGACCACCGCGGACGGCGATGCACGCAGCAACACGTCTAGGTAGAGAGTCAATCAGAGTACGGATGGCGTCCTGAGGGATGGCTCTCCATTCCCTCTCAACCATTTGCCACAGTTCGTCTTCTGAACGCGGCTGTGGCAAGGCATGCAAACGGCGTCCAATGATGTCCCAGACGTGCTCGATTGGTGAGAGATCAGGAGAGTACGGTGGCCAGGGAAGCATCTGTACATCTTGCAGAGCTTGTTGGCTAATGCGAGCAGTGTGCGGTCGGGCGTTATCCTGCTGATAAAGGGCATTGGGTACCCCCTGAAGGTAGGGGAGTGTCACCGGTCGCAGCACATCATCAACGTATCGTTGGGCCGTCATAGTGCCCTGAATACAAAGTAAAGGTGACCTGGAATCATACGCGATTGCGCCCCAAACCATGATTCCACGTTGTCGCACGGTGAGGCGTTCCACAATTGCTGCCGGATTGGACCTTTCTCCACGTCGACGCCACACGCGTACACGGCGACTATCACTGGACAAGCAGAAACGCGACTCATCTGAGAACACGACCCTGTGCCATTCCGTCATCCACGTCGATCTAGCCCGGCACCATTCCAAACGTTGGCGCCTATTCGGTGGGGTCAATGGCAGTCTTCTTAGCGGACGGCATGAGTGCAAGCCATTAGCAACCAATCGACGGGAAAAGGTTCTGGTCGAGATGGAATGATCTAGGTTGTCTTGCACATGTTGCAGGATGGCGGTACAAGTGGCTTGTGGGGCCGCCACTGCTTGTCGAAGGATACGCCGATCCACACGTGCTGACGTCACTCTGGTTGCACCGACATTCCTATAAATTGCCACATTTCCTTGTTCCAACCATCTTCTCCACAGTCGGTGCACCGTGGACGCACCAAGGTGTGTATCAGCTGCGATTTGACGTATGGACCAACCTGCCCTTTTCAGTCCGATTACCATGCCCCTCGTAAAAGCGTCTGTCTGCTTGAACTGCCTCCGTTTACGATGACCTGGCATTCTCTGTTATTACACGTGTCTTTTGACACAAGAACAAAATTTCTACAATGATTTTCCTTGAAGAAATAACGACACAAATATTGTCCTTTTTGCAAGTTCCTTCCCTTATATCTTACTCCATGTGCGCACGAGAGCTGCGCATTTTACATCATTTGCATAACTCGGTTAGGCGCGTCTACCCTGAAATTTGCATAATTTTCTGGCCACTATTTCTTGGTGTTCCATTTTCAATGTCACGCAGTGTATTTCGGAACCAAGTTTGTTCCGTTCCCTGGCCGCAGAGTAAATCTCAATGTTTACAATATCAGGGTATATTTATACTTTACATTCTCCTTCATGATATATCATTTTTACTTCGACGGAACCAAGTTTTTTCAGTTTCTCGAATGCAGAGGGGATTTGAACAGTTTTTAAAATATTAGGGTATTTTGATTATTCGCATTTTCTTCTAATTTTATCTCATTTTAAAACAAAAGTACATTTCTCAACATATTTTCTTTAGCTGTCTGGATGCAGGAACAGCCTTGAAATATAAAGGATGCTTAGCCTTTTCTACTCTCTTTTTGTCCCCTAAAATTTACCATTATTTTCTTGGAAGGATATTCTTTCATCGTTTTAATCTCTCTTTCAATTTAAATATAATGTCAGAACTCGAGACAGGTCTGATATTGTCTTATTCGGTCAGATGTGAGGCCTACATTATTAAAATGCTAATTACATTTTCATCTAACATGGAGTCTCGAGATATCGTTCAACCAGCACGTATCATACACTATGTACGTATATTTTCAAAAGGTTGTTTTTCACACACAAATAATGTAATATATTTCTCTCAATATCATATAAGTATTTAAAAAATATTGTATTTATTATTTTATATTAACAGATTAACAATTTTGATATTTTAATATTTTGCTACTCTGTATACTTATCTCATTGCTTATCTTTTGTTTATTATTCATAGTCTGTTCTTGCCTTAAATAAATTACTGTGTCATCCTGAAGTTTGTCTTTCCTAATTTTTCACGTCGCAATATGTAAATAATAATTTGTATCAAAATAGTATTTATCATTAATTTGTTAACGTGATACTCCTGTTAAAGGACTGACAAGTCCGAAAGCTTGAAAATAAAATGTTTGCACAAGAAACTTAGCTCTGGAAGCTTCGTTTATTTTATTATATTGTTGCACCCAGTTGCAGCTTTGCAGAGTCGTCGACCTTGGTTTCTTCCTTCTTGGTGTTATACACGTTTCCCGAGCGGGTTTTCATAATCAAAGCAAATAAATAAAAATAATAAAATAAAATAATATAAAAATAAATTACCTTTTAAAGTTATTGCGTTTATTTATTCTTGTCTTCCTCGTCGGTCGCGATCCGCAGTCTTCGTCTAGGTCCTCTCTCGCTCCAATAATTAATCAAGATATATGTACAATAAAATATTACAAAAGGAGTGAAACTATAAAAAGGAATGATGATAATATAAATAAACTGTTTTAAATAAAAATAAAAATATATATATTTTAAATTTTAAATATATTGAAAATAATATTATAAATAGTTTTAAAAATACGCGCATCAATCATGATGCAACAATATCTAACATTATAAATATTTTTCCAGTTAATTTACTTATATTGTCGCTTCTTGTATGCCCATATCTTGTAGTTATATACAGTGTGTAGAAATGATAGCAAGGATAGAAAAGACGCATTTCTTATCAATGTGTTCCATATGACTAGTTGAAAATACTGCAGGCATTCTATCTTTAGACGTTTAATTATTTTAAAAGTATAATTAGACATTTTAAAATATTGTCCTCTTATTAAAAGGGCTTGGCTTGAAAAAAAGAGTAACTAATTAATTATGTGTGTGTAAATGGAGAAATATTTAATTTTTACTACTCTAATTATAATGGAAGAATGGTTTTAATATTTTCCTTTATTTTAATTTTTGTCACTGACCATGATAAATTCGAATGGAAACATTCTGTATCGACCCAGGATATAAAAAATTACAATAAGTAGAGATAATATTTACAATAGACATCTTCATGCAGCTTGAGGAACTACACTACTATGCGACTTGATTTACATCAATGTAAATAATTAATAAATTACTTTAGACAATAACTCATTGTAAATGTCTCAACTTGATCAACTTTCTCTCTCAACAATACTAATTATTACAGATAACTTCATTAAATTAACTTCCACCATTGCTTAACATATTGTAAATAACTTCCTTGCGGTTTCTTCTATCTTTTTATGTTGTTGCTTATTTGTTTAATGTATATGTTTATTTAATGCTCTTTTTCTTAATTATTTATTTTCTTTCGATAATTCTGTCACATACTGTACTACAATATGAATTATTGTAAATAGCCTTCACGTGCAATTAACCAGATCGGATATTGCATGTCTTATTTGCAACTGGTGATAAATAAAATAATATTAAAAATACAGCAGTAAATATCGGTAAACAACTGGCATAATGTTTGCGTCAGTAGGCACTATAGTCATAGAACATGGAGTTGGGATGTTAGAATAAGTTTACCATCATTAGGAAGACTGGCCATCTGCAGAGAACTGGGCTATTAGAAATAAACTTGCCCGGAATAGGGACTATAGTCATAGAACATGGAGTTGGGATGTTAGAACAAGTTTACCATCATTAGGAAGACTGGCCATCTGCAGAGAACTGGGCTATTAGAAATAAACTTGCCCGGAATAGGGACTATAGTCATAGAACATGGAGTTGGGATGTTAGAATAAGTTTACCATCATTAGGAAGACTGGCCATCTGCAGAGAACTGGGCTATTAGAAATAAACTTGCCCGGAATAGGGACTATAGTCATAGAACATGGAGTTGGGATGTTAGAACAAGTTTACCATCATTAGAAAGACTGTTCATCTGCAGACAACTGGGTTATTAGAAATAAACTTGCCCGGAATAGGGACTATAGTCATAG
>CP092886.1:33901439-33926759 GCA_030710605.1 Cordylochernes scorpioides | reverse complement strand
AACATGGAGTTGGGATGCTAGAACAAGTTTACCATCATTTGGAAAACTGGTCATCTGCAGACAACTGGGTTATTAGAAATAAACTTGCCCGGAATAGGGACTATTGACATAGAACATGGAGTTAGGATGTTAGAACAAGTTTACCATCATTAGAAAGACTGTTCATCTGCAGAAAACTGAGTTATTAGAAATAAACTTGCCCGGCATAGGGACTATAGTCATAGAACATGGAGTTGGGATGTTAGAACAAGTTTACCATCATTAGGAAAACTGGTCATCTGCAGACAACTGGGTTATTAGAAATAAACTTGCCCGGAATAGGGACTATAGACATAGAACATGGAGTTAGGATGTTAGAACAAGTTTACCATCATTAGAAAGACTGTTCATCTGCAGACAACTGAGTTATTAGAAATAAATTTGCCCGGCATAGGGACTATAGTCATAGGGAATGGAGTTGGGACGTTAGAACAAGTTTACAATCATTAGGAAAACTGGTCATCTGCAGACAACTGGGTTATTAGAAATAAACTTGCCCGGAATAGGGACTATAGACATAGAACATGGAGTTAGGATGTTAGAACAAGTTTACCATCATTAGAAAGACTGTTCATCTGCAGACAACTGAGTTATTAGAAATAAATTTGCCCGGCATAGGGACTATAGTCATAGGGAATGGAGTTGGGACGTTAGAAATTCTGAAACAGCGCTCTCTGAACTACTTGAAGAATTTCACAAATTTCAACTATCAGGTAACAAATTATATGTGCCTATTGCTGAAGTATCAATTCCAGATGTTTCTACGATGCAATACTTTTTTTTTTGCTTATAATTTTAGCATTGTCTATGAAAATTGGCATATCTGCCTATATAGCGAGGCCTTGTTGGATTGTTTAGTAGGCTAGCGGTTAAGTGAATAAGGCAGGCCGGCGTGAGCTGCTGATGTACATATAATTTGATCATTTTGTCCTTCTTTTATAGTTTCATACTTTTAAGTAATAAAGGATCTTTCTCTACGAATCTATAATTTTTTCCCAACACCTATAATTATAACTATATTATTAATTGATAAATACTACTGTTGTGAAAAAATAGTACAACTGTGATATTATACTGGGATAAGGTGCATAAATTAAGAAAAAGGCATCTCCTTATCGTGCAATTCAGGAATAATTAAAAATCAACGAGAATAGTTGATATATATTCCAAGAGATGGCGCAAGTCATCAGCAACTTTCAGTTGCACGATAAGGAGATGCTTTTTTCTTAATTTATGCACCTTATCCCAAAACAATATCACTTTTGTAATATTTTTTCACATAGCGTTCTCACGCAATTCTGGCCTTAACTACCCGTTTCATGATTTTTCAGGATCCCTGAATGACCAGTTTTTTGGTCGTTGAGGTACAGCTTGCACCAAGCTGATGAGGGCCAACAGCCCGAAACGCGTCCGTGGTTAGAAATAATCGTTATTTCTCCATGGAATAAATTTCGATTTTTCGTTCAAAAGAAACACATACGGAATAATTTTCAAATGTCGCTTTGCAATCACAAGCCGCATTATATTGTATTATCAATATATAGAGTTTTAAAAATAAAACAGTTGATACCTTTTAAGAAATAAAAATTTCGTGTTTACTGAATTTTTCTTTAAATCCCAAAATAGAGCTAGATAAATATTATTTCTCTCTCATTGTTACAATGTAAAGTTTTCTCATTTGCTACCTGATATTTTTGAAAATGAAATCTCTCATAGAAAGAAAGATATATTCTAATAAAACCTGACCTAAACTTGTCTTATTTCAAAAATGATGACATATGAATATGGAACAGTTTGATAAATAGTAAGATTCTATTGATAAATAGCTTGGGCGTTCGAGGATAAACTGTCACATTAGGCTCGGCTGGGCTATACCCCCCCACGGGAATCAGAAATCTTGTGCCGTGGATAAGGGAGGATCTACATGTAAATATACTTTACACAACTGCGGTATGAAATTTACATTGTAAATGATCTGTTTGTTTAAAGATAATATATTAGAGATATATTATACTAGCCGAATGACCCGGGCAACGGCCAGATTTTACCCGATTAAATGTTTTTATATTCAAATACTATTCGTTACAATTATAAATTGGCGCCGTGGATGTCATTCTTGTATAATATATAAATAAGTTTGAAAATTGTAAAAAAAAAAAAAATGCATCGGCCGGGAATCGAACCCGGGCCGCCCGCGTGGCAGGCGAGCATTTTACCACTGAACCATCGATGCATATGAGAAATGGCCATATTTGGGTATTTATTCCATTCACAAAAGCAAACGGTGACAGAATTAAGAATTGATTGATGACTCTGATACTTGTATATTTTAATAATTATTTTACTCTGTTTTGATTCGAAACGAATCGAAGGTATATCATCATTATTAAAGACTTTGTTTATAATGTTTATCGTAAAGATAGAGGCTGCCTGGCCGGCATTCATATTTCTTCATATAAAAAACACTTCGGCCAGTAAATCTTTTTATTGTCTCGACGTTTCGACAAAAATCTTTTGTTCGCTCCTGACGAGGACAAAAGATTTTTGTCGAAACGTCGAGACAATAAAATGATTTACTGGCCGAAGTGTCTTTTATATGAAGAAATATAATGTTCATGTGTGCAAGAATTGTGAAAAAATAAAATAATTATAGTAGCATTAAATTTCGTATCTTTTAAAGAAATTTAAATATAAAGCGCAATTTCTTATAGAATATAAAATAACTTTCACTATTAATCTTCACCCTATACTATGGTATACTTCACCCTATACTATGGTATTCACCCTATGGTAATAGAAACTCATCAGTAAATACATTTAAACCAACTTTAAAACAATAAACGCTACGTGAAAAAATGAGTAATGCAAATGATGTAAAATGCGCAGCTCTCGTGCGCACATGGAGTAAGATATAAGGGAAGGAACTTGCAGAAAGAACAGTATTCGTGTCGTTATTTCTTCAAGGAAAATCATTGTAGAAATTTTGTTCTTGTGTCAAAAGACACGTGTAATAACAGAGAATGCCAGGTCATCGTAAACGGAGGCAGTTCAAGCAGACAGACGCTTTTACGAGGGGCATGGTGATCGGACTGAAAAGGGCAGGTTGGTCCATACGTCAAATCGCAGCTGATACACACCTTGGTGCGTCCACGGTGCACCGACTGTGGAGAAGATGGTTGGAACAAGGAAATGTGGCAATTTATAGGAATGTCGGTGCAACCAGAGTGACGTCAGCACGTGTGGATCGGCGTATCCTTCGACAAACAGTGGCGGCCCCACAAGCCACTTGTACCGCCATCCTGCAACATGTGCAAGACACCCTAGATCATTCCATCTCGACCAGAACCATTTCCCGTCGATTGGTTGCTAATGGCTTGCACTCATGCCGTCCGCTAAGAAGACTGCCATTGACCCCACCGAATAGGCGCCAACGTTTGGAATGGTGCCGGGCTAGATCGACGTGGATGACGGAATGGCACAGGGTCGTGTTCTCAGATGAGTCGCGTTTCTGCTTGTCCAGTGATAGTCGCCGTGTACGCGTGTGGCGTCGACGTGGAGAAAGGTCCAATCCGGCAGCAATTGTGGAACGCCCCACCGTGCGACAACGTGGAATCATGGTTTGGGGCGCAATCGTGTATGATTCCAGGTCACCTTTACTTCGTATTCAGGGCACTATGACGGCCCAACGATACGTTGATGATGTGCTGCGACCGGTGACACTCCCCTACCTTCAGGGGGTACCCAATGCCCTTTATCAGCAGGATAACGCCCGACCGCACACTGATCGCATTAGCCAACGAGCTCTGCAAGATGTACAGATGCTTCCCTGGCCACCGTACTCTCCTGATCTCTCACCAATCGAGCACGTCTGGGACATCATTGGACGCCGTTTGCATGCCTTGCCACAGCCGCGTTCAGAAGACGAACTGTGGCAAATGGTTGAGAGGGAATGGAGAGCCATCCCTCAGGACGCCATCCGTACTCTGATTGACTCTCTACCTAGACGTGTTGCTGCGTGCATCGCCGTCCGCGGTGGTCCTACTTGCTACTAAGCCGACGCCGTTCTCGCTCTGTATTATGACTATCATTTTGAAATAAAGATCACTTATTGTTCGTCCCTGTCTCTCTCTGTCTGCCGAGTTTCATCACTTTCTGGCCACTATTTCTTGGTGTTCCATTTTCAATGTCACGCAGTGTATATAAACATCTCTTTATCGTGAAAATGAAATTTGTTGATAGCTTGCTCCATCTCTATCCGAATTAATATAAACTAATCTTTGGTGTCTAGTTATTCCATAATATTGGTCAAATACCGCTTGTGTTCCCCTGAAGAGGGCCAACAGACCGAAACATGTATTTAGTTGGTTTTTCTCGATTTAACAAAAAAGGGTATCTGACCAATATTGCCGGAATTCAACGATTGGTTGATATTTATTCCGATAGATCGCACAAGCTATGAGTAACTTGCCTTTTCTTAATAAAAAAACTACGTTGAAAACAAACAAACATTACAACTACGTTCTAATGATTTTAGTTAATTTATTCCAAATACCAATTTCAAAATTACAAAATACCAAAAGTAAAGAATTTAGTCTTTATAATGTAGCTGAATACCAGATTTGCAGTTATTCGAAGAAAAAGAAAACAGTTTAATAAACTGAATGAAAAGGGGGAAAAAGTCGAAAATAAATTAAGCAACCAAACACAGGTCGACTTGAAAATTGTTCAGTTAATGGCGTTGCAAGTAGTCAAATGACATAGCTACAGCAAATTGTTTTGTCGTTTTTACTATATACTTTCCACATTGTATTTTTAATAGCCTATATGTAATAAAAGCAAATCTTTGACTCTATATGTGTAAATTTCTTTAATTATTGATTTAGTATTTTTCGCGCGTGTGGAGAATAATTTAAAACATTTTAAAGAGAGAGAGAGAGTTATCTCAATTCTCTTAAATAAATATTATATTAATTTTATTATAAATTATTTTATTATATTTTAAAATATATAGCTTATATATATATTTATTTTATATTATATATATATTTTAAAATATATAAAGCTTCCAGGGTTAAGTTTCTTGTACAACTTTTTATTTTCAATCTTTCGGACTTGTCAGTCCTTCAAAAGGATGATCACTTTAACAATTTAATAATAAATACATTTTATTATTATATGTTATTAAAATATATTATATTCAATTTTACATATATAATAATATTTAATTTAAAAAGCATGTATTGGATCAAAAATTACCAATATTTACCAAAATTTACCAATATTTCAGTTGGCTGAACGCCAACCTTTTTCAAGGCATTATAACATATTAATGCATACCTTGAAAAAGGTTGCCGTTCAGCCAACTGAAATATTGGTAAAATAAATGATATTTTGATCCAATATATGCCTTTTTAATTAAAGATTTATTTATGGATTGCTCTATTTTCAATATAATAATATATACTGTATAAAATAAATATATATAAATATTATATTATAAATTTATTATAATATATATAATATTTATTTTATTATAAAAACATTCTAAAATAAACATTATAAATAATAAAAATACAAATATGAAAATCTTTGAAATTGTGTATATATATTATTTCAAATTTATTATTGTAAAAGGAATTGCAAAAGAATCCTACTCGTGTTTCAATCAAAGTAATTGCAGGTATTTATTTGAACAGAAAAAATATTCACTGAAATGTATTTTTTAAAATTTGTAAACTTTCCGTTTTTAGGACTCTTCTTCTGACGGTTTAATTTATAAAAACTTTCCAAGCAACGGTATAATGGCTTTATTATTGACCCGGGTCTTACATTTTGGAGATTGACTGTCAACCAATAGCACACATCTTTTGGCTTCATTTTGACGTGGGAGGTAAGGTTGAAAGAACCTGAGTTAATTTGAACCTAGAATATTCTGGTTCGTATTCAGACGCGTTAATAGTTGCTCCACACCAACTACAATATAAATATTGTTCATATATAAAATATATAATTCATTCATAACATATTCATATGTTGCATTAGCGCGCCCATCTGTTATGAGAATTTGAAGCTATTTTAGACGCGAATAATTCTTCAATTAGAAGAATCATACGCGTCTAAAATAGCTTCAAATTCTCATATTCATATGTACCTAATGGGAAAATATACCCCAAGTAGACAATGCGAAACCAAGTAGCATAGGAAGTACCAAGAAATAGAAGAGAAGCATACGAGAAATAGACAAGATGATTTGATGATGGAGCAATCTATGTTTAAATACGTGTCTATATAATTGGATAAACATTATCATAAATATATATTTGAAAAATAAAATAACAAAAGGCTTTCAATTATTTTGTATGAAGATTATTTAGAGATTGTACATAGAGTATTAGCCCGTTGAAGAGCAGTATATTTTGCTCGGAAGCTTGCAAATTCAAAATTAAAATAACCCTTCACCTGAGTTTTATTTTTTCTTTTTCAAATATTTTCTGGGTAACTATTGCTCACATAAATATATATATACACTAAAAAGGGCACCTCTCCCGTTAAAAATACATTAAAACAATGCATTCTAGTTCAGAATAGAACGTTATACAAGATGGTCTTTTGTTACAAAAAAAAAAACAACTCTCTCTATATAAAGAAGAATATAGAATATCCAAAAAGTATACAAGAAGTATACAAGTAGCAGACGAGGAGTCTAGATAACGCAGAGCAAGAACTTGTATCTTGTAAAGATAGAGGCTACCTGGCCGGCATTCATAGTTCTTCAAATAAAAGACACTTCGGCCAGTAAATCTTTATATTGTTTCGACAAAAATATTTTGTCCTTGTCAGGAGCGAACAATTTCCAAATTCAGAATAATTTCTAACGCTTTTCCATATGTTTCAATTTTTGTTCGCTCCTGACGAGGACAAAATATTTTTGTCGAAACGTCGAGACAATAAAAGATTTACTGGCCGAAGTGTCTTTTATTTGAAGAACTTTTATCTTGTTTTTAACTTTCAAGCGCAATATGTAAATACAAATGACAAGGTGGAGGACCGTCCCCCACGTTGTGTATGAGGATGTTTGACCTCCCGGCAGAATTTCCAATTATGATATGAAGATAGAATTAAACTAGCCAAGGTAGCAGTTGCAAATATCTGGCCAACTTGGAAGATTTCATAAATCCCTTTTGGATCACATCAAATAGAGCTGCCACGAACCGACGAAGGCAATTGTCTGAAGCAACGGATGGCGTCCTGAAGACACCAAACCTGGGGTTTTGACATTCATCCGAGTTTTCTCGATGACAGAGGCGATCAGCAGATGGAGTATAGTTTTTAAATCTATTTTGACGTGAAATTGTGTCTTTAATTTTTTAATGATCGATTTACTTTCGACAAATTATCCCTTAATTAATTTAATTAATGCCACATCACCATTTATTTCATCTGGAGAAGAGTTATAAAAGTCGCATGCTAGCCAATTTATATATATATATATATATATATATATATATATATATATATATATATATATATATATATATATAAAATAAAATTCATTGAAGTATATAAAATATATTTCTGATTAAATTTATTTTTTGTTTGGTAAGTTAGGGAATATTGACTAGGGATGACTGTTTGCAAATTGGAAAATGTCATGTTTACTTGGTAGGCCAATTAATGGAGTAGTCACAACGTTGTAGTTCCAGTCAGAATAGTCGTTCTCTTCAAACATCCCGCGGCTATAGACACTCTGGCAAACATCATTTGCATTTTCTTAGTGATCTCCCTTATCCCTTCTTTTATTAAGACATTATAATATACTTTCAACTAATATCTTTGAGTGATCCATTTACTCTTCAAACAGTGTACGTGTAGGTTTTATTTTAAAAAGGCTTCAATGTATGCAAGAAATCTAGAACATAATTCCTCTCTCTTTATTCATTAAATAACATCAATAATAGATATTATATTTGTAGAGCTTTAGAGCACTTCACATACATTATTTCTCAGTTTTAACACGTTTTAATATGAAAAAATATTTATTCTTGAAAAATTAATATATATAAATATTAATGGTATTCGATATTTTTTGTCCACTGAAAACTCAAGATTTACGTGGCCAATTCATATTAGATTTTCACTCTATCGTATCAATCTTTGGATAATGAAATATATTTACATTAACTAAATATAGCTTCATTTTTTAGCTTCAAATATTTCGACGACGTCTTGTCAATTTTTTTTCTGTTAGATACATAAATCACAATCAGAAAAAAAAATGATTTCACAATAGAAGATTTTGATAACGCACTGGTTCTAAAGATGGAAGACAGCCTTGGGTTTCGGGAAAAGAGCTTGTATTCAATTGATTTTTTTTTGAAACGAGAGAGAGATAAGAGAAAGGAAGGGGTAGAGTGATCTGTCCGCCCAATGGTAGAGAAGGCGTATTTCTATTTGTTGCCATCTCAATAACTGATTACACACAGGGCAGAGAGCTTTTAATTTCCTGTTGGAGAAAAAGTACTCTTTCCTTGTTTAATCTAACCAAGATTGAATCCCCTGTTTTCAGGAAATTTAGAGACTCCAAATAGTAAAATTCTACCCGGGTAAATATATTCAAAGTATTTTAGAACTCGGGAGTGAAGAAATCTGACCTATCCTCGCCACAATTTTGCGAGGACATAACTCTTCTTTATTTAAAGGAGAAGCAAATAGATTAAAGCTTATTTGCCTTGCGTGCCTGGGTCGTCTATCTCAAACTTTTTTAATGGGGTAATGGGAGGCGTGCGGAACATCCCGTCTCCTTTGTTTTAAAATCCCTATTTGAATTGGAAAACAATCGTTCTAGATTCAAATTAGATTCACCCAATATATGGGCAAAATTAGGTTATATCAATATTGTTTTACAAGCTTCTCTAGGGTTATAATCTGATTGTATATGTGTAAACATTTTATATACCCTCAGGCTTTAAAATTGGTTTTCTATTCTTTTGCACATCTGTGAATTCTCCCGTTAACAAGCTTATATATTTTCCTGAAGTTTTATAACTTGACACAACGGTTGTATATGAATGAATTCACAGCTATATTACTTATATTGAAATATATATAAACAAACTATATATGCACATATATAACAACCCTCACACTATGATAACTGAAAATATATTTATCGATATTCTGATATGATCCTTGCTGTGAGTATTTTCTTATGTAAAAGTGATCTCAATTCGTATTCATAGTTAAAGGTGCGTTCAAAGATTTTTTCTATTTATAATTATCAGTAAATAAATGCACCCAGCTGGAAATCTAATATATATGCGATAATTCTCCGTATGTATGAAGAAAATAATAATTCAATGGGGTTTGCGAAACGATGAATATCTTAATGAAGCGTTACATGAGCGCGCGTGCACTATCCACATAACACATTGCGTGTTGTGGTTTGTTTAACAACACTTTCACTTAGCACACTGCGTAACCCATTATGTAGCATTGTCCACGTGGCACACTGTGTGGCTCCTTTACATACTACTGTCTACGTATCACACTGCGTAACCCGTTATGTAACATTCTCCTCGTAGCACACTGCGTTGCCCATTACATTGCAGATTGTGCATTCCGTTACATACCACTGTCCACATAGCACACTGCGTTTCTTGTTACATACCATTTTCCATGCAGCACACTATTTTTTTTCGTTAAATACCACTGCGTTTACTGTTACATACCTCTATCCACGTAGCCACTGTGTTTACTGTTACATACCACTGTCTACGTAGTATAATGCCATCACTGTTACATACCATTGTCCACGTATCACACTTCGTTTACTGTTACATACCATTGTCCACGTAGCACACTGCGTTTACTGTTACATACCATTGTCCACGTATCACACTGCGCTTACTGTTACATACCACTGTTCATGTATCACACTGCGTTTACAGTTACATACCATTGTCCACGTAGCACACTGCCTTTACTGTTACAAACCATTGTCCACGTAGCACACTGCCTTTACTGTTACATACCATTGTCCACGTAGCACACTGCGTTTACTGTTACATACCATTGTCCACGTAGCACACTGCCTTTACTGTTACATACCATTGTCCACGTAGCACACTGCGTTTACTGTTACATACCATTGTCCACGTAGCACACTGCCTTTACTGTTACATACCATTGTCCACGTAGCACACTGCGTTTACTGTTACATCCCATTGTCCACGTATCACACTGCGTTTACTGTTACATACCATTGTCCACGTAGCACACTGCGTTTACTGTTACATACCATTGTCCACGTAGCACACTGCGTTTACTGTTACATACCATTGTTCACATACCACACTGCGCTTACTGTTACATACCACTGTCCACGTATCACACTGCGTTTACTGTTACATACCACTGTCCACGTAGGACACTGCCTTTACTGTTACATACCATTGTCCACGTAGTACACTGCGTTTACTGTTACATACCATTGTTCACATACCACACTGCGCTTACTGTTACATACCACTATCCACGTATCACACTGCGTTTACTGTTACATACCATTGTCCACGTAGCACACTGCCTTTACTGTTAAATACCATTGTCCACGTATCACACTGCGCTTACTGTTACATACCACTGTTCATGTATCACACTGCGTTTACTGTTACATACCATTGTTCACATACCACACTGCGCTTACTGTTACATACCACTGTCCACGTATCACACTGCGTTTACTGTTACATACCACTGTCCACGTAGCACACTGCCTTTACTGTTACATACCATTGTCCACGTAGCACACTGCCTTTACTGTTAAATACCATTGTCCACGTAGCACACTGCGTTTCCCGTTACATACAACACTGCGTTTACTGTTACATTCCATTGTCCACGTAGCACACTGCGTTTCCCGTTACAAAGCAGATTTTATGATCCGTTAGAGAGTACTGGCTACTTGGCTATATGACTCCAGAAAGCTACCTATGTGAGGATCATTTTATATATAAAAAAAATGTTTTCTGAAATAAGATGGAAATGTTTTTTTTTTCAAATGTTCAAAAATATTCTTTGAATTAATCTACATTTTCACCTTGTGTGATAAAAAAAAATATTCGCTCAGGAATTCCAAAAGGGGGCGGCAGTTGTGCGATAGAGTAGGGGCTACAAGTAGATCCTTACCCCGATGTAAGTGTAGTTTCCGGTTGGTCTTCCGCCAAGGAAATAGTTGACTTCCGCTACTGCTCCGGAATAACTAGGTTCCATTGTGGTAGCGCATTCAACAGTTTCCCTTCGCGCGCATACACACGCTCCACACACACAATCTATAAACTCAAATAGTAAAAAAAGAAGAACATATATAAAGAATAAAGGTAAAAAAGAAAAAGTTTAGGAGCGACATAGCTTTATGGCTCAGGAAAGAGATAAAATAAAGTGCGAGTCCCCAGTGGTGGCCTCACTGTCATCACTCCGCTGCTATTTTTAACTACTGGTCAATACATGTTGCAGCAGGCTGGCCAACTTGATGGGCCACACTCCCCATCGCCATATCATACATAGGCCATTGTGGAATAAATCTATGAATGCGCTGAATTCTCATGATCATTCGAAGTCATTTAACGATTGTTTTAATCCTGCGAGCTAAGAAAATGGATCGTTGTCAGACAAGACAGACAGTGGTGATGTGTGACATCTTTATACACAATGCGTAAACAATGAATCGTCCAAAACTGAAAAATAACATACGCAGGTCATTTTCATTTTAGAATAATTATATATGTGGGGCTAATTCTCATTATCATTTGGAATCAATTAACGATTTCCTTTTAATCACCCACGCGTTGTGAAGAAAATGGTTCTCTCTTAAGTTCAACAGCTTTGCGGTGTTGGTCACTTTGTTGAGATGTGCGCGTTCTTGATGCACATAACCCGTGTGTGTAAATATATTATTTCAAAATATAACATACGCGCAGCTCATTTTCATTATAGAATATATTTTACGTTGAGTGTATGTGTGTGTTGTTTTTATCAAATTATTAGAAGACAATTGTCATTCAAAAAAATAACAAGCTGGTGTCAAATAAATGGTGATCTCTTAAATCCATCAGCTTTGCGGTGATGGATAAATTTGTTGCAATGTGCGACCTCTTGATGCACATAGTCGTGAACAACAAGTCATCAAAATGAAAAAAAATAACATATATAAGTTATTTTCATTAGAAAATATATTTTAAGTGTGGTGTAAAACATTATCCGTTTTTTAATCACGTGAGCGTTGCGAATAAACTGGTTCTCTTTTAAATCCATCAACTGCATGTGGGGCTGGAACACTTTGATTCGATGTATGGATTCTTGCTGTAAGCTAACCCATGAACAACAAATAATAATAAAATAAAAAATAACTTACGCAGATAATTTTCACTATTAAATAATTCTTCAGGTTGATAAATTCTCATGACGTAGTATTAGAAGTTAATTAAGGTACTAGCACTGAAGAAGACTCCACCAGCCATGTGGGATGATGATAGTACGCCGGTTTAAAACGTGATCATCGCCGCCCAGCCAATCAATCGCGCCAGCTGGCCCCGACGTCCTGATTTATGGCTACAAGTCACACAAAGACGTAATGGTCGCAAAGTGAAAAAATATGTCCGACCCGGGCGGGCTTCTTGTCTTATCGATTAATGTACCTTCAAAATGTCCTTTCAAAGGGTTTTGCAAGAGTACAATGCTAATGACATGGGGCCATGTCGGGAGGTTAGCGGAGCAACTGCTCCATTACAGCTTTTCTTTATGTTGCGCTACTTTTTAAAATAACTCGGGACCCATTCGAGTTATTTGGTTCCTGCCAAGTGTTTAGAGTCGTAGACCTTTTACTACATTTTCTATTCTTTCTTTCTTTTTTAAATTGCGGATATGAAACCTCATTTATTAATTATAATTATTTATTTGAATTATTTTAATATTTGTGTGTCAATTTTTTTCTGGAAATATTCAGAAGTAGCCCATTTTTTATGTTAATTATTTTCGTTTATTTGCCAAAAACAAAAGAAGATTTTTTGTTCTAATCTGAACCGATATAATTTGGGCTTTACTTTAATTTTTGACTTCCAATCGAGAGAAAGTTTTTTTTTAATGTTGAGAAATATTTTATTTCTAAATGTGCTTATTTTATAAAAATTGTAGAGCTGGCAAATTCCTACACCGTTCAAATAAAGAAAATAAAACCGTGCGGTAAACTAAATGGACGTTTCTTTTAATCCCCTAGAAAGTAAAACAAAGAACTTGGCTGCCAAAATACAGAATACAAATGAGTTACGAATTGAATCGGGGATAAAGCGATTTCTCAATAGATTCCTCACAATTTCTTGCAGATATAAACTTATATTCCTCTCTATGGGCTCCCACCATGGCTCGCACATGGGGCACAAGTATTGATCGGTGTTTAAATGCAAATCTTCCAGCGGTGTTCCAAGTAGAGAGGCTTGTGAAGAGTTTAATTTAGTTCTCCGCGACTCTAGTTAAGGCTGGCCGCTCATTAGAGCGGTAATCCACCGGTGGTCGGCCCTGCCGCTCGCTCCATCGATCGATCGCCCGCCTGAAGAAGAATTCGCTCCGTTTTTGAACGATTTTCCGACGGAGCATTCCATCTCCAGCCTTTCATCTTTGAAAACATAAACATGGAGTTATTTTGGCCAATATTGGAGGAATTTCGACATGACTTTTTTTTTTTTTTTTGGAAATACGTGTTCAATATTTCATATTATCCACTTGTAAAGCGATTTATTCAAAATATTGAATATAAAGCGAATTTTTATAAGCTTGGTATAAATATTAAATGTATTCTTTTTCGCGCGCGCAGAAACTATGAAGTTATTTTTTTAATTGAAAAACAAGTTCAAAGAAGTACGCATATTTCAAAAACGTATAAACCAGTAAAGGATATGATTGCGAATCGCTCACAGGTTTCAAATTCCAAGTTCTTTTGATCTCTTCATTCTTTTGAAAATTTGAAATTCTGAAGAATCGAAAGGTTTTTTATGCGCAAGTAATAATGTACAATGGAATTCAGTCTTTTAAAGCAAACTACTGAAAACTAGGCGAAACTCTTTTCGAATATATAAAATTTAATATGTGTATTTCAATAGTGTTATTGTAATGATGGGAGAGGAGGATAAAATCCTTAGTTTCTCCACATATCTAGTTACCACGAATTCCTCTCAATTACTCGCTATGTCAACCAAAATATAACAATAGGACGGTCTAGTTGATTAAACTAGGGATCACTGGAAGACTTCATCACTGATGAACATACACATTATTATATACATATTTTAAAAACATATTATATATTGAGAGAAAAATATATTACATTATTTCTGTTTGTAAAACAAAGTTTTTTCCGTGGTGGGGTGGTGAATGATACGTGCTGGTTGAATGATATTATATTTTATAATCATATATTTTTAATTTTTTTTATTCTAATTCTTATATTTTTCTGTGTTAATATACACACACTTATTCATAGTTCTTGTTCGTACTATAGAATGCCAGGCGTTATTACGTCACAAACGGCAGCGCCTATTTTCTCCTTTTGATGTATTCTATAGTCTATTTCAGAACACACACATATGATGGCCATCTAGAAGTTTGATAATTGATGCACTTTTGCGTTGTTGGCTTGATTGAATGAGTGTACACAATTCAGACTTCTACGTGTTCTGGAATAATCTCGGGTAAGTGGCGTTCTTAGCTTCAGGAACACCTTTGGGTTATAAATAGCTCTCTCTCTGGAAGTATATAAAAATTGGCCACAGAATTTGAAAATAAAATATAGAAATTTGTTTATTCCCTACCACCCCGATCCCTTGGAACTCCAGCCGCTCATTATGCCAGAGAAACGCTGCGCCTATTTTCCTTCGTTTGAAAGGAAATATACAAGTTCTCTTTATATATATAATATTATAGGTTCTGGATGCCCTAAGAATGAAAATAGACATATTCCATAAAATTATTAAATTACAAAATATTTAAAATTTTCAGTTATAAATATCCACGCTGCGCGCGTTTGTTTTTGTAAATATTTCTGGTAGGATAAAGTCGATATTTTAGTAAGCCCGTTGAAGAGCGATTAACGCTTGAAAGCTAGCGTTTTTTCAATAAAAATATACTCATTGTGAGAAAATATTTGTAATTTAAAAAATTTCTCTTTATTCTATTCCTGACCACTACGGCCACCTAGATGTCTGGAATTTTACATACTTGCAATGTTATTAAGAATGAAATAGTCTATAAAATACCAGACTTTTCTACGTGGTCAAAAAGTATATTAAAGATTTATCACAACATTTGAAAGGAAATATGAAAAATATATAGTCCATTGCCGCGCGATGATCCAGAAGTCTTGAATTTTGTCAACTTGCATTGTTTGCTGGATTTGCGAACCTGCAAATTTTTATACTTCTGTGTAGTCTGGAAGTATATTAAAATTGATCATAAAATTTGAAATAAATGTAGAAATTAATCCATTGCCGACCAACCCGACCACCCAGAAATGTGAAACTTTGTCTAATTACATTGTCATCAAGTTTGAGCACGTGTACAAAATTCCAGTTTTTCTAGGTGCTCTATAAGTATATTGAGAATTGAAAAGGTCCTTTTTGGTAAATATTATATCGGAAAACTTTAACTAACTCAAACTATATCGATAATATATTTTTTAAGTTGTATGAAAATTGCAATTAGAAAGCAGTTGAAATAAATCTAGATGGATGAATGTTCTGTTGTCCATTAAGAGAATAAAATAAGTAGAAGGGGGCAGCAGATACAGCGTGAGTACACAGAGGGCCATCCGGACCCGGACGTTTACCGGCCGGCTATTGTCCGACAGGACACCGAGCTTCCTGGCCACATCCAACCACGTGTCTGTCGTTTTTTGTATCACCCCAGTGTGTGCCTCAGTCAACACTATTTATAATTTGATAGAATAATCCCTTGAATTAATATTAAAATAAAAACATAAAGCCTCCAGGGAAAAGATTCTTTTAAAAATATTTTTTATTTAAAGGGCTTACTTGCCCGAAAGCTCGAGATATTTTTAAAGTAAAAAATACATGTATTTTTAAAATAATTTTTTCCCTGGAAGCTTCATGTTTTTATTTTAATACTAATTATAATTTACTGTAAGTAAATAACCCAAGCTTGTTTGATGCAAATAACTCCTGTTATTGGATATTTAAACTTTCCATAACGCGTATGATTCTTTTTAAGTGAATAATTTTCGACTGCTCGTACTTATTTATAAAACAACGGAAGGGCCTGTATCAATAGTGCTGAGCGGCTTCGCCAGGTCAAGTTGCCGCTAGGAGGGTTCACCCACTGATGAGCAAGGTCCTCCCATTATTTTTATCATTGCAGTGAGAGAAGTAGGAACTTTTTTATATTTAATCAGAATCACACGCGCTTAGAAAATTTTTAATTTTTAATTACAGATTGTGCGCAAAGACATCATATTTAATTCGTGTTATGCAAATCTGTCATATGTATATGATCACGTGTTCCAATCGCGTGCCAGTTTAGACTCTGCAGAAGAACTGAGACGTTGGAAAACTCGTGCTGATATGATCGTTTTAAACAAACTTTTCATTCATGGCCGCAGCCTTGCAGAAAATTGACATGGACCCAGAGCAGCAGCTTTACACACCCAAGATACTGGACATTGCTGCTGCTGTGACAGAGATGCATGGATACATCTGAGGCTCTCCATTGGACACGACAACAACAACTCATGGATAACTCTTAGATTTTTTTAATCATAATGAATAATGTAAGAGCATTGCTTATACTCTAGAGACAACACATATTTGTATAGGCAAATCGACCACCTATACAATGTCAGAGCTCCGTTTGTCTCTGTTCACCTACTGGCGGGTTGTGAGAGAGTCGAGAAGTCATTAAAGCAGCTTCTTATTTTTACATAAAGATATATTTCAAATGGGAGTTTTAGCTTGATCTGATTTCACATTACACTAGTATTTATTTACGCATTATGGTTGTTTCAGCAGGGTACATCTCCTTACGATATGTGACAAACTGACAAAATAATTCAGTAAAGGCATTATGGAAGCTCACTCTACAACCTCCAAAAATGAGCAGGACAGGATTCAAACCTGTAAACTTCTGATTCTTAACCAGACGAGAACTGCTGCATCAAAACCTATGTAAAACAATAACTTTATAATTTTAAGTGTAAACCATTTATGACGCGAATTTTTCTTTTTGAATTGAATCAATTGAAACCATTTTCTACTGCCCTTACCGTAATGATAAAAATATTGAGGAAAGCCTTGCTCATCATTAATGAACCCTTCCAGCAGTTTCACCACTACTGAGCCAGGCCGTCCTGATATTTTATCGTTGCAGTGTAAGGACATCATAGAATTGCTTGAATTCAAAAATAAACAAACTTATAAATATTTTAGATTTTAAAATACAAATGGCACAACAATTCGTCATATTTAAACTTTTTTTTAAATAGAGCAATCCATATATATATCTTTAATTAAAAAGGCATATATTGGATCAAAATATCATTTATTTTACTAATATTTCAGTTGGCTGAACGCCAACCTTGATCAAGGTATTATAACATATTAATGTGTGTCAACAACAAACTCAGCGCCACATAACGTCAACAGAGTTTGTTGTTGACACAAATTAAAATGTTATAATACCTTGATAAAGGTTGGCGTTCAGCCAACTGAAATATTGGTGAAATAAATGATATTTTGATCCAATATTAATTAAATAAATATATATATATACTTAGTAGACAATGAGCAGCCAAGACGAGAAGTAGACACTAAATTGATAAGAAAGTCAGGTGACACAGAGAACAAAGAGCATATACCATATTTTATTCTTTCAAATGTGGTGTGAAAATAGGAATTATTATATTTCTCGTAATGTTTATGAATAAGCAATTAAATACTGAAAAGTTGGAAGAAGTGCAAAAAGCCTTTCAGCGTATGGCCATTTTCAACATCCTCTTCTGTGTATACAATAGCAGTTTCCCCTAAACAATAGCTATGACTAGTTAACTCGGCGGCTTTGTGCCGTGTAGGTATTTACATATTGATTGGTAGTTTAATTACAGTTGTGTGAGGTCAGGCCTGTGTGTGCAGAGACATTGACAAACTACATATCAGCATATATCAAATGTATATTGAGATTATAATATATAATTTAAATTTGCAAAATGAATTCGAAATACGAATTGATGATAAAAATAATCTCTTGATCATGCAGCGCAACATTGATGTTGGCTGTAGCCATTTATCGCTATAAATGTCGGATAAACGTCGATATTCTCAAATATCCGGATATTTGTCAAAAATACTTTCCTTAAAAATCAAGAAAAGCCATCCAGGTGCGCTTTCCAGGTTGCTAGCCTTGGTCAGCGTGGTGCGCAGGCTCTACTCCAACGACCAACGAAAGAGATCCTAGCGGTTTCTTGAGGAGAAGTTCGTAGAAACATCAGCCCGCAGTTGCGCATACGACGGAAACACCTGAGAATGTCCCAAAACGAAATGCAAAAGTTACCTCTAGTCTCTAATCAACATTTCAAAACAAACATAACCATCTTTAATGGCTCCCAATTAAACGTTGATTCTTTATACACGCAACGGTGATAAACGGAAATGAACTGCGCATGCGTCAGCAGTTGAGGTCGGATGACAAGAGAGCTGGAGAATCAAACGGGCACCTTAGAGGTAAACCGATTGATGCCAAGTATGTATATTCCTGTGACTAGAGAGGGAGAGATTGACAATTAAAACCTTTTATTACAATATAATTATTTACAAATCAATTAAAGATTGAACTACACATAAAACAATTAACTTCTTTGTTGAAGAGTTCGTCTGAAGATTCGAAGCTGGTCTTCATCGACGACACGCACTTCCCGGTCGGCGAGGAAGAAGTAAAGCGCGTGCTTTAGTGACAAGGTGACAGTGACGTCTTGATCTTAGAGTTCTGTCGCGAAGATTCAGGACTGTGGATACGACCGATCAGGGCTGTAGTGGAGATTTTAAAGCATTTTATTGACATCACAAGTCAATCATAGAAAGAGTATAATTATAAGAAATAGAGAGAAAAATTGACAATTAAAAAGGTTTATTGACCTCAATCAACAGTCAATAACAAATAAAAAACAAAATCAAAATAGAAAAAACTATATATATTCACAACAGATAAATCCCACTGAGGGAGGTTGGAATTTATTTGCTGTCACAAGCCGCCTTGAAGTCAGACAGTCACCCGCGTAGAACGGAATTCTCCTCCCCGACATGTATTATTACAACGCCGAGGAATTCGCTCAGAACAAGCCTTTCTTCAGGCATGAGAGGAAAACAAAACTTCTCCCTTCAGAGCGGGATAAAGCCACGCTTGCCATAACCTCTCTATATTTATTGTTACATATGGGCTCTGGGTGGTATGAGTCAGGTCTCAGGCTACCAATAACTCCTCTACCTTTTTCTTTGTGGTCTGAGGAAGCTGAATATTTTGGGGTTTGGTGAATGATGTTTGGAAGGTTGGTGCAGCTTTGGCCTGGTCTTTGGCAGGGTTCGCTGTTGGTGCAGTGATGCTCGAGGAGAGAGCTGGTGGTGACGGCAACAGGTTGGCGCTCGACGCCGGAGAAGAATGCTCGGTGGTTGGAGTCCCCTGGGGAGGGACGGAGCGGTTCGCAGCGGGTGAAGACGTGGCAAGGATGGAAATTGTTAGAGGGTCTGTTTTATGATGTCAGAACCCCTCTCAGATAATGTAGGCGCTGCGGAATTTTGGAGGATAGAGGCGTCTATTCTGGTTTTCCTGAAGGCTTACTGTAACGGTAAAATCTACTACACTTCACGTCGTAGGTGATGTAGGCAGGTGTGGACTCTCCTTTGAAGATGATCACCGGCTTGGCAGAAACTGGTGGAGTTTCCGTCTTCCATTCAGAGAACGAAGACCTCTCTGTTGCCGGTGGCCCAGGTGTAGCCGTCACAGGACACCACTTCATAGGGCAGGGAAAAAACCCGGCAGTAAGGTCGCACCGCTCCGGCGATGTGCTCCCTCACACAGGGTCTCTATGATGATGATTTTCTCCGCCTTCCTTCTGTACGGGAATGCCCTGAGGAAGGCGTTGTTGATGGTGAGCCCTCTCTCCACCAAGGGCTCCGCCTTCTCAATGCTGTTTTCGCAATGAAATTTAGTTGTGGGGAAAGAAAGTATTATTTTATTAGTTATTATTCACTACAAAATTGGTGAAAATATTCCTTTTAGCATTGAATTCTCATTCGCCTACAATTATCGACTAAATATTTAGTTATCGCTGAGAAAACTAATAACATATCGCGTGAATATAGATGCTGATTATTTAACAGTGGAAACAACTTAGGAAAATTTATTATTTATAAAGTTCCCTAGTTTTAACGTCTATTTTGACGGGAGAGGCGACCTTTGTCTCTTTAAAGTTTCCTTTGTTGAGGATAGAATTATAAATAAGTACTGTGCTTATTTTATATCACATAAGTCAAATTTTCCAATTAGCGACTTCAAGATGGGAAAGGTTTGGGATGACCTGGCTCATCAGTGGACAGAGAGTTATAGAAGATTATATAACTCTGACAAATATATATTTTACAATTATAAGATGACACAATAGGAATATTTGTAGTAGGTACCAACACTTATGTCAAATTTTCGGGGCTTCCAGTTAGCCTAGATTGGAATCAAGAGACTACGCCAATGAGCCGGTTATAGTAGGATGACGTTTTTACAGAATTGACGTTCTATCATGCACAAACAGTCGTCTTCTGAATATTCTGATGATTTTCTTTCCAAACCAAAGTAAGATACAAAGGTTTATGGTAGATTATCTGATATTCAGAGTGAATGGATATTTACAGTTTCCATCGACGACTTAATGCGCACAGCTGTACAGTGTTATTCGAAATTGTGCTTCTTACTTGATATGACTCGGCCTTAATTCTAAAGAATCCAGCAGCATGAGCTAAATTAACTTAATTGGACTTAGCTCAATCGCCGCAATTGATCGCATTAAGGCCAGCAGTCGAGATGGAAATTGAGACTAATCACGGCCCAGAAATTGTATGAGGAAAAGACAAATCTATTTTCCTAATTCGGGTTAACAACAATTTTCTATTCCTAGAACTATTGTGAAACGACCAATTGAAAGCCTTATTTTCACTTCGAATATTTTGTTTTATATTTTTAAGTTAACAACTAAGAATCACAATGGAAAGGCACATAGATAAATTTAGCTGATTTATGCTAAGAAAGGCATTTTTAACGAAATCCTGTGATAATTGTGGTGGTTTGATTCAAAATATCAATTATTAATATTTTATCCCGACTACTGAAGACAGTAAAATTCGATGAAACCATGGACATAAGTTTTACCTTTTAATTTTTGAGTATAAAATTCCTGTGTTTATTCCCACAGGTTGACTTGGTATACGTCTTTGTTGACTAACTATATATAAACGATTTTAAAAAGTATATCACACACATTTACATATAATTAATATTTGATATTTAAATTATTTTCGACGCGTATGTTTCTTTTTAAAATAAAACAATTTTATACTGCCCTTACTGATATTTAAATAATGAGAGGGCCTGGATCATCAGTGGCAAACCCTCCCAGCGGTTTCGCCAATTTTATTTACCATACCGCTGTAATATTACACACAGACACATTACACAGCTTTTCTTTTATACAGATACTGAAGCTAAACTCTTGGAAAATGTATTTTAAATAACTATGAACATAAGATTTGAGGACCCTAGTGCATCATATTAATGTTGTTGTCGTGTCCAATGAAGAGCTTCAGATGTCCCAATGCATCTCAATCACAGCAGTCGCAATGTCCACTATCTTGGGTGTGTAAAGCTGCTGCTCTGGGTCTATGTCAATTTTATGCAAGGCTGTGGCCATTGCTGGGCATGAAAATATGTGGGTAGGTGTTAGCTCCACACCAGGACAGTTTTTGCATGTACTATATGTTCTTGTGCCATCTGGATGTATTGTCATTCCTTTATGTTGTTTTGTTCTAAGTCTTGTTATAGTTTTGTCATTTTTCTCTCAGAGTTTATTTCGCATACATCATATTAATAATTAATATTTAATAACCGATTCTCATGCAGTTGCTATTTCCTCTTATTCTAAGAATATATGATCAAAGAGAGAATGAATCCAGAATAGCAAATTAACACGAAAGGTGCAAGTGTTCCATTGGATGAAGTACACATATGAAAGATTAAATAGGTGATCCATATTCGCTCGTCCGCCTAAAAAGTGCGACTAAAACTAAATTTACAATCAAATTATCACGGCCATCTAAATTTCTTCAATAGTTAGTTCAATATAATAAAAAATAATTAACGCTAAAATTCACACACATCATTACCCACCGAATTAACGATTACAAAGAAATTTGGCGTTAATACAAACTAAGGTGCAAGGAGAAAAATCTCCAGTAGGATTACAATGTTAGTTCAACATTTAAATGGCAGTCCATATATATCACCTGCCGAAAGCGCGATTGTAAAAAATTTCATCACAAAAGCAAATCAGCACGGAATGGGAAAATGCATCATAAGGGGATTACGACATCGTTTCAAATAATAAATTGATACTCCGCATAAATATCGTCCACCGATTACAAAGAATTTTGAAACAATTACAAATCAACACGAAATGGGCAAGTGTCCCATGGGGGATTACAATATCATTTCAAATAATAAATTGACAGTCCACACAATATCTGTATCGCTCGCCGCCGAATGCGATTACAAAGAATCTATTTTAAGAGGATTATCTTTAATCTCTCTTCATCTCATTCTATTAACTCCTTCTTCTCCTCCTAAAACTGGCGCATATTGGATCCATATATTGGTTTTTTTCTCGCTCTTCTATATAAATTCTATTCGGGTGTGAGTTGTATGGATTCTTTTTACATAGAAATTGCCTCTTCTCACATCATCCAGGTGAGAGAACCATGTAATATAAATCAAATATTTCTCGAAATATATATATATAAACACACTAATAATTAATGCATACTATTTCTCATTCCAATATATATTATCAATTGAAAAATAATTGAATTTTCAGTTTAATAATATCCAATCGTGTAGCAGTATAAATGAACATCTCTAAATATATTTATATCGCGTATAACAATTCTCTTCTTTTTCTCTAATTAGATTTCTAGAGAGAGAAAGAGAGAGAGTAAATAGAATATATAATATATAGAAGATTGAATATATATATGTGATACACTATATTTGTAATGCTGTCTCTATTACCTTACACCTACTTCTTTTTCTATCGACAGGGGTCTCGCACATATAATCTCACATGCACATAGCCGTGGTACTTTCTGGCCATTTTCTGAGTGCGTATCTCTTGAAGTATGTTTCTAGGTATAAGTCCCTTTGGATGCGAGTATTTATTTAGTGTAGTATAAGTACGTCGAAGATCGATTTGCCTTCTCGCAGAGAATTTGGGAGAGATTGGCGGAGGACAATGATCACTCACTAGAATCGAGCATTGGGTTGAGGTCGTGGTTATTGGAATCCACACACATAGTTACAGTAAACCTCTACTCATCCACTTAATCCATTCTTTGCGGTTAGGTATTTTCACATTCATGTATAGATCCATCGTGCACTAGAACATATTGAAGGGAATAGAAATGAAGGAATTTGTCATTGTATCTCTCTTTTCACTCTAGTGTCCTAGATCTTTGTAAAAATCTAAGAAGTTAGGACGATCTCTCTCTTAGACATTTAGTCATTCTAAGATTGTCAACCACCCACCTAAGGCAAGTCAAATGCCCGAAATATTGATATGTTCTCTAATAAAGGCATTGTTCAATATTTTGATTTAGTTAAACCTTTCTTTGTAAAGTTATATATTCTAATCGGCTTCGATGAGATAGATTAGATAACTAGCGCTGCTAAATGGCAGTTCCTCTTATTCGATAAATTTAGGTTGAGATTCTACAGAGGTTGTGGCCATCAGTTAAGGCAGGTTGTCTGGTGAGAGTTGGACTTTCAACAAATCGATTCTAGGGTTTTGATAATACGTATATATTTCCTGATTTTAGTAACTTCAATCATGGCTTATTCAGTTTTCACCCCCTCAGCAACTTTGGGACTCGCACATTCCTCTTAGGAACATCACAGGTAAGATCTCTATCGTTAAAAATCGTCGAATTCAACTTTAAAAAGCTTAAAGGTAGCTCAAAGGAACCTTGTGATTTACGTGTTAACTGTGATAATTGATTTCAAACGATTGATTGTACTCATATTTGTACATGTGGTTTTAAAAATCACTCAGATTAATGTTGATTGACACATTTTTTAAGGTGGGTCTCTTTTTATACTTATAGCTTTTGGAGGAAGAGAATAGTGAAATATTGGGAAAGAGAATTAAAAAAATATATCATACAGACTCTAGGCAAATATAGTAGTATGTTCATGGTAAATATTATTCCTTCTTTCTAATAGTAGTATGTGTACACTTACATAATACATTTTATAAATTATTATATTTTGTATTTAGGATTAATCTTTCACCGCCGTGGGAGATGCAGGATCCCGTCGCAGAAAGTTTTCGGGGCCTAGGCGATGTTGTGATGCCACCCACCCCTCCATTAACATGCGGTAGAAAATGCTGGAAGCAGAAAATTAAGAGGAACAAGAGCTGCTCCAGCGTAATGTCCTCCCATTACATTCACGCAACTTATCTAAGGACTTCTTCCTAATTGATATGCGCATTAATTTGATATGCGACCTATCTCGCTCACACGGCGCATCGATTCTCGATTGGATATTTTATCTTTTGCCGCTGTAAGATCGAACATCTTTGATATGTATCTTAATTCTTGGACGGCATCTCACGATGTCAACCACTCCTAGCGCCTTTCAAAAACTTGTCATTTTGGAGATACTAGAGATACATTCTGATGTGCTCTCCTGTACTCATTATCTTATTTGCATCAGATTGATCATGTTGAGCATATAAGATGGTACCAGGAGTTGTGAAAATATTCAGGAATTTATGTTGAATAAGAATGGGAAAAATTTATTATCTTATTTCCATCTATTAAATAAATATTGAAATTTGATGCTTTCTAAAGTCAATTACTAGTGACGCCTATAGGCGATACATTTACTGATATATGTAATCAGTTTTAATAAAAT
>CP092886.1:33841210-33901339 GCA_030710605.1 Cordylochernes scorpioides | reverse complement strand
TAAATATTTCAGCTTCCGCCATTGGACAATTAGATCTATACGAGTCAAAATAAAAGCGGCGGGGGACGATCATAAAGAATTTCGAACTTAATAAAATTTAATATGAACTCTCTTAGCGGCTTCGCTAATTTAATCCACTAGACCGCGCTTTGTAGAGCTCTAATACTCTGTTGGACGATTATGCTTATATATGTTTTTTTTTTTGCTTATCCCTAGTACACGTGGTACAGGCCATGATAATCATGGTGGGTAGTTAGCGACTGCTTTTTACTGTAAGCGCACCACATGTCTAAAATGTGTAAAGCAGTTCGACTTTGCACTTACAAATATGCCAGAGCCCCGTTTGGTTACTTGCACTCGCTGGTGGGGTTGGACTTTTGCAAGAATCGGGGGCCATTGGATCATTTTTTTTAACAGAAAAAAGTGTCCAATGCGGGAATCGAACCCGGGTCATAGTGGTCGAAAACCAAACGGTTTACCAGCCTTCCACCGACCCCCGCTTATATATGTGAAAACACTGAAGGACTGAATCTTTGTTATGGAATTTTAGCAAACTAACGCAAACGCAAACGCAAACTTTTGCGTTGTTGGCTGGGTTGAGTGGGTATACAGAATTTTAGACTTACGTGATCTGAAAGTATATTAAAAATCAACTACGGAATTTGAAAAGAAATTTAGAAAGTCTTAAATTATGTAGACTTTTCTGAATTGTTAGATGGATTAAGTGTACAAAATATTTCAGACTTCTATGTGGTATGTAAGTATATTAAAACTTGGTCACAAAAATTAAGAGGAAATATAGAAGTAAGTTCAGTCCCTACCACCCCGTCCCTTGGAACTTCAGCCGCTCATTACGCCAGAGAAACGGTGCGCCTTTCTTTGATAGGAAATATGCAAATTCTCTTCTCTAGTCTATTCCTGACCCCTACGGCCACCTAGAAGTCTGAAAGTTTGCATACTTTGAATTTTAGTAGGAATTAAATAGTCTATAGAATACCAGACTTTTCTACGTGGTCAGGAAGTATATTAAAAATTATCCCAAAATTTGAAAAATATGGAAAAAGTCTGAACCTAGAAGTCTGAAATTTTGTCATCTTGCATTGTTAGCTGGATTAAGCGAGTCAATAAATTTTCAGTCTTCTCTGTGGTCTAGAAGTATATTAAAATGGATCATAAAATTTGAAAATATAGAAATTAAAATTAGTTCATTTTCGACCACCCAGAAGTCTGATATTTTGTAAATTTACAATGTCATCAGGTTTGAGCAAGTGTGCCAAATTTCAGACCTGTACCCAGTACTCTGTAAGTATATTAAAATTCATTATAAGATTTGTAGATAGATAGACAGAACAGCAGAAAGAAATTAATTAAATAATACAGGAGTCAAATCGACTTTCCTCGTTGTGTGTGTGGTGTGTTCCCCGGGTTAATTTTATTTAAATATTACATTTGAAAGAGTTTTGAAAATAGAGCAATCCATAAATAAATCTTTAATTAAAAAGGCATATATGTTGTTGACACACATAAATATGTTATAATACCTTGATAAAGGTTGGCGTTCAGCCAACTGAAATATTGGTAAAATAAATGATATTTTGATCGAATATATGCCTTTTTAATTAAACATTTGGAAGAGTATAAAACATGAAACATGCTCTTGCTCTGCGTCACCTGGAATTCCTGATCTATAATTATTGTATACTTCACTTATTTACTTCTTGTTTGCTTCGTATCTCTCTCTTGTCTACCTCTCGGCTATTTCTCGTATACTTCTTCATTACTTTCTATATTCTTCTTGAGTATTTCCTAACAATGTTTTTTAAAATAATTTTTGTCTACTTCTATTCTACTTCTTATATACTTTATAGAAACAATATGAAACAGAGTTGGCATGGTTGATAAACCGCTTGACTATGGATCAGAAGATTCTAAGTTCGAATCTTGACAGGCCTGTTTTTAATAGTTGTAGAACTATATCTTTCAACGCATTTTGTGACATGTTTTCACATAATATTTTTGACGGTTAGCCATCGCAAGAGCATGAACTATGCTAAAAAGTGCTCGATGCGGGTTTCATACCCGTAGCTCTAGTTATAGAATATTGGAAACTTATACCGTCAGACCACGAACCCCTCTCACATTAATTCAGATATAGGACACCAATATACTACCAGAATGTAATCCCTGCCACATAAGAACAAAACTTGTCATCTGTCTAATGGCGAAATGGTTCAATGATAATAAACCATTAACCGGCCATTTTCTGAATTTATTATGTTTATGAATACCAGAATTCTCATACAGAAAGTGATTCCCGTAATGTGAAAATAATTAAGCTGGTTGAACTGTCTTATAATGAAATGGTTCAATGATAATAAACCATTAACCGGCCATTTTCTGAATTTATGATGTTTACGAATACCAGAATTCTCATACAGAAAGTGATTCCCGTAATGTGAACATAATTAAGCTGGTTGAACTGTCTTATAATGAAATTGTTCAATGATAATAAACCATTAACCGGCCATTTTCTGAATTTATGATGTTTACGAATACCAGAATTCCCTTACAGAAAGTGATTCTCGTAATGTGAAAATAATTAAGCTGGTTAAACTGTCTTATAATGAAATGGTTTAATAATGATGAACCATACAATGGCTATCTTCTAAATTTCAAAATTGAAAAAAGTTTCGCGGCGTTTTGATTTTACTAGAAATAATGGATTAGTCTATTAAATGTTTCTTTTTTATGGATTTTGGGTAAAAGGTCTCCCCTTCTTTTTTTTATATCGGTCGACTCCAAAGTGTCGAAGAATTTCAACTATTTTCGATCGATTTTATTGATTAGAAATTGATCAAGAGATTCAATTTTCTCACAATTATTTCAAAGGTTATCAATTTTATTTGAAGTTTTTATAATTTATTTTTGGTCTCCCAATTTTATAAATTAGATTACTACATATTTATAAATATTTTGTTTTTATTTACATTTCTATCACGTCTTTGTCAACAGTTGAAAAAAAACGAAATTAGTCAATTATAATTTCCATTGAAGTTTCTAATTGAAAAAATAATTACTAAGAGTTTCGTTTGATTAGAATGTAAGAAACCTTTCTATAAATATAGATATAATTCTCTTATACTATCCAAGAACGTTTTGAAAATCTCTCTTAAAATCAGCAAATATTTTATCAATATGAAATATATTCTCACATTTGGTGATAATTTAGACTAAAGGTTATTAATTTAATCCTATTTATTGGTTTTGGAATTATTTTTGATTCGAAAATTGAACATATATTTATATAATATTTTACTCGACGTTTCAGTTATCGGCTGTCTCTCTTTGTTCTCTCACATTATCTCAACCTTCTACTTCAATGGGAAAACACAGAAATAAATAAGCTTATATATAATGCAAATGGATCTCACACTAAATTAAGAAGATAAATATAAATATGAAATATCTATTGAAGATAATATATATAAATTCCCTGCTTCCATTACGTGTGTCGTTAATTTACTTAACAAATGCATACTATATTATACTGTTGCTTCGGACACGGAATGCCGTTTGGGTTCTCTGTCTAGTCAGTATGGTATAAATAATTACCTATTAGTTTGTAAGGGGAAGAATCTATGTTTGCGCTATATTACAGTGGTTCTTAATGAGATCTGGTTCATCAAAAACGTCTTGCTCCCAACCTCCTACGTCAGAAGGATTTTTGGCGACGTCTTCCACATCTTCAGGCTAGTCCACTTAGTAACACTAGGAAGAAACTTTGATTTTCTCGCACCGCGGATGTCACACCGACTTGTATGGTACTCAGCCGAATGATAGCGGACTACTGAAGTCGTACTGAGGCTACTCAGTCGTCACTGCCGACCGACACACTCTCCGATGTCCACTTTCGCGGAGCAATCGTACAGTCCAGTCGTCTACAGTGCAGTCCTGCTCTGCTAACCCGCCTGGACCACCAATCGCCAACCGTGTTATACTGATTGTCTTCTGCCGTTGTCCTCCTCAGCCGACCTCTTGCCTTAACCCTCGGTCCTACCGGGGACTGCGGCATTACCTTGTTTATCTCACCGCCCACGTAGTCTTGGCTGATGGGACCGGGGAGCCAGATGCTTCAATACAAGGTTGATGGACGAAACCGCTGAAAGGGCTCTCCACTGATGAGCCGTCCCAATGATATTGACATTGTAATATATAATGTAGCATATAAACTACAAATATTTTATCTTGAATAATCAGTATATAATAAAGATATAGTTTTTAATTATGAAAAGAAGCGTTATAGAAATATTTTCTCAATTTTTGCAATTAAAGATGTGTTATGAGAGAGATGAGTTGATAATTATATTAGATTATTAACTTTAAAATAGCGTTTAAAATATGTTTATAATTTTCAGCGATAGAGGGCTATGGTAATGTGTTAATGATAATATTTTTTAAATGTTGTCTAACAGGCTCTTTTGTGATTTTCGGAAGAGCCATGCTCGAGGCACTATATCTTTAATTTAGATAATAATTTCTACAGTCCTAAAAGAGAGCATATGTTCATAAAGGTCGTTCAAAACAATTTATTATATTCAATAGCGAGTGCAGGGTATGTAAGAAATTCAGTCCAATACAGTTTGAAAAAAAAAAGTTAATAATGATATAATTACCTTGTGTTAATAATAATAAAATTCGCATATTTTATGGCCAATAAAATATTATAATGGTACCAAAAAATATACGAATGAATCTATATCATCAATAATATTTATTGATAAATAAAACTCTCTATATAAAAATACAAAAATAAATTTCCAAAAACAATATCCATTAGGTAAACATTCATTCAGGTAGAAACCAGGCTAAACCGGTTCATTCGGCTAATACCAAAATTTATTTATTTTTATTCTCTTAGATATTTATGTATAATTGAAAAACTAAAATAAAATGCGGTCGCGCACACATATAATGAGCTTGTTAGGGGTGAAAAAGTTCCCAATTACCTTATTAGCAACCAATTAGAAGGTTTGACGACGTGCCTCTTACTTCTGAGCGTTTAACCGGAGCAATATGGGAATTCACAGACGTCAAGAAACATAACGTGGCTTGGCAGGCATCAGCAGGCAAGGTGTCACCTAGCTTTAAAAAAAAGACCTATCACTTCTCCTGCGGGGTGACGTGAATACCTAATTTCTCTTTATTGACCAGAAGCTCTATCTCTGGGGTCCGAGAGCAAACAGAGCTTATGGTTAGTCCACAACATTTTTATGTGTGCAATATTGACCGTAGAAATAAATACTATAACATTCAATATATAGTGTTATAGTGCTCAATCATTATAGTTTCGTGGGGAGTGATGTGAATACATAATTCCATCTTATTGGTCAGAGGTTTTGGTTAGTCCTCAACATTTTCATGTGGGCAATATTGATCGTAGAAATAAATACTATAACATTCAATATATAGTGTTATAGTGCTCAATCATTATAGTTTCGTGGGGAGTGATGTGAATACATAATTCCATCTTATTGGTCAGAATTTTTGGTTAGTTCACAACATTTTTATGTGGGCAATATTGACCGTAGAAATAAATACTATAACATACAGTGTTATAGTGCTCAATCATTATAGTTTCGGGGAGTGATGTGAATACCTAATTCCATCTTATTGGTAAGAGCTTGCGGTTAGTCCTCAACATTTTCATGTGGGCAATATTGACTGTAGAAATAAATACTATAACATACAGTGTTATAGTGCTCAATCATTATAGTTTCGGGGAGTGATGTGAATACCTAATTCCTTCTTATTGGTAAGAGCTTGTGGTTAGTCCTCAACATTTTCATGTGGGCAATATTGACCGTAGAAATAAATACTATAACATACAGTGTTATAGTGCTCAATCATTATAGTTTCGGGGAGTGATGTGAATACCTAATTCCATCTTATTGGTAAGAGCTTATGGTTAATCCTCAACATTTTCATGTGGGCAATATTGACCGAAAAAATAAACCATAAAGCTAACCAATAAAATGGAATTAAGTATTCACTTCTCTTTTCGAAACTATAATGGTTAAGCACTATAACACTGTGTTATAGTAATAACACACATACAGTGTTATAGTGTTCAACAATTATAGTTTCGGAAAATGACGTGAATACCTTAATCCATCTTATTGGTCTGAGATTATGATTAGTACACACAACATTATCGTGTGGGTAATATTGACCGTAGAAATAAAACACTCGAACACAAGTGTTCGAGTGTTTAAATATTATATTTTCGTAGTGACGTGAATACCCAATTCAGTTTTATTGGCCCGATCCCCAGGGCCCTAAAGAAAACAGAACTTAGTCTCATCATTGTCGTGGGGGCAAATTGTGCCGTATAAAAAAAACGTTATAACATATATAATATTCAAAAAACCGTATATAGAATTCTGGAAATGAATAATTTACAGAGCAAACAAAATAAGAAAAATCTGAACACTGTAAAATCAATGCATTAATATCTACCCTAATCTAAAAAAGAGGCATCGTTTTGATTAAAAATTTTGATTAAAAATCTTTAACGAATAATACACGACACCACATTCTCATATTTTAAAATTATTTTTTAAAATAAGCTACTTTCCTAATTAAAATCAATATTCTGCTCTCTACTGAAGCAGAAGATGAACGTTCCCGTAGTTTATTCGCTAAACAACCTTATTCCAGGATAAAAACATAACTTTCAATCCTATAATTTAAAAAAAATCTCTGAAAGACCTCTATATGAAGCAAAGAATAACAATATAGATCAATAACTTGTATGCTAATTCTGTACATATTTAAAATATCTTTCTTTATTTTCTTCAAAATTTTTGTTTATCTTTAAAGTGCAAGTGTCCTTAGGGTGTCTTTAGCGCTCTAATTCGAAATAATAAAAAAATATATAAATATTGATCTTTAATATCATATATCGTGTTTCAGGTAAAAATTAGAAATATAATTTGAAGGATATATGTTATAATTTTAATTTGTTAAAATATTCTGGAAATTGATACTTAAAATTAGATTTACAAAAATATATGACTGAGTGTGATAGTGAAATAATTGTAGAATAATATATGTATAATATATGAAGGTTATTCACATATTAAACAAAATGTTAACGTGAGATTCAATCCCAATTCCTGACTGTCGGGAATCGAGGGTGTTACCCACTCGTTCACAGCCTTTTATGTTTTACATAATTGAGTAATATATAAATACTATATCAAAGATTAAATCATCTTACGGTAACTTTCCTATAACCCGCACAAGTCAAATTTATATAATGACTATACGGAAGATGAGAAAATATATTGAGAGGTTGGCTTATTAGTAGTGAATATTTGAACAGTTTTTCGCGCCAATTGGGAAGTGTCACCATTGATGATGAATCAAACTTCCCAATCTTTTATTATCACGGTTTAGTAATAAGGAAATCCGTCCCATATGATTTATTTTAAATAATAGAGAAATATATTTTTTATTTAAAATGTATATGGCTCTATTGGTTCAGTTTAAATAATGATTATGTTTAATTTGTCTCAACAACTATGATAGTGTTTTTTTATGGCAGTGGTTTTTCTACTCCGTTGGTAGTTGGTTAAAGTTACCGCCTCGAGATCGAGAGAAATAAAGCTATATCTTCGAAAGCATCAAACCTACTCGTATAAATGTAGATATTTCTAGTGCTCAATTGTAGTGAAACCACAGTTATCATGCGGTGATTTATTGGATATCTTCCCTCATTGCCACTACTCACCAGTTGAGACGATCTATTCAAATATTATCACAAGTACAGAGATTCTCAGATACCTAGTTTAAGATTGTTGTTCATGTAAATTGCGGAGTTTCGTAATAACAAAAGAATAAAATGTATTTTTATTAAAATTAGTTATAGAAGCTTTCGGTCAAACTCTTTATCAGCTTGATGTATTTGCAGAGTAGAAACATATTCAGTAAATCATTTTTATTTTAAATGTATAGAAATATAACTCTCCAATTTCCGAAGGTCTCATTCAAATATCGCTAGAGTTATAAAATTCAAAAGTTCATTACATATTTCCGTGCATATAATAATTTATATTGGTGAATTAAAATATTTCAGAGCTTGTCAGCCTATATGATCCCGTGGCCAAAACGGTTATTAATAGGGTAGTGAATTAATAGCGGAAAGAGACTCAAAGAATTCTCCTGCTAGTCGCGCTAAAATAGAATAAATTTCTCAGAATTGTCGTGCTAGAAATATGCTTTAATTGCCTGACCGTTCTGCTAATTTTGTTTCATTTAAACGTTGAAATTCTGTGAATTCCTTAAACCCTTCCGCGAAACATTCACAGCTCAAGTTATTAGGTTTTTAATCTTAAAATGTATTCCTGTATTATTTTTTGTATTATCCCTAGTACACGTGGTACAGACCATGATAATCATGGTGGGTAGAAGTTGCGACTGCTTTTACTGTAAGTGCACCACATGTCTACACATGTGAAAAGCAGTTCGACTTTTGCATTTACAAGTGAGCCAGAGCCCCGTTTGGTTACTTGCTGGTTTGGTTGGACTTTTGCAAAAATCGGTGGCCACTGAAGCATTTTTTTAATCAGAAAAAAAGTTCCCAATGCGGGATTCGATCCCGGGTCGTAGCGGTCGAAAAGCGACGGTTTAGACCACCCTTCCACTGACCCCCATTTCTATATTATGATTTTTTAAAAGTAGAAATTAATTTAGTGAGCTGAAGCGTAGAGAGAAATACGTTTCTGGCTGCAGGATGAATCTTTAGCGTTTTGTAAATTTCAAGATAATCTTTTACTATTCACATTCTTCTTCATAATACGCCATTGTTTATTACGATGCAATATATTTCGGAACCAAGTTTGTTCGGTACCCTGGCTGCAAAGTGAATCTTAAGCGTTTACAATATCAGGGTATATTGCCACTTTACATTCTCCTTCATGATATATCATTTTTTACTTCGACGGAACCAAGTTTTTTCAGTTTCTCGAATGCAGAGGGGATTTGAACAGTTTTTAAAATATTAGGGTATTTTGATTATTCGCATTTTCTTCTAATTTTATCTCATTTTAAAACAGAAGTACATTTCTCAACATATTTTCTTTAGCTGTCTGGATGCAGGAACAGCCTTGAAATATAAAGGATGCTTAGCCTTTTCTACTCTCTTTTTGTTCTGATATTTACCATTGTTTTCTTGGAAGGATATTGAATCGTTTTAATCTCTCTCTCAAATTAAATATAATGTCAGAACTCGAGACAGGTCTGATATTGTTTTATTCGGTCAGATGTGAGGCCTACATTATCAAAATGCTAATTACATTTTCATCTAACATGACGTCTCGAGATATCGTTCAACCAGCACGTATCATACACTATGTACGTATATTTTTCAAAAGTTGTTTTTCACACACAAATAATGTAATATATTTCTCTCGATATCATATAAGTATTCTTAAAATATTGTAGCAAAGTATTTATTAACAGATTATCAATTTTGATATTTTAATATTTTGCTACTCTGTATACTTATCTCATTGCTTATCTTTTGTTTATTATTCATAGTTTGTTCTTGCCTTAAATAAATTGCTGTGTCATCCTGAAGTTTGTCTTTCCTAATTTTTCACGTCGCAATATGTAAATAATAATTTGTATCAAAATAGTATTTATCATTAATTTGTTAACGTGATACTCCTGTTAAAGGACTGACAAGTCCGAAAGCTTGAAAATAAAAGATTTGCACAAGAAACTTAACCCTGGAAGCTTCGTTTATTTTATTATATTGTTGCACCCAGTTGCAGCTTTGCAGAGTCGTCGACCTTGGTTTCTTCCTTCTTGGTGTTATACACGTTTCCCGAGCGGGTTTCCATAGTCAAAGCAAATAAATAAAAGTAAATAAATGAAATTAAATAAAAATAAATTACATTTTAAAGTTATTGCGTTTATTTATTCTTGTCTTCCTCGTAGGTCGCGATCCGCAGTCTTCGTATAGGTCCTCTCTCGCTCCAATAACCAATCAAGATATATGTACAATAAAATATTTCAAAAGGAATGAAACTATAAAAAGGAATGATGATAATCTAAATAATCTGTTTTAAACAAAAATAAATAAATACAGTGGACCCTCGGTTTACGAGCACCTTGGAGTACGAGCTTTTCGCAGTACGAGCAAAATTTTTTGAAAAATTTTACCTCGGATTACGAGTGAAATTTCGCATTACGAGCAACTCGTGATGGTTGCCCGTAATCGTGATGGATGAAAATTCACTGGGATCCCTCCCTTCAGATCAGATTCGGGAAATATGTAAAATGTGGGAAACTGTGCAATTGTTCGTAGCAAGAAGAATTGCCCGAGTTTCAATTATTAAAAATAAGAAATTAGTTTCGCACTACGAGCGTTTTGGAGTACGAGCATGGCTCTGGAACGGATTATGCTCGCAAACCGAGGGTCCACTGTATATAATTTAAATTTTAAATATATTAAAATAATATTATATATAATTTTTAAAATACGCGCATTAATCATGATGCAACAATATCTAACATTATAAATATTTTTCCAGTTAATTTACTTATATTGTCGTTTCTTGTATGCCCATATCTTGTAGTTATATACAGTGTGAAAAATGATAGCAAGGATGGAAAAGACGCATTATTTATCTGTGTGTTCCATATGACTAGTTGAAAATACTGCAGGCATTCTATCTTTAGACATTTAATTATTTAAAAAGTATAATTAGACATTTTAAAATATTGTCCTCTTATTAAAAGGGCTTGGCTTGAAAAAAAAGTGTAACTAATTAATTATGTGTGTGTAAATGGAGAAATATTTAATTTTTACTACTCTAATTATAATGGAAGAATGGTTTTAATATTTTCCTTTATTTTAATTTTTGTCACTGATCATGATAAATTCGAATGGACACATTCTGTATCGACCCAGGATATAAAAAATTACAATAAGTAGAGATAATATTTACAATAGACATATTCATGCAGCTTGAGGAACTACACTACTATGCGACTTGATTTACACCAATGTAAATAATTAATAAATTACTTTAGACAATAACTCATTGTAAATGTCTCAACTTGATCAACTTTCTCTCTCCACGATACTAATTATTACAGATAACTTCATTAAATCAACTTCCATCATTGCTTAACATATTGTAAATAACTTCCTTGCGGTTTCTTCTATCTTTTTATGTTGTTGCTTATTTGTTTAATGTATATGTTTATTTAATGCTCCTTTTCTTAATTGTTTATTTTCTTTCGATAATTCTGTCACCTACTGTACTACAATATGAATTATTGTAAATAGCCTTCACGTGCAATTAGCCAGATCGGATATAGCCTGTCTTATTTGCAACTGGTGATAAATAAAATAATATTAAAAATACAACTTTAAATATCGGTAAACAACTGGCATAATGTTTGCGTCAGTAGGGACTATAGACATTGAACATGGAGTTGGGATGTTAGAATAAGTTTACCATCATTAGAAAGACTGTTCATCTGCAGAAAACTGAGTTATTAGAAATAAGCTTGCCCGGAAAAAGGACTATAGTCATAGGGAATGGAGTTGGGACGTTAGAATTCTGAGACAACGCTCTCTGAACTACTTGAAAAATTTCACAAATTTCAACTATCAGGTAACAAATTATATGTGCCTATTGTTGAAGTATCAATTCCAGATGTTTCTACGATGCAATACTTTTTTTTTGCTTATAATTTTAGTATTGTCTATGAAAATTGGCATATCTGCCTATATAGCGCGGCATTGTTGGATTGTTTAGTAGGCTAGCGGTTAATTGGATAGGACAGGCCGGCGTGAGCTGCTGATGTATCTATAATTTGATCATTTTGTCCTTCTTTTAAAGTTTTATACTTTTAAGTAATAAAGGATCTTTCTCTTTCTCTACGAATCTATAATATTTTCCCAACACCTATAATTATAACTATATTATTAATTGATAAATACTACTGTTGTGAAAAAATAGTACAAATGTGAGATATTGTACTGGGATAAAGTAATAAATTAAGAAAAAGGCATCTCCTTTTCGTGCAATTAAGGAATAATTAAAAATCAACGAGAATAGTTGATATTTATTCCGAGTGATGGCCCAAGCCATCAGCAACTTTCAGTTGCACGATAAGGAGATGTTTTTTCTTAATTTATGCACCTTATCCCAGTACAATATCACATTTGTACTATTTTTTCACATTGTGTAGCGTTCTCACGCAATTCTGGCCTTAACTACCCGTTTCATGATTTTTCAGGATGATGAGGGCCAGCAGCCCGAAACGCGTCCGTGGTTAGCTTTTCTTGATTAATCAAGAATGGGTATTTGGCCAATTCGGGAATAATTAAAAATCAACGAGGATAGTTGATATTTATTCCGAGAGAAGGCGCAAGCCATCAGCAACTTTCAGTTGCACGATAAGGAGATGCCTTTTTCTTAATACTACTCTTGTGTGAGCCTTTTTTTATTCGGCTAATATATATATTAGTTGGTCGAATATAGGTTCTGATTCTTTACGAATCAATGTTACGGATATCGTTTAAGTGAATTTTACCCATGTTTTTGAATTCCTTTATATATTTAGGGACATATTTCCAGCAAAATATAATAGTTTGTCTAAAAAAAACGACGAAACAAAAATCTTAAATATAGGTTTAATTTAACACAAAGCAAATTGCACATAGAATAGATGCGACTTAAAAGATTTCTATATCAACCTGAAATTTCACCTTCTCTCCACTTTTAATTCAATATACATAGAACGACATTTGAAAATTATCCTGCATGTGTTTCTTTTGAACGAAAATTTTATTTTTCCGTTTATCATTACTCTTCACAATTCATCCTTTCATACTTCATCCCTAAGGTTAGAAATAATCGTTATTTCTCCTTGGAATAAATTTCGATTTTTCGTTCAAGAGAAACACATGCGGGATAATTTTCAAATGTCGTTCTACAATCACAAGCCGCATTATATTGTATGATCAATATATAGTTTTAAAAATAAAACATAGTTGATACCTTTTAAGAAATAAAAATTTCGTATTTACTGAATTTTTCTTTAAATCCCAAAATAGAGCTAGATAAATATTGTTTCTCTCTCATTGTTACAATGTAAAGTTTTTCTCATTTGCTACCTGATATTTTAGAAAATGAAATCTCTCATAGAAAGAAAGATATATTCTAATAAAACCTGACCTAAACTTGTCTTATTTCAAAAATGATGACATATGAATATGGAACAGTTTGATAAATAGTAAGATTCTATTGATAAATAGCTCGGTCGTTCGAGGGTAAACCGTCACATTAGGCTCGGCTGGGCTATACCCCGCTACCCCCCACGGGAATCAGATATCTTGTGCCGTGGATAAGGGAGGATCTACATGTAAATATACTTTAAACACAACCGCGGTATGAAATTTACATTGTAAATGATCTGTTTGTTTAAAGATAATATATTAGAGATATATTATACTAGCCGAATGACCCGGGCAACGGCCAGATTTTACCCGATTAAATGTTTTTATATTCAAATACTATTCGTTACAATTATAAATTGGCGCCGTGGATGTCATTCTTGTATAATATATAAATAAGTTTTGAAAATTGTAAAAAAAAAAAAAAATGCATCGGCCGGGAATCGAACCCGGGCCGCCCGCATGGCAGGCGAGCATTTTACCACTGAACCATCGATGCATATGAGAAATGGCCATATTTGGGTATTTATTCCATTCACAAAAGCAAACGGTGACAGAATTAAGAATTGATTGATGACTTTGATACTTGTATATTTTAATAATTATTTTACTCTGTTTTGATTAGAAACGAATCGAAGGTATATCATCATTATTAAAGGCTTTGTTTATAATGTTTATCGTAAAGATAGAGGCTGCCTGGCCGGCATTCATATTTCTTTATATAAAAAACACTTCGGCCAGTAAATCTTTTTATTGTCTCGACGTTTCGACAAAAATCTTTTGTTCGCTCCTGACGAGGACAAAAGATTTTTGTCGAAACGTCGAGACAATAAAATGATTTACTGGCCGAAGTGTCTTTTATATGAAGAAATATAATATTTATGTGTGCAAGAATTGGGAAAAAATAAAATAATTATAGTAGCATTAAATTTCTTATCTTTTAAAGATATCTAAATATAAAGCGCAATTTCTTATAGAATATAAAATAACTTTCACTATTAATCTTCACCCTATACTATGGTATACTTCACCCTATACTTTGGTATTCACCCTATGGTAATAGAAACTCATCAGTAAATACATTTAAACCAACTTTAAAACAATAAACGCTACGTGAAAAAATAGTATTGAGTGAAATTATGTGTGTTTTGTGTACTGGAAACTGATGGTTATATATATATAAAAAAACATCTCTTTATCGTGCAAATGAAATTTGTTGATAGCTTGCTCCATCTCTATCCGAATTAATATAAACTAATCTTTAGTGTCTAGTTATTCAATAATATTGGTCAAATACCGCTTGTATTCCCCTGAAGAGGGCCAACAGACCGAAACGTGTATTTAGTTGGTTTTTCTCGATTTATCAAAAAAGGGTATCTGACCAATATTGCCGGAATTCAACGATTGGTTGATATTTATTCCGATAGATGGAACAAGCTATGAGTAACTTGCCTTTTCTTAATAAAAAAACTACGTTGAAAACAAACAAACATTACAACTACTTTCTAATGATTTTAGTTAATTTATTCCAAATACCAATTTCAAAATTACAAAATACCAAAAGTAAAGAATTTTGTCTTTATAATGTAGCTGAATACCAGATTTGCAGTTATTCGAAGAAAAAGAAAACAGTTTAATAAAACTGAATGAAAAGGGGGAAAAAGTCGAAAATAAATTAAGCAACCAAACACAGGTCGACTTGAAAATTGTTCAGTTAATGGCGCTGCAAGTAGTCAAATGACCTAGCTACAGCAAATTGTTTTGTCGTTTTTACTATATACTTTCCACATTGTATTTTTAATAGCCTATATGTAATAAAAGCAAATCTTTGACTCTATATGTGTAAATTTCTTTAATTATTGATTTAGTATTTTTCGCGCGTGTGGAGAATAATTAAAAACATTTTAAAGAGAGAGAGAGTTATCTCAATTCTCTTAAATAAATATTATATTATTTTATTATAAATTATTTTATTATATTTTAAAATAAATAAAGCTTCCAGGGTTAAGTTTCTTGTACAACTTTTTATTTTCAATCTTTCGGACTTGTCAGTCCTTCAAAAGGATGATCACTTTAACAATTTAATAATAAATACATTTTATTATTATATGTTATTAAAATATATTATATTTAATTTTACATATATAATAATATTTAATTTAAAAAGCATGTATTGGATCAAAAATTACCAATATTTACCAAAATTTACCAATATTTCAGTTGGCTGAACGCCAACCTTTTTCAAGGCATTATAACATATTAATGCATACCTTGAAAAAGGTTGCCGTTCAGCCAACTGAAATATTGGTAAAATAAATGATATTTTGATACATTTTAAATAAAGATTTATTTATGGATTGCTCTATTTTCAATATAATAATATATACTGTATAATAAATATATATAAATATTATATTATAAATTTATTATAATATATAATATTTATTTCGTTATAAAAATATTCTAAAATAAAAATTATAAATAATAAAAATACAAATATGAAAATCTTTGAAATTTGTGCACATATATTTTTCAAATTTATTATTGTAAAAGGAATTGCAAAAGAATCCTACTCGTGTTTCAATCAAAGTAATTGCAGGTATTTATTTGAACAGAAAAAATATTCACTGAAATGTATTTTTTAAAATTTGTAAACTTTCCGTTTTTAGGACTCTTCTTCTGACGGTTTAATTTATAAAAACTTTCCAAGCAACGGTATAATGGCTTTATTATTGACCCGGGTCTTACATTTTGGAGATTGACTGTCAACCAATAGCACACATCTTTTGGCTTCATTTTGACGTGGGGAGGTAAGGTTGAAAGAACCTGAGTTAATTTGAACCTAGAATATTCTGGTTCGTATTCAGACGCGTTAATAGTTGCTCCACACCAACTACAATATAAATATTGTTTATATATAAAATATATAATTCTCTCATTCAAAACATATTCATATGTTTCATTAGCGCGCCCATCTGTTATGAGAATTTGAAGCTATTTTAGACGCGAATAATTCTTCAATTAGAAGAATCATACGCGTCTAAAATAGCTTCAAATTCTCATATTCATATGTACCTAATGGGAAAATATACCCCAAGTAGACAATGCGAAACCAAGTAGCATAGCAAGTACCAAGAAATAGAAGCATACGAGAAATAGACAAGATGATTTGATGATGGAGCAATCTATGTTTAAAGACGTGCTTATATAATTGGATAAACATTATCATAAATATATATTTGAAAAATATAATAACAAAAGGTTTTCAATTATTTTGTATGAAGATTATTTAGAGACTGTTCATAGAGTATTAGCCCGTTGAAGAGCAGTATATTTTGCTCGGAAGCTTGCAAATTCAAAATTAAAATAACCCTTCACCTGATTTTTATTTTTTCTTTTTCAAATATTTTCTGGGTAACTATTGCTCACATAAATATATATACACTAAAAAGGGCACCTCTCCCGTTAAAAATACATTAAAACAATGCATTCTAGTTCAGAATAGAACGTTATACAAGATGGTCCTTTGTTACAAAAAATAAACAACTCTCTATATATAAAGAAGAATATAGAATATCCAAAAAGTATACAAGAAGTATACAAGTAGCAGACAAGGAGTCTAGATAACGCAGAGCAAGAACTTGTATCTTGTAAAGATAGAGGCTACCTGGCCGGCATTCATAGTTCTTCAAATAAAAGACACTTCGGCCAGTAAATCTTTTATTGTCTCGACGTTTCGACAAAAATCTTTTGTCCTCGTCAGGAGCGAACAATTTCTGAATTCAGAAAAATTTCTAACGATTTGCCATATGTTTTAATTTTTGTTCACTCCTGACGAGGACAAAAGATTTTTGTCGAAACGTCGAGACAATAAAAAAGATTTACTGGTCGTAGTGTCTTTTATTTGAAGAACTTTTATCTTGTTTTTAACTTTCAAGCGCAGTATGTAAATACAAGTGACAAGGTGGAGAACCGTCCCCCACGTTGTGTATGAGGTTGTTTGACCTCCCGGCAGAATTTCCAATTATGATATGAAGATAGAATTAAACTAGCCAAGGTAGCAGTTGCAAATATCTGGCCAACTTGGAATATTTCATAAATTCAGTTTGGAACACATGAAATAAAGCTGCCACGAACCGACGAAGGCAATTGTCTGAAGCAACGGATGGCGTCCTGAATACGCCAAACCTGGGGTTTTGACATTCATCCGAGTTTTCTCGATGACAGAGGCGATCAGCAGATGGAGTATAGTTTTTAAATCTATTTTGACGTGAAATTGTTTCTTTAATTTTTTAATGATCGATTTACTTTCGACAAATTATCCCTTAATTAATTTAATTAATGCCACATCACCATTTATTTCATCTGGAGAAGAGTTATAAAAGTCGCATGCTAGCCAATTTATATATATATATATATATATATATAAAATAAAATTCATTGAAGTATATAAAATATATTTCTGATTAAATTTATTTTTTGTTTGGTAAGTTAGGGAATATTGACTAGGGATGACTGTTTGCAAATTGGAAAATGTCATGTTTACTTGGTAGGCCAATTAATGGAGTAGTCACAACGTTGTAGTTCCAGTCAGAATAGTCGTTCTCTTCAAACATCCCGCGGCTATAGACACTCTGGCAAACATCATTTGCATTTTCTTAGTGATCTCCCTTATCCCTTCTTTTATTAAGACATTATAATATACTTTCAACTAATATCTTTGAGTGATCCATTTACTCTTCAAACAGTGTACGTGTAGGTTTTATTTTAGAAAGGCTTCAATGTATGCAAGAAATCTAGAACATAATTCCTCTCTCTTTATTCATTAAATAACATCAATAATAAATATTATATTTGTAGAGCTTTAGAGCACTTCACATACATTATTTCTCAGTTTTAACACGTTTTAATATGAAAAAATATTTATTCTTGAAAAATTAATATATATAAATATTAATGGTATTCAATATTTTTTGTCCACTGAAAACTCAAGATTTACGTGGCCAATTCATATTAGATTTTCACTCTATCGTGTCAATTTCTGGATAATGAAATATATTTACATTAACTAAATATAGCTTCATTTTTTAGCTTCAAATATTTCGACGACGTCTTGTCAATTTTTTTCTGTTAGATACATAAATCCCAATCAGAAAAACAAAAAATGATTTCACAATAGAAGATTTTGATAACGCACTGGTTCTAAAGATGGAAGACAGCCTTGGGTTTCGGGAAAAGAGCTTGTATTCAATTGATTTTTTTTTTTGAAACGAGAGAGAGATAAGAGAAAGGAAGGGGTAGAGTGATCTGTCCGCCCAATGGTAGAGAAGGCGTATTTCTATTTGTTGCCATCTCAATAACTGATTACACACAGGGCAGAGAGCTTTTAATTTCCTGTTGGAGAAAAAGTACTCTTTCCTTGTTTAATCTAACCAAGATTGAATCCCCTGTTTTCAGGAAATTTAGAGACTCCAAATAGTAAAATTCTACCCGGGTAAATATATTCAAAGTATTTTAGAACTCGGGAGTGAAGAAATCTGACCTATCCTCGCCACAATTTTGCGAGGACATAACTCTTCTTTATTTAAAGGAGAAGCAAATAGATTAAAGCTTATTTGCCTTGCGTGCCTGGGTCGTCTATCTCAAACTTTTTTAATGGGGTAATGGGAGGCGTGCGGAACATCCCGTCTCCTTTGTTTTAAAATCCCTATTTGAATTGGAAAACAATCGTTCTAGATTCAAATTAGATTCACCCAATATATAGGCAAAATTAGGTTATATCAATATTGTTTTACAAGCTTCTCTAGGGTTATAATCGGATTGTATATGTGTAAACATTTTATATATCCTCAGGCTTTAAAATTGGTTTTCTATTCTTTTGCAAATCTGTGAATTCTCCCGTTAACAAGATTATATATTTTCCTGAAGTTTTATAACTTCACACAACGGTTGTATATAAAGGAATCCACAGCTATATTACTTATATTGAAATATATATAAACAAACTATATATGCACATATATAACAACCCTCACACTATGATGGTGAAAATATATTTATCGATATTCTGATATGATCCTTGCTGTGAATATTTTCTTATGTAAAAGTAATCTCAATTCGTATTCATAGTTAAAGGTGCGTTCAAAGATTTTTTCTATTTATAATTATCAGTAAATAAACGCACCCAGCTGGAAATCTAATATATTTGCGATAATTCTCCGTATGTATGAAGAAAATAATAATTCAATGGGGTTTGCGAAACGATGAATATCTTAATGAAGCGTTACATGAGCGCGCGTGCACTATCCACATAACACATTGCGTGTTGTGGTTTGTTTAACAACACTTTCACTTAGCACACTGCGTAACCCATTATGTAGCATTGTCCACGTGGCACACTGTGTGGCTCCTTTACATACTACTGTCTACGTATCACACTGCGTAACCCGTTATGTAACATTCTCCTCGTAGCACACTGCGTTGCCCATTACATTGCAGATTGTGCATTCCGTTACATACCACTGTCCACATAGCACACTGCGTTTCTTGTTACATACCATTTTCCATGCAGCACACTATTTTTCTCGTTAAATACCACTGCGTTTACTGTTACATACCACTATCCACGTATCACACTGCGTTTACTGTTACATACCATTGTCCACGTAGCACACTGCGTTTACTGTTAAATACCATTGTCCACGTATCACACTGCGCTTACTGTTACATACCACTGTTCACGTATCACACTGCGTTTACTGTTACATACCATTGTCCACGTAGCACACTGCCTTTACTGTTACAAACCATTGTCCACGTAGCACACTGCCTTTACTGTTACATACCATTGTCCACGTAGCACACTGCGTTTACTGTTACATACCATTGTCCACGTAGCACACTGCCTTTACTGTTACATACCATTGTGCACGTAGCACACTGCGTTTACTGTTACATACCATTGTCCACGTATCACACTGCGTTTACTGTTACATACCATTGTCCACGTATCACACTGCGCTTACTGTTACATACCACTGTTCATGTATCACACTGCGTTTACTGTTACATACCATTGTCCACGTATCACACTGCGTTTACTGTTACATACCATTGTCCACGTAGCACACTGCGCTTATTGTTACATACCACTGTCCACGTATCACACTGCGTTTACTGTTACATACCACTGTCCACGTAGCACACTGCCTTTACTGTTACATACCATTGTCCACGTAGCACACTGCATTTACTGTTACATACCATTGTTCACATACCACACTGCGCTTACTGTTACATACCACTATCCACGTATCACACTGCGTTTACTGTTACATACCATTGTCCACGTAGCACACTGCCTTTACTGTTAAATACCATTGTCCACGTAGCACACTGCGTTTTCCGTTACATACAACACTGCGTTTACTGTTACATTCCATTGTCCACGTAGCACACTGCGTTTCCCGTTACAAAGCAGATTTTATGATCCGTTAGAGAGTACTGGCTACTTGGCTATATGACTCCAGAAAGCTACCTATGTGAGGATCATTTTATATAAAAAAATGTTTTCTGAAATAAGATGGAAATGGTTTTTTTTTTCAAATGTTCAAAAATATTCTTTGAATTAATCTACATTTTCACTTTGTGTGATAAAAAAAAAATATTCGCTCAGGAATTCCAAAAGGGGGCGGCAGTTGTGCGATAGAGTAGGGGCTACAAGTAGATCCTTACCCCGATGTAAGTGTAGTTTCCGGTTGGTCTTCCGCCAAGGAAATAGTTGACTTCCGCTACTGCTCCGGAATAACTAGGTTCCATTGTGGTAGCGCATTCAACAGTTTCCCTTCGCGCGCATACACACGCTCCACACACACAATCTATAAACTCAAATAGTAAAAAATAAGAACATATATAAAGAATAAAGGTAAAAAAGAAAAAGTTTAGGAGCGACATAGCTTTATGGCTCAGGAAAGAGATAAAATAAAGTGCGAGTCCCCAGTGGTGGCCTCACTGTCATCACTCCGCTGCTATTTTTAACTACTGGTCAATACATGTTGCAGCAGGCTGGCCAACTTGATGGGCCACACTCCCCATCAGCCATATCATACATAGGCCATTGTGGAATAAATCTATGAATGCGCTGAATTCTCATGATCATTCGAAGTCAATTAACGATTGTTTTAATCGTGCGCGCTAAGAAAATGGATCGTTGTCAGCCAAGACGGACAGTGGTGATGTGTGACATCTTTATACACAATGCGTAAACAATGAATCGTCCAAAACTGAAAAATAACATACGCAGGTCATTTTCATTATAGAATAATTATATATGTGGGGCTAATTCTCATTATCATTTGGAATCAATTAACGATTTCCTTTTAATCACCCACGCGTTGTGAAGAAAATGGTTCTCTCTTAAGTTCAACAGCTTTGCGGTGTTGGTCACTTTGTTGAGATGTGCGCGTTCTTGATGCACATAGCCCGTGTGTGTGTAAATATATTATTTCAAAATATAACATACGCGCATCTCATTTTCATTATAGAATATATTTTACGCTGGGTGTATATGTGTGTGTTGTTTTTATCAAATCATTAGAAGACTATTGTCATTTTAAAAAAATAACGCGCTCGTTATACATAAATGGCGATATCTTAAATCCATCAGCTTTGAGGTGATGGCCAAATTTGTTGCGATGTGCGACTTCATAGCCGTGAACAACAAGTCATTAAAATGGAAAATAAACATATGCAAGTTATTTTCATTATATAAAATATATTTTAAGTGTGGTGTAAAACATTATTCGTTTATTTTTAATCACGCGAGCGTTACGAATAAACTGGTTCTCTTTCAAATTAATCAACTGCATGTGGGGCTGGAACACTTTGATTCGATGTATGGATTCTTGCTGTACATAACCCGTGAACAACAAATAATAATAAAATAAAAAATAACTTTTACGCAGATAATTTTCACTATTAAATAATTCTTCAGGTTGATAAATTTTCATGACGTAGTATTAGAAGTTAATTAAGGTACTAGCACTGAAGAAGACTCCACCAGCCATGTGGGATGATGATAGTACGCCGGTTTAAAACGTGATCATCGCCGCCCAGCCAATCAATCGCGCCAGCTGGCCCCGACGTCCTGATTTATGGCTACAAGTCACACAAAGACGTAATGGTCGCAAAGTGAAAAAATATGTCCGACCCGGGCGGGCTTCTTGTCTTATCGATTAATGTACCTTCAAAATGTCCTTTCAAAGGGTTTTGCAAGAGTACAATGCTAATGACATGGGGCCATGTCGGGAGGTTAGCGGAGCAACTGCTCCATTACAGCTTTTCTTTATGTTGCGCTACTTTTTAGAATAACTCGGGACCCATTCGAGTTATTTGGTTCCTGCCAAGTGTTTAGAGTCGTGGACCTTTTACTACATTTTCTATTCTCTCTTTCTCTTTTAAATTGCGGATATGAAACCTCATTTATTAATTATAATTATTTATTTGAATTATTTTAATATTTGTGTGTCAATTTTTTTCTGGAAATATTCAGAAGTAGACCATCTTTTATGTTAATTATTTTTGTTTATTTGCCAAAAACAAAACAAGATTTTTTGTTCTAATTTTCACCGAGATAATTTGGGCTTTACTTTAATTTTTGACTTTCAATAGAGAGAAAGTTTTTTTTTTTTATGTGGAGAAATATTTTATTTTAAAATGTGCTTATTTTACAAAAATTGTAGAACTGACAAATTCCTACACCGTCCAAATAAAGAAAATAAAACCTTGCGGTAAACTAAATGGACGTTTCTTTTAATCCCCGAGAAAGTAAAACAAAGAACTTGGCGGCCAAAATACAGAATACAAACGAGTTACGAATTGAATCGGGGATAAAGCGATTGCTCAATAGATTCCTCACAATTTCTTGCAGATATAAACTTATATTCCTCTCTATGGGCTCCCACCATGGCTCGCACATGGGGCACAAGTATTGATCGGTGTTTAAATGCAAATCTTCCAGCGGTGTTCCAAGTAGAGAGGCTTGTGAAGAGTTTAATTTAGTTCTCCGCGACTCTAGTTAAGGCTGGCCGCTCATTAGAGCGGTAATCCACCGGTGGTCGGCCCTGCCGCTCGCTCCATCGATCGATCGCCCGCCTGAAGAAGAATTCGCTCCGTTTTTGAACGATTTTCCGACGGAGCATTCCATCTCCAGCCTTTCATCTTTGAAAACATAAACATGGAGTTATTTTGGCCAATATTGGAGGAATTCGACATGACTTTTTTTTTTTTTTGGAAATACGTGTTCAATATTTCATATTATCCACTTGTAAAGCGATTTATTCAAAATATTGAATATAAAGCGAATTTTTATAAGCTTGGTATAAATATTAAATGCATTCTTTTTCGCGCAGAAACTATGAGATTTTTTTTAGTGAAAAACAAGTTCAAAGAAGTACGCATATTTCAAAAACGTATAAACCAGTAAAGAATATGATTGCGAATCGCTCACAGGTTTCAAATTCCAAGTTCTTTTGATCTCTTCATTCTTTTGAAAATTTGAAATTCTGAAGAATCGACAGGTTCTTTTTATGCGCGAGTCTCTTCTTCTTCTTCTTTCTTATCTCTTATGCGCGAGTAATAATGTACAATAATGGAATTCAGTCTTTTAAAGCAAACTACTGAAAACTAGGCAAAACTCTTTTCGAATATTTAAAATTTAATATGTGTATTTCAATAGTGTTATTGTAATGATGGGAGGAGAAGGATAAAATCCTTAGTTTCTCTACATATCCAGTTACCACGAATTCCTCTCAATTACTCGCTATGTGAACCAAAATATAACAATAGGACGGTCTAGTAGATTAAACTAGGGATCACTGGAAGACTTCACCACTGATGAGCCAGCATTTCTTCATATATTTTCTTATCGCAGTATAAGAACTGTAGAAAGTTTTTTTGAAAATCTAAATAATTAATTAATAATAAATAGTTTTTATATAAAAGAGTTAATTATTAAAAATGCACTTAAAAGTAGAAACTAAACATTTCAACTTTCCACACACACATTGAATATTTTGATCTATTAGAATTAGAACATGATGTGATTTAATTTGAAGAGCGTTTTTTACTTATATTATTTTACTTATATTATTTTTTATTATGATGCATTAGCGCGCCATCTGTTATGAAAATTCGAAATTATTATAGACGCGTATGATTCTTTTAAAAATAAAACAATTTCTACTGCCCTTACTGCAATGAAAAAATTAAAGGGAGGGCCTAAAATGTCCTTTAATTTTTCCATTGCAGTAAGGGCAGTAGAAATTGTTTTATTTTTAAAAGAATCATACGCGTCTATACTAATTTAGAGTATTTTTATATTATTTATATATTTTATATAATATTATTTATTCAATATATTTTTTAGCAAGTTTTAATGTTTCACTAAATATTTTACCTCTTCCCTCAATATACGATGGATCGTTGCCCGCAGTTTTAATTTCGACTCTAATAGAGATCTAATTGTTCAATGGCGGAAGCTGAAATATTTATTTTATAATTTTTAGTAAATTTTTTCTGAAAGCCTAAAAAACTATATTTATTTAATTATGTATTTATATTTAATATTTAGTTATATTAATATATATTTACATATATAAATATACTGTATATATTATAAAATAAATGAAGCTTCCAGGGTTAAGTTTCTTGTGCAACTTTTTATTTTCAAGCTTTCGGACTTATCAGTCCTTCAACAGGATTATCACATTAAAACTTAATAATAAATACAATTTTTATATACACATTATTATATACATATTTTAAATACTTATTATATATTGAGAGAAAAATATATTACATTATTTCAGTTTGTAAAACAAAGTTTTTTCTATGGTGGCGTGGTGAATGATACGTGCTGGTTGAATGATATTATATTTTATAATCATATATTTTTAATTATTTTTTTTATTCTAATTCTTATATTTTTCTGTGTTAATATACAGTTATTTTTTTTCATTTATTTTGTTTTTGTTTTTATTTTGCTTTTTTTCTTTGTTTTTTTCTCTTTTTCTTTTCTTTTCTTTTCTGTTTTCTTTAGCTATATATAGCTTCTTATTGTGTGTAAATATTAACTATATAATTCATTGTATCATATTTGAAAATAATAAACAAACCGTCTCTGGGGCAAACCTTATCTGCACTTCGTTGTTTCTTTGCGGGGCTTGATCTGGGGGTTTTCTTTTCCCGCTGATTTTAATCAAAAAAATAAATATTGAAAATCTAGAAGCAGAGTACATGGGGACGCAAGGGCTTGTTAGCCTATATCGTTCCCGGCTTTGTCTTTGACAAGCCAAATTTTTCCATCTGTGTTAATATACACACACTTATTCATAGTTCTTGTTCGTACTATAGAATGCCAGGCGTTATTACGTCACAAACGGCAGCGCCTATTTTCTCCTTTTGCTGTATTCTATAGTCTATTTCAGAACACACACATATGATGGCCATCTAGAAGTATGATAATTGATACAAATTTGCGTTGTTGGCTTGATTGAATGAGTGTACCCAATTTAGACTTCTACGTGTTCTGGAATAATCTCGGGTAAGTGGCGTTCTTAGCTTCAGGAACACCTTTGGGTTATAAATAGCTCTCTCTCTCTGGAAGTATATAAAAATTGGCCACAGAATTTGATTATAAAATATAGAAATTTGTTTATTCCCTACCACCCCGATCCCTTGGAACTCCAGCCGCTCATTATGCCAGAGAAACCGCTGCGCCTATTTTCCTTCGTTTGAAAGGAAATATACAAGTTCTCTTTATATATATAATATTATAGGTTCTGGATGCCCTAAAAATGAAAATAGACATATTCCATAAAATTATTAAATTACAAAATATTTCAAATTTTCAGTTATAAATATCCACGCTGCGCGCGTTTGTTTTTGTAAATATTTCTGGTAGGATAAAGTCGATATTTTAGTAAGCCCGTTGAAGAGCGATTAACGCTTGAAAGCTAGCGTTTTTTCAATAAAAATATACTCATTTTGAGAAAATATTTATAATTTTAAAAAAATCTCTTTATTCTATTCCTGACCACTACGGCCACCTAGATGTCTGGAATTTTACATACTTGCAATGTTATTAAGAATGAAATAGTCTATAAAATACCAGACTTTTCTACGTGGTCAAAAAGTATATTAAAGATTTATCACAACATTTGAAAGGAAATATGAAAAATATATAGTCCATTGCCGCGCGATGATCCAGAAGTCTTGAATTTTGTCAACTTGCATTGTTAGCTGGATTTGCGAACCTGCAAATTTTTATGCTTCTGTGTAGTCTGGAAGTATATTAAAATTGATCATAAAATTTGAAATAAATGTAGAAATTAATCCATTGCCGACCATCCTTTGTCTAATTACATTGTCATCAAGTTTGAGCACGTGTACCAAATTCCAGTTTTTCTAGGTGCTCTATAAGTATATTGAGAATTGAAAAGGTCCTATTTGGTAAATATTTTATCGGAAAACTTTAACTAACTCAAACTATATCGATAATATATTTTTTAAGTTGTATGAAAATTGCAATTAGAAAGCAGTTGAAATAAATCTAGATGGATGAATGTTCTGTTGTCCATTAAGAGAATAAAATAAGGAGAAGGGGGCAGCAGATACAGCGTGAGTACACAGAGGGCCATCCGGACCCGGACGTTTACCGGCCGGCTATTGTCCGACAGGACACCGGGCTTCCTGGCCACATCCAACCACGTGTCTGTCGTTTTTTTTTATTACCCCAGTGTCTGCTTCAGTCAACACTAATTATAATTTGATTAAATAATACCTTGAATTAATATTAAAATAAAACCATAAAGCCTCCAGGGAAAATATTCTTTTAAAAATATTTTTTATTTAAAGGGCTTACTTGTCCGAAAGCTCGAGATATTTTTAAAGTAAAAAATACATGTATTTTTAAAATAATGTTTTCCCTGGAAGCTTTATGTTTTTATTTGAATACTAATTATAATTTACTGTAAGTAAATAACCCAAGCTTGTTTGATGCAAATAACTCCTGTTATTGGATATTTAAACTTTCCATAACGCGTATGATTCTTTTTAAGTGAATAATTTTCGACTGCTCGTACTTATTTATAAAACAACGGAAGGGCCTGTATCAATAGTGCTGAGCGGCTTCGCCAGGTCAAGTTGCCGCTAGGAGGGTTCACCACTGATGAGCGAGGTCCTCCCATTATTTTTATTATTGCAGTGAGAGAAGTAGAAACTTTTTTATATTTAATTAGAATCGCACGCGCTAAAAAAAGTTTAAATTTCTAATTACAGATTGTGCGCAAAGACATATTTAATTCGTGTTATGCAAATCTGTCATATGTAGATAATCGCGTGTTCCAATCGCGTGCCAGTTTAGACTCTACAGAAGAACTTGGACGTTCGAAAACTCGTGCTGATATGATCGTTTTAAACAAACCTTTCACTCATGGCCGCAGCCTTGCAAAAAATTGACATGAACCCAGAGCAGCAGCTTTACACACCCAAGATAGTGGACATTGCTGCTACTGTGACAGAGATGCATGGATACATCTGAGGCTCTCCATTGGACACGACAACAACAACTCATGGATAACTCTTAGATATTTATAATCATAATGAATAATGTAAGAGCATTGCTTATACTCTAGAGACAACACATATTTGTATAGGCAAATCGACCACCTATACAATGTCAGAGCTCCGTTTGTCTCTGTTCACCTACTGGCGGGTTGTGAGAGAGTCGAGAAGTCATTAAAGCAGCTTCTTATTTTTACATAAAGATATATTTCAAATGGGAGTTTTAGCTTGATCTGATTTCACATTACACTAGTATTTATTTACGTATTATGGTTGTTTCAGCAGGGTACATCTCCTTACGATATGTGACAAACTGACAAAATAATTCAGTAAAGGCATTATGGAAGCTCACTCTACAACTATTAAAAATGAGCAGGACAGGATTCAAACCTGTAAACTTCTGATTCTTAACCAGACGAGAACTGCTGCATCAAAACCTATGTAAAACAATAACTTTATAATTTTAAGTGTAAACCATTCATGACGCGAATTTTTCTTTTTGAATTGAATCAATTGAAATCATTTTCTACTGCCCTTACCGTAATGATAAAATATTGAGAAAGCCTTGCTCATCATTAATGAACCCTTCCAGCAGTTTCACCACTACTGAGCCAGGCCGTCCTGATATTTTATCGTTGCAGTGTAAGGACATCATAAAATTGCTTGAATTCAAAAATAAACAAACTTATAAATATTTTAGATTTTAAAATACAAATGGCACAACAATTCGTCATATTTAAACCTTTTTTTAAAAATAGAGCAATCCATATATATATCTTTAAATAAAAAGGAATATATTGGATCAAAATATCATTTATTTTACCAATATTTCAGTTGGCTGAACGCCAACCTTGATCAAGGTATAATAACATATTAATGTGTGTCAACAACAAACTCAGCGCCACATAACGTCAACAGAGTTTGTTGTTGACACAAATTAAAATGTTATAATACCTTGATAAAGGTTGGCGTTCAGCCAACTGAAATATTGGTGAAATAAATGATATTTTGATCCAATATTAATTAAATAAATAAATATATATACTTAGTAGACAATGAGCAGCCAAGACGAGAAGTAGACACTAAGTTGATAAGAAAGTCAGGTGACACAGAAAACAAAGAGCATATACCATATTTTATTCTTTCAAATGTGGTGTGAAAATAGGAATTATTATATTTCTCGTAATGTCTATGAATAAGCAATTAAATACTGAAAAGTTGGAAGAAGTGCAAAAAGCCTTTCAGCGTATGGCCATTTTCAACATCCTCTTCTGTGTATACAATAGCAGTTTCCCCTAAACAATAGCTATGGCTAGTTAACTCGGCGGCTTTGTGCCGTGTAGGTATTTACATATTGATTGGTAGTTTAATTACAGTTGTGTGATGTCAGGCCTGTGTGTGCAGAGACATTGACAAACTACGTATCAGCATATATAAACTAATATTTTATTGAAATGTATATTTGAGATTATAATATATAATTTAAATTTGCAAAATGAATTCGAAAGAACGAATTGATGATAAAAATAATCTCTTGATCATGCAGCGCAACATTGATGTTGGCTGTAGCCATTTATCGCTATAAATGTCGGATAAACGTCGATATTCTCAAATATCCGGATATTTGTCAAAAATACTTTCCTTAAAAATCAAGAAAAGCCATCCAGGTGCGCTTTCCAGGTTGCTAGCCTTGGTCAGCGTGGTGCGCAGGCTCTACTCCAACGACCAACGAAAGAGATCCTAGCGGTTTCTTGAGGAGAAGTTCGTAGAAACATCAGCCCGCAGTTGCGCATACGACGGAAACACCTGAGAATGTCCCAAAACGAAATGCAAAATTTACCTCTAGTCTCTAATCAACATTTCAAAACAAACATAACCATCTTTAATGGCTCCCAATTAAAACGTTGATTCTTTATACACGCAACGGTGATAAACAGAAATGAACTGCGCATGCGTCAGCAGTTGAGGTCGGATGACAAGAGAGCTGGAGAATCAAACGGGCACCTTAGAGGTAAACCGATTGATGCCAAGTATGTATATTCCTGTGACTAGAGAGGGAGAGATTGACAATTAAAACCTTTTATTACAATATAATTATTTACAAATCAATTAAAGATGGAACTACATAAAACAATTAACTTCTTTGTTGAAGAGTTCGTCTGAAGATTCGAAGCTGGTCTTCATCGACGACACGCACTTCCCGGTCGGCGAGGAAGAAGTAAAGCGCGTGCTTTAGTGACAAGGTGACAGTGACGTCTTGATCTTAGAGTTCTGTCGCGAAGATTCAGGACTGTGGATACGACCGATCAGGGCTGTAGTGGAGATTTTAGAGCATTTTATTGACATCACAAGTCAATCATAGAAAGAGTATAATTATAAGAAATAGAGAGAAAAATTGACAATTAAAAAGGTTTATTGACCTCAATCAACAGTCAATAACAAATAAAAAACAAAATCAAAATAGAAAAAACTATATATATTCACAACAGATAAATCCCACTGAGGGAGGTTGGAATTTATTTGCTGTCACAAGCCGCCTTGAAGTCAGACAGTCACCCGCGTAGAACGGAATTCTCCTCCCCGACATGTATTATTACAACGCCGAGGAATTCGCTCAGAACAAGCCTTTCTTCAGGCATGAGAGGAAAACAAAACTTCTCCCTTCAGAGCGGGATAAAGCCACGCTTGCCATAACCTCTCTATATTTATTGTTACATATGGGGTCTGGGTGGTATGAGTCAGGTCTCAGGCTACCAAATAACTCCTCTACCTTTTTCTTTGTGGTCTGAGGAAGCTGAATATTTTGGGGTTTGGTGAATGATGTTTGGAAGGTTGGTGCAGCTTTGGCCTGGTCTTTGGCAGGGTTCGCTGTTGGTGCAGTGATGCTCGAGGAGAGAGCTGGTGGTGACGGCAACAGGTTGGCGCTCGACGCCGGAGCAGAATGCTCGGTGGTTGGAGTCCCCTGGGGAGGGACGGAGCGGTTCGCCGCGGGTGAAGACGTGGCAAGGATGGAAATTGTTAGAGGTTCTGTTTTATGATGTCAGAACCCCTCTCAGATAATGTAGGCGCTGCGGAATTTTGAGAGGATAGAGGCGTCTATTCTGGTTTTCCTGAAGGCTTACTGCAACGGTTAAATCTACTACAATTCACGCCGCAGGTGATGTAGGCAGGTGTGGACTCTCCTTTGAAGATGATCACCGGCTTGGCAGAAACTGGTGGAGTTTCCGTCTTCCATTCAGAGAACGAAGGCCTCTCTGTTGCCGGTGGCTCAGGTGTAGCCGTCCCAGGACACCACTTCCTAGGGCAGGGAAGAAACCCGGCAGTAAGGTCGCACCGCTCCGGCGATGTGCTCCCTGACACAGGTTCTCTATGATGATGATTTTCTCCGCCTTCCTTCTGTACGGGAATGCCCTGAGGAAGGCGTTGTTGATGGTGAGCCCTCTCTCCACCAAGGGCTCCGCCTTCTCAATGCTGTTTTTGCAATGAAATTTAGTTGTGGGGAAGAAAGTATTATTTTTTTAGTTATCATTCACTACAAATTTGGTGAAAATATTTCTTTAGCATTGAATTCTCATTCGCCTACAATTATCGACTAACTATTTAGTTATCGCTGAAAAAACTAATAACATATCGCGTGAATATAGATGCTGATTATTTAACAGTGGAAACAACTTAGGAAAATTTATTATTTATAAAGTTCCCTAGTTTTGACGTCTATTTTGACGGGAGAGGCGACCTTTGTCTCTTTAAAGTTTCCTTTGTTGAGGATAGAATTATAAATAAGTACTGTGCTTATCTTATATCACATAAGTCAAATTTTCCAATTAGCGACTTCAAGATGGGAAAGGTTTGGGATGACCTGGCTCATCAGTGGACAGAGAGTTATAGAAGATTATATAACTCTGACAAATATATATTTTACAATTATAAGATGACACAATGGGGAATTTTGAAGTAGGTGCCAACACTTATGTCAAGTTTTCGGGGCTTCCAGTTAGCCTAGATTGGAATCAAGAGACTACGCCAATGAGCCGGTTATAGTAGGATGACGTTTTTACAGAAATGACGTTCTATCATGCACAAACAGTTGTCGTCTGAATATTCTGATGATTTTATTTCCAAACCAAAGTAAGATATAAAAGTTTATGGTAGATTATCTGAGATTCAGAGTGAATGGATATTTATAGTTTACATCGACGACTTAATGCGCACAGCTGTACAGTGTTATTCGGAATTGTGCTTCTTACTTGATATGACTCGGCCTTATTTCTAAAGAATCCAGCAGCATGAGCTAAATGAACTTAATTGGACTTGGCTCAATCGCCGCAATTGATCGCATTAAGGCCAGCAGTCGAGATGGAAATTGAGACTAATCACGGCCCAGAAATTGTATGAGGAAAAGACAAATCTATTTTCCTAATTCGGGTTAACAACAATTTTCTATTCCTAGAACTATTGTGAAAGACCAAAACAGTATTATTGTGAAAAGGGCTGATTTATGCTAAGAAAGACATTTTTAACGAAACTCTGTGATAATTGTGGTGGTTTGATTCAAAATATCAATTATTAATATTTTCTCCCGACTACTGAAGACAGTAAAATTCGATGAAACCATGGGCATAAGTTTTACCTTTTAATTTTTGAGTATAAAATTCCTGTGCTTATTCCCACAGGTTGACTTGGTATACGTCTTTGTTGACTAACTATATATAAAAGATTTTAAAAAAGTATACACACATTTACATATAATTAATATTTAAAATTTAAACTATTTTCGACGCGTATGTTTCTTTTTGAAATAAAACAATTTTATACTGCCCTTACTGAAATATTTAAATAATGGGAGGGCCTGGCTCATTAGTGGTGAACCCTCCCAGCGGTTTCGCCAGTTTAATATACCATACCGCTATAATATTACACACAGACACATTAAACAGCTTTTCCTTTGTACAGATACTGAAGCTAAACTCTTGGAAAATGTATTTTAAATAACTATGAACATAAACTTTAAGGACCCTAGTGTATCATATTAATGTTGTTGTCGTGTCCAATGAAGAGCCTCAGATGTCTTCATACATCTCAATCACAGCAGTCGCAATGTCCACTATCTTGGGTGTGTAAAGCTGCTGTTCTGGGTCTATGTCAATTTTCTGCAAGGCTGCGGTCATTGATGGGCATGATAATATGTGGGTATGTGTTAATTCCACACCAGGACAGTTTTCGCATGTACTATATGTTTTTGTGCCATCTGGATGTATTGTCATTCCTTTATAGTGTTTTGTTCTAAGTCTTGTTATAGTTTTTGTTAGTTTTCTCTCAGAGTTTATTTCACATACATCATATTAATAATTAATATTTAATAACCGATTCTCACGCAGTTGCTATTTCCTATTATTCTAAGAATATATGATCAAAGAGAGAATGCATCCAGAATAGCAAATTAATACGAAAGGTGCAAGTGTTCCATTGGATGAAGTACACATATGAAAGATTAAATAGGTGATCCATAATCGCTCGTCCGCCTAACAAGTGCGACTAAAACTAAATTTACAATCAAATTATCATGACCATCTAAATTTCTTCAATAGTTAGTTCAATATAATAAAAAATAATTAACGCTAAAATTCACACACATCATTACCCACCGAATTAACGATTACAAAGAAATTAATTTTACGAATAAATGAACTCTGTAGATTTGGTTAAACTTATACAAATAAAAGATTACACGAGGAGCTTCTTTTCCGTTTAATTGCTAGCTTTCGAACCTTGCGGTTCTTCAACAGGCGTGGCTAGTACAACAATACTAACCACGGTTGTTAGTATTGTTGTACTAGCCACGCCTGTTGAAGAACCGCAAGGTTCGAAAGCTAGCAATTAAACGGAAAAGAAGCTCCTCGTGTAATCTTTTATTTGTATAAGTTTAAAGAAATTAATACAAACTAAGGTGCAAGGAGAAAAATCTCCAGTAGGATTACAATGTTATTTCAACATTTAAATGGCAGTCCATATTTATCACCTGCCGAAAGCGCGATTGTAAAAATTTTCATCACAAAAGCAAATCAGCACGGAATGGGAAAATGCATCATAAGGGGATTACGACATCGTTTCAAATAATAAATTGATACTCCGCATAAATATCGTTCACCGATTACAAAGAATTTTGAAACAATTACAAATCAACACGAAATGGGCAAGTGTCCCATGGGGGATTACAATATCATTTCAAATAATAAATTGACAGTCCACACAATATCTGTATCGCTCGCCGCCGAATGCGATTACAAAGAATCTATTTTAAGAGGATTATCTTTAATCTCTCTTCATCTCATTCTATTAACTCCTTCTTCTCCTCCTAAAACTGGCGCATATTGGATCCATATATTGGTTTTTTTCTCGCTCTTCTATATAAATTCTATTCGGGTGTGAGTTGTATGGATTCTTTTTACATAGAAATTGCCTCTTCTCACATCATCCAGGTGAGAGAACCATGTAATATAAATCAAATATTTCTCGAAATATATATATAAACACACTAATAATTAATGCATACTATTTCTCATTCCTATATATATTATCAAATGAAAAATAATTGAATTTTCAGTTTAATAATACCCAATCGTGTAGCAGTATAAATGAACATCTCTAAATATATTTATATCGCGTATAACAATTCTCTTATTTTTGTCTAATTAGATTTCTAGAGAGAGAAAGAGAGAGAGTAAATAGAATATTTTGCTCTCTGTAAAGAATGGACATTAAAACAGTTTCCAAATAAAAGATCCTTATCTTCCGTTTAATGATACGTTTATTCTTAAGTTGCACACCGGAAGAGTTTCAAGTTCTACTAAATAGAATATATAATATATAGAAGATTGGATATATATGATACACTATATTTGTAATGCTGTCTCTATTACCTTACACCTACTTCTTTTTCTATCGACAGGGGTCTCGCACATATAATCTCACATGCACATAGCCGTGGTACCTTCTGGCCATTTTCTGAGTGCGTATCTCTTGAAGAATGTTTCTAGGTATAAGTCCCTTTGGATGCGAGTATTTATTTAGTGTAGGATGAGTACGTCGAAGATCGATTTGCCTTCTCGCAGAGAATTTGGGAGAGATTGGCGGAGGACAATGATCACTCACTAGAATCGAGCATTGGGTTGAGGTCGTGGTTATTGGAATCCACGCACATAGTTACAGTAAACCTCTACTCATCCACTAAATTCATTCTTTGCGGTTAGGTATTTTCACATTCATGTATGGATCCATCGAGCACTAGAACATATTGAAGGAAATAGAAATGAAGGAATTTGTCTCATTGTATCTCTCTTTTTACTCTAGTGTCCTAGATCTTTGTAAAAATCTAAGAAGTTAGGACGATCTCTCTTAGACATTTAGTAATTCTAAGATTGTCAATCACCCAACTAAGGCAAGTCAAATGCCCGAAATGTTGATATGTTCTCGAATAAAGGCATTGTTCAATCTTTTGACTTAGTTAACCCTTTCTTTGTAAAGTTATATATTCTAATCGGCTTCGATGAGATATATTAGATAACTAGCGCTGCTAAATGACAGTTCCTCTTATTCGATAAATTTAGGTTGAGATTCTACAGAGGTTGTGGCCATCAGTTAAGGCAGGTTGTCTGGTGAGATTTGGACTTTCAACAAATCGATTCCAGGGTTTTGATAATACGTATATATTTCCTGATGTTAGTAACTTCAATCATGGCTTATTCAGTTTTCACCCCCTCATCAACTTGGGGCTCGCACATTCCTCTTAGGAACATCACAGGTAAGATCTCTATCGTTAAAAATCGTCGAATTCAACTTTAAAAAGCTTAATAATAGGGAACTCTGGTGGTTCGAACGGAACCTTGAGATTTACTACGCGATAACTGTAAAATTGTTTTCAAACGATTGATTGTACTCATTTTTGTACATGTGGTTTTAAAAATCACTCAGATTAATGTTGATGGGACATTTTATAAGTTGGGTCTCTTTTTATACTTATAGCTTTTGTAGAAAGAGAATATAGTGAAATATTGGAAAATATAATTAAATGAATATATCATACAGACTCTAGGTAAATATAGTAGTATGTGTACACTTACATAATACATTTTAGAAATCAATATATTTTGTATTTAGGATTAATCTTTCACCTTGAGAGATGCAGGATCCCGTCGCAGAAAGTTGACGGGGCCTAGGCGATGTTGTGATGTCACCCACCCCTCCATTAACATGCAGCAGAAAATGCTGGAAGCAGAAAATTAAGAGGAACAAGAGCTGCTCCAGCGTAATGTCCTCCCATTACATTCACGCAACTTATCTAAGGACTTCTTCCTAATTGATATGCGCATTAATTTGATATGCGACCTATCTCGCTCACACGGCGCATCGATTCTCGATTGGATATTTTATCTTTTGCCGCTGTAAGATCGAACATCTTTGATATGTATCTTAATTCTTGGACGGCATCTCACGGTGTCAACCACTCCTAGCGCCTTTCAAAAACTTGTCATTTTGGAGATACTAGAGATACATTCTGATGTGCTCTCCTGTACTCATTATCTTATTTGCATCAGATTGATCATGTTGAGCATATAAGATGGTACCAGGAGTTGTGAAAATATTCAGGAATTTATGTTGAATAAGAATGGGAAAAATCATATTATCTTATTTCCATCTGTTAAATAAATATCGAAATTTGATGTCTTTCTAAAGTCAATTACTAGTGACGCCTATAGGCGATACATTTACTGATATATGTTATCTGTTTTATTAAATATAGATCATATTTATCTTTTAATCCATGCGACTCGTGACCCAAGGGGTGTTCGCCTCCTTCGAGGTGCCCCTGGATCTGCAGGCCTGGCCTCCTTTCCAGCTCAATGAAGGCTACAAGTGTAGGGAAGGCTTCCATCTACAAGACCATCTTAAGCTTGATTAGGGGAATGCATGTTATCTCATAAACCTGCCCACTCTGTGGGAAAGAACTCTCGCGGTCCTCCGAAGATAATGTGTATGTGTATATTAAACATGTTGTATTAGCGTGCCATCTGTATTTTAAAATTTAAACTATTTATCTCTCGAATTTTTATTTAAAAAAAAAAATTATGCTCTCGTTATTGCAATGACAAATATTGGGAGGGCTTGGCTAATCAGTTGTGAACCCTCTCAGTGGACTTTAAAACATTTGCTTTATTAAAAATAAAAACATATTCGACACACATTGTTTACATTAAAACACACACATATATATTAAAATAAAAGAGGCATATCCTGACCAGGCTCATATTTTTTATCTTTTTTATTTTTTATTGTTTTTACAAATATATATGACATAATAAAAATATGATTTTTATTATTCATTAATATAATTAAAATTTTATAATCATAACCATTATATTTATTAAAATTGTTTTCATAATATAACTAAAATTATAATTTAAATAATCAAAGTAAAAACTAAACACAGAGTTAATTTTTAAAATGTAAAGAAATCCTAAACAAAAGGAATATAACCTAATTTGCTTTTTTTTAAATAATAATAACGTAGTTAGTTGTCTATGTATGCAAAAAAACTGTTTGCTTTTGAAATATAATCAAAAAATAAATATAGTTTTAGGACATATATATATTTATTATTTATATTAATCGATTTGTTATTTCTATATATTTTTTAGGAAATGAAAGCATTTAAGCATGAATGTTTCTTTTACATACAAAATAAACTTCTACTGTCATTACTGCGATGAAAAATGTTATGTTCTATTTTCACTATCATAAATTTCCTTAATAATCTTATGTATATTTATTCGTTTTTTATATATAAAAGTATTTATAAAAAAATGAAAACCGGTTCAATCTCTCTCTTAACTCTAAATGTGTTGGATCTTTGAAGACAATTTCATCCTTGTAAACGGAATTGCTAACCATCTCTTCTTTTTTAGCACTTCTTTCTATCTTACTTAAAAACTTCTTCAATACAAATGCAATCTATTTCACTCCTAAGTTTTTGTCTCTCTCTCTAGAAATATAGTAGAATATATCTTAGGCACTTTTCCTAAGTCTCTATTTATTTAATACCTGTTCATATTCTAGTATCGATGCAACAAAAAAATCCCTCACTCCATCATACATATGTGTGCGTATATATTATAAATTACAATTTAAAAAAATTGACAAATGTCAAAAAGTTTGAGAAAACTTTTATGAAAAGAACTCTTTCCAAATGAACTTTAGACAGATTTTGCTGTTCTGAATGCAATCCATATATCGCCGGGTGTGAGATAATGGCGACATAAATTGCCTTAAGATGGCATAGCCCTTCGCACAAATCTCGATTGATTAGCACCCTAATCCTGTTGGCGACTGTTTGCATTAGAATAGCACCTTGAGCAATTTCTCCTTGAGGAGTTCCGTGAAATTGGATGCGAGTCAAAAATATGTTCCCATAAAACACCCACGCTCCTTTCAAATTAGTCTCCCCGCCGCTCCATATCTTATAAGAACACAGCTTCCACAAAATTCCAAACTTTAGGAAAAGGGAAAATTGTACTTGAGTTAATCCTGAAAAATAGAGCTCTCTCTTATCGCCGGGAGACGGATGATGGGCCAAGCTCTCGACAATAAAATATTTAGAATCTTTATAAATTGGAATCCAAACACATTGAAGGCTTAAAATAAGATGATGATTCTAATGATTAAAGAGGTTCCAAGGATAATGAACTCGAGGAAGTAATCGTGTTTGGTGTGGCATGGTCACCTTTATTCGGTGTTCTTTCACGTTCTCTACACAATTAATAAATATCATAATTGTGTACATATTCTAGTAGTGTTGAATTTGTATATGTAAAATCAAAAAGGAAAGCGCGCGCCTAGTGGTTTCGGGCCCTAGAGGAATTGGGAAACCTTGCTGGTTGTTTACCAAACCCTCAAGGATACGACAGCTTGAACATTACCTAACGTTTTTTTTTTTTTGTTCTGTGTGAGAACACATATTCACAATTTTAAAAGAACAAATATAAAGTAAAAATGGCGATTCGTTCTTTATAAGTAAACGCGACACGTGCATCATTTTAACCTTATTCGAAACGCTGAGACCTGAATTATTAAATTTGATAAAGAAGAATTTTCAATTGCGTTATAGTGTAATTACGACACTGTCTTTCATCATACTAGAGGCTTCCATAAGTGATTGACAGCCTACGAGATACACGCTTATTTGAATGAATTCTCAAAACTGCAAAGTCATCGTTGGAATATTTTGCTTAGTGATCAAATACCATTCATTGCTACAATAAAATATGTTTCATTTGCACATACTCATATTTCTAATTAGCGTAAGGCAGGTATTTACGTTGAATAATACTAGGCGGGAGACCCTTTACCAAACCACTATGGATGTTATGTTACGGTATCAAAATGCTGCCATTATCGGCATCATTACTAAACCAGAGTACTATGCATTACTTCAAGTAACCTAATCACACAAAGACTCCCGGTTACCGAAACCTTATACATATTTACTTACATATAAAATATCCATTTCAATGAAAGGTGTTTTCATCTTAACATTTAAATTGAAAATATCGAGCTACTAATGTGTTGCTACTGAAACTTTATCCGTAATTCCATACAAAAGGGTTTTTGCATCTTAATATTCACATTGAGAAAATAATTCTTCCTAAAAGAAAGAAAAATTCACATTATGAATCATCACTTCTTTAATTCTCTTCAAAACATAGATGATTCTCTCTCGCTCTCCCTGCCTCTGTTCACAAATTGTTTCCAGTTTCAACACGAAATCTGGCCATTTCCTTTGACAAGCTTGACAGAGGATGACCGAAACGTTGGGAAATAAAATAAAGTTGATTGAGAGAGAGAGGTGAATTAAATTCACATTTTACATCAGTATTGGAAATTATTTAAAAGTACAAAAGGATGAAATTCGTCTTCAAAATTTGTTCAAATTCGTGTGAAGATTCGGCCGATTTCACATCTTCTCTCGTAGGATGTTATCAACCGTAGCCGCTCTCCTGTACTGATGAGGAGTATCATATCCCTAAACCATGATATGCAGACTGTTGGCTTTTGTTGGAATTTTCCCAAAGCATTATATACTCTTTAATTAAAAAGGCATATATTGGATCAAAATATCATTCATTTTACAAATATTTCAGTTGGCTGAACGCCAACCTTTATCAAGGTGTTATAACATATTTAATGTGTGTTTTCTTGCAAGGCGTAGAGCGCCGTAACCAAAACTGGTTGAAATCGTTTTGAAAATAGAGCAAACCATAAATAAATCTTTAATTAAAAAGGCATATCTTGGATCAAAAAATTATATACTCTGTTTTCTTTTAATTTGTCTGTGTGATAAAATTATATATAAAGTCCTCCAAAAGATCAACAACGAATTAATTCATAGAGTTAGTTAAGGATATGTTGCTAATTGAGTAGTGTTTTTAAAAAGCAATATATATTTATATATTTGCTCTTTTTAAAAAAATAGAATCTCTAAACAAACGAGAATAAACAAAGTAATTATATATAGCATTTTAGCCTAGCTGTGTAAATAAATAATATTTACCCTATTTGTACAGCGCCAATATTTACACACATTGTAGAAAATAGTATCAATTTCCAACTACAATCACCATTGTGTAGCCCACTCGGAATCCCCGCGAGCACAATGAAGTAAATTACTCAAATCTAATCAGAAGAGTTTTAATTAAGGTAATGGGGATTGTGTTAAATAATAGATAAAGTCCTGGGATGCGGTTGGCTGGAACTCAAGATTACGATATAGAAGGTAAATAGAGAGTCTTCTGGAGATTACCTGTCAATGGAAGATCTTCCTGGGTGGTGGCTGAATGAATGCCCCGTTACAATGGCAGCTCAGTGGGAGAGAAACATGAGGGATGTTTCTATTGGACGACAATGGGAGGATCCACCAACCACAGAGGGGGATTACATCGCGTCCTTCTGGAGACAGCTCAACTGTTGAAGGCACCTTATTTAAACAATAAAACCGAATGTTGAGGATAGAATTATTCAGCGCTATTTTTTAAAATCTCATATAAAACAAATTTAGATAATCCTTTAAGTGAAGATGAAAAATATTTGGAACACAATACTTGGCTCCTCAGCGATGACCCTTCCCAGCGATTTCGACAATTTTATCGACTAGATGGCTCCAGCTATTCTATGCCAATCCTGCCTATAAAGTTTGCATTAGAAAATTATATAAGCAGAAAAATCTATACAATTAAATTGGAGAAATCGCTGGGTAGGGTCACCACTGATGAACCTTCCACATCACAAATATATATATTTTTATCTTTAGATTACTGATTGTAGGAATGCGTCCGATATGATTAAAAGAAATAGCGCAAATATTTCTATTCTTAACAAACAGATGGTGGTATATGTTGTGCTTATTAAGAAACCCTTAATCATGATAAAAATTGTGAAAAAGTTTTAAAATTACAAAATATTTTTCTCACAATGAGTTTCTTTTTATTAAAAACGCTAGATTTCAAGTGATAATCTCTCTTCAACGGGCTTAATAAAATATAGACTTCATCCTACCAGAAATATTTACAAAAACAAACGCGCGCAACCAATTTAAAGTTTTCAGTTATAAATATATTCACGCTGCGCGCGTTTGTTTTTGTAAATATTTCTGGTGGGATAAAGTCGATGTTTTATTAAGCCCGTTGAAGAGCGATTATCACTTGAAAGCTAGCGTTTTTTAATAAAAAGAAACTCATTGTGAGAAAATATTTTGTAATTTTAAAAGATACCTTTAAGTTTGCCATTTTTTGTGTGTTTCTATAGATTAATTATTAAAACCCCACGTATATGGTATTAATTCAGACCCCCTAATCATACACAAGTCGCTATCCATCATGTAAAGAGGAATATTGAATCAAAAAGGAAATGTGCGTGTCGGAATCTCGTCAACAAAAGAAATACGCAGCACTACGTTGTGGCCATGACAGCTGCGACATACCCAATCAATTCATAGATATTTAAATGAAAAATAAGAAGTATTCAAACGTATTTTGCAGATATTACTTGTAGTCTATTTTACCTGTCAGGTGGGTCTATGCATAATTTATAACAAATTTATTTTTCCATAAATTGGAATTTTGAGGGCTAATAAATATATTAATTAAGGGTGTGTTTAAAAGTTAATTTAAATAATAAATATGTATATAATATAATATATATATATATGTTATGAATATTATATTTTGATGTTGAAAAGATTAAGGATTGACGGTGCAATCGTGAAAATAGGAAAAATAAGTTATTAAATTATCAAGTAGTTTTTATTTTCAATTACTTGAAGCAAATTATACATTAAATATTTATCACAATTATATAGAATTTATAAAATTAATTCTATATTAGTGACTTAAAAGATAATAGGTAGGTTAACTATACATATTTACAACAATATTCAAAATGATATATTCTAAAACTATGGTAAAAAAAAGCAGAACAGTCAATGAATTGAAATATATGTTTTTAAAAAATAAAATATTTGTGTGTATTTTAGATTATATATAATATATATTTAGTTTTATACCCCTAGATAAATTCGTGTGCTGTTTATATAATTATTCATTTATTTACATATATGACACACGATTCTATCTGTGGATTTGCATAGTTATAACGCTATTTATATACGCTTGAAACCTAAATTATCACTATATTAAATATATCTCTATGTGTGGGGCTTTTAAAATATATGAAATTATACTTTCTTTTGGAAAATATTTCAAAAATATACATGTGATGTATAGATCAAGAAATATAACGATTTTACACAATTAAAATAAATAAACAGCTTTTAAATTGTGAAAAAATAGTACAAATGAGATATTGTACTGGGATAACAGGTACAGCTTGCACCACGCTGATGAGGGCCAACAGCCCGAAACGCGTCCGTGGTTAGCTTTTCTGGATTAATCAAGAATGGGTATTTGGCTAATTCTGGAATAATTAGAAATCAACGAAAATAGTTGATATTTATTCCGATAGATGGCGCAAGCCATCAGCAACTTTCAGTTGCACGATAAGGAGATGCCTTTTTCTTAAGCTTTTAAATTGTTTTTATGCACTCGTATAAAATATTGAAACGTTTATACTGGAGATGAATAACACACACAACACGTGTTTGTAATTATATATATATACATTATAGGTCAATCTGTGCTCGCGATGAAACGACAACTACATATAAATAATAAATGTAACACAAAGCAATAACGCGCCATCTATACATATAAAATAAAAGGATTTAAAAGCGCGAATTGACCACCACTGATGAGCCAAGCCCTCCCAATATATTTTTCATCGCAGTAAGGACAGTAGAAGTTCGTTTTATGTATAAAAGAAACATTTGCGCTTTTAAATCCTTTTATTTTATATGTATACATGGCGCGTTATTGCTTTGTGTTAATTTATGCCTAACTGGCCTTGTATTTATGGTTTGCTGAAGAGCATTGCTCGAGGCAAATATTTGAATGTAATTCTACTGTCCTATAAGCTTATGTCCATAGTTTACTGGAAAACCATTTCTAAGATTCCATCCATCAGTGTAGCATATAAAAGCAGAATGATCCAAATACAATATTAGAGCTCTGAGAAGCGGTCTGGCGGATTAAATTGGCGAAAACGCTGGGAGGGTTCACCACTGATGAGCCAAGCCCTCCCAATATATTTTTCATCGCAGTAAGGACAGTAGAAGTTTGTTTTATGTATAAAAGAAAAATTCGCGCTTTTAAATCCTTTTATTTTATAAATAATAAATGTGTTCACATACAATTACATTAAAATATAAACACCCAAAATATTTATATTTATAAATATTAGAATAAAATATATTATATATAGATTTTATTATATATATCTTTTTCTTTACAGAAGAGAGAGAGAGAGAGCAAAAGTCAATGCCATTACAAAAATGGTTACCATTTAATATATTGATCTAAACTTTTCCCAAACTATAAAAAAGGCGGTTAAAATGGACAGAAGGCCGCGGGGTGAGAATGTGTTTCTTGTTGCGAAAGCCATTGCCCCCCAGAAAATCCATAAAGAATCCATGAAACGGTCGGTCTACAACAACAGCAGCTCGGCGTGATTGAAATCTAGGGAGCGGCGTCCCGGTCGATTGCAGGAATAATGACCGCAGCGTTGGAAGGGCGCAACAAATTGTTGGAGCAAGTGCTAATTGTGCTCGGCGGACAGACGGGCAGATTTAGCTAGGTAATTGTGCGGACAGGGATAGCAGCGCCGGCTGTTCCCACGTGGAGACACCGGGAGTCAGTAGCGCCCGCCCGCTGCCTCCATACCTCTAGGTAGTTCTTCTTGCTATTCGATATATCTTTTCATACGCGCACATATACACCCAAAATAAAATTCTAATTATATTTTCAACGATTATTCCAAAATAGGTTGAAAATGCTATAAAAACAAGGGTATAACAATAAAATAAAGAAAATAAGGAGAAAAGAAACAAAAGATAAAAGCTTCCAGGAAAAGACAACTTTCTAAGGAAAGAAGAATGTCGGGTTTACCTTCAGCTAGGCCGGCCTGCCTTGTTTATTGATCTTCGGAATCGCGCGGTGGGGAGAGGAGCAGCATCTGCTCATCCTCCCTCGTTCTGCTGCTACGACATCTTTCCTGCCGCCGGTGGTAACATCGGTTTGTAGTGACTCGGGAGTCTTGTGCCGTCAGTTGGCTAACTTTTCTAGTAGAATATTTATGGTTCTCTCAACTCTGCATCTAGTAGAAAGTATTCCAAGCACAATTCTCTCCTAATCCATCATAGTCACGCTCTTGAACATTCCATTTTTATTACTCTCTAGCTAAATACAAGATGGATTGCGAGTTGTGAAGCGGAAGTTGTTGAAATAGAAATCTTTAAATGAGCGTAAAAAACTTGATTTGGGAAGGCGCCAGAAAAAATAAGAAATTTAAGCTCTGATTCAACGACGTATAGATTAGAGCTTCTTTCGCGGCCAGCGATCTGGCTTCCTGCTTATTTATCCAGACATTTATTGCACTTCCCTCAAACAAATATATATTAGAAGTCCTAAGGTCTCAAGGAGTTAAAGAAAGCCTAAATTCTCCACCAAAATTTAGTGTCAACCACTTTTACTATTTTATAAGATACCCGAAAATAATATTTTCAGTAAAATGAAAGGACGATCAGATTGTCTCTTGTTAACCCTGTCTTTACAACTAAGAAGGCTTCAGGTTCAAGAGCAGAAAGCCGTTCCCTTATGCATTAATGAAAAGTGTATTTTGTTTATGCAATTATTTCTTATTTCCATTAATATATACAGTTGTAATCTGATGGAATATTAGACCTATATATTTAGGTATTGTCTAAGAATTTTGAAAAATCGCAATTATTCACACCCACAAGCACAGAAATTTTGTATCGAAGGATATTTTATTTTCACTCAAAACTATAAATATCTAATAAAACGCCTCTCTTTATTATTAACAAGTTTTCCTTTCACCTCAAAAGATGCATTCTATGAATCTATCAATCCTATTTCTGCCTTCCTTCTCTCTCACATTTTTATGTTCATAGGCTATATGTGACTCGATATACACTTTTCATTTTCTGAAACTTCTCACATTTCTCTTGAACATTACCTAATAATTAAAAAAAAAAGGAAATTTAATATGACGAATATTCATGTTAAATATTTAAATTAAAAGGCATATATGGGATCAAAATATCATTTATTTTACCAATATTTCAGTTGGCTGAACGCTAACCTTTATCAAGGTATTATAACATTTTAATGTGTCTAATAATAATTTTATAATACCTTGATAAAGGTTGGCATTCAGCCAACTGAAATATTGGAAAAATAAATGATATTTTGATCCAATATATGCCTTTTTTTCAAAGATTTATTTATGGATTGCTCTATTTTCAAAATGTTAAATATTTTAAGACAAAGATATATAAAAAGTGGCTTATTTTTAGTATGGTTATAAGGTCAATATCCACAAGCTCTAAAAATGATTTATTATAAGTTAATTGATAATGAGAATATCCTTCACTCGTCTCAGTCATAGCCGGGTGGAGATTCCTCCACCAACATTCACTGTCTAGGGCATTGGTGCGAAGTTCTCGTTGAGAATCGAGGTTAGAAACTGTTTTGATTATTTGTATCCAACTTATGCTAGATATTCCTGGTTTTCCTAATATTATAAACTAATTAATTATTTCAATTGAGGACAAATATAAGAAAATATCATTCATCAGATTAATTATAGCATTCGTGACGAATATCAAAGGTTGTTGCAAGGTTTCGGAAGTAACCTAGATACAAAGAGCAGTCAGAACGATGAATTTAATACCCGAATCGAGAGCCATTTTATATAATCGTGAATCCGAACCTATTTCTCCAGCCAATAACTTATCCTCACGAGGATTGCCAAATAAATAGAACGACTCGTACCCAACAGCTCTGCCACTGTACAAAGGCTTCCAGCTGACAGTGAAAGTGAGCTGACAGGCTCCATATTAAAATATGGAGTTCTTGATAAAGGTTGGCATTCAGCCAACTGAAATATTGGAAAAATAAATGATATTTTGATCCAATATATGCCTTTTTTTCAAAGATTTATTTATGGATTGCTCTATTTTCAAAATGTTAAATATCTAGATCAAAGTAACATCCTCCATGTCATGAAGGTATAATGCCGAAATGAATGGATATCGGCAGCAGCATACAACTGTTACAGAGCAGAGAGAGGGAACAATCATCAAGTCTTTCCTCACATTCTCCCTAGAGGACAGCAGTTCTTGATTGCAGATCTAAATATAGTCATATTTGGACCATGACCTTTCAGAGTGGATTTAGTATTTTATCACCATGTACAAGTGCAATCTGTAACTAACAGTCCCAGCAGCGGCTCATCCATCGATGATCTCCCAGCATAATGAACCCCTCACTGTCTCCCTTTTCCAGTAAAACTATTATTATGATGAAACCTAGTTTAAAAAGTGAAATTGTACTGGGATCACGTTGATAAAATAAATAAAAAAGCATACTCTGATAGTAAAACTGAAATTTAATGATGAATTGCGCCACCTATCGGAATAAATATCAAATGGTGGTTGCTCGACAGTTGATATTCTGACAGATGGCGAAAGCCATCAGCAAATTTCAGTTGCACGATTAGGAGAGGCTTTTTTTCTTAATTTATTAACACAATGTTTTACCTGTTTAAAAATATTTGACAATAAAACATATAGATGGCGTCTATAATTTGAATATACAGGGTGATCCAAAAGTCCCGCACTATTTTAAAAATTAATAACTCCGCGAATATTTGCGCTAGAGCAATGCGGTAAACACCATTGTGTTCAGGATGCAATGGGAATTTTTATGGCAAATAATGAAAAATTCGAAATTGATTTTAGTTACAATTTTATTCGCCAGATGGCGCTCTACCAGAATCAGAGATTCAGCGGCCAAATTGTTTGATAAATTGAAAAATATAACTGATCGACACGTATTTTTCCTTTTTGAATACCAGGAAAGAACCCTAATAATATCAAATAACAAATTAATAAAACACCACTTCGCCAAAAGTATAAAGAATTGGTTAACGATTTTCAAATACAATCAGAGATATGTAAAATAGGTAAATGCAAATTAAAACGTGTAGCAAAAAGAAAATTGATATTTTAGATACGGTTTGTTTCCAAAGATAATAAATTTCTAATATTTTAAATTCAACTTTCACTCAGTATCGATTATATTTATTTTAATTCATTTGAAAAATATGTATCTATCTCTGATAATTTATTTTACTCTGGAATGCCGTTGTTGTTGTCGTGTCCAATAAAGAGCCTCAGATGTATCCATGCATCTCTCCATCACATCAGCAGCAATGTCCACTATCTTGGGTGTGTAAAGCTGCTGCTCAGGGTATATGTCTAATTTTTGCAAGGCTGCGGCCATTGCTGGCTATGAGAATATGTGGGTAGGTGTAAGTTCCACACCAGGACAATTGTTGCATGCCCTATAGGTTCTTGTGCCATCTGGATGTATTGTCATTCCTTTATAGTGTTTTGTTCTAAGTCTTGTTATAGGTTTTGTCATTTTTCTCTCAGATTTAATTCGCATTATGATCTTTTTTTCTTCTTATTCTTTTGTTTAATTATCTTGTATTCTGACAAAGAATCAGCGTCAAATAATGACATTTGTTCTTTCCTTTGGCTCACCTTTCTGGCTTCCTTTGCCAATTCAAAAGCCATTTCATTACCCCCGATCCCAGCATGGGCAGGGATCCAATGTAGAATGCAATTATTCTCCAATGGTTCCGGTTGGGTAAGTAACGAGTGTATTTTCCGTGTGATATTAGTATTGCCCTTCTGAATTGCTTCTAGAGCGGATATGGAGTCGCTGTATATTAAAATTCCTTCTGCTTGATGCAGGGATGGTTGGTTAAGGCATACATCAAGGGCTTTCCAGATAGCTGTCAGTTCACAAGTGAAGTTTGACGAAATCTGTCCTGCTCCTTTATTGATTTTGATGTTTGTTCCATCTTGCAGTATTATGTTAATTCCGGCCCCTCCATTACTCAGGGTAAGGTCTGAAGATCCATCTGTTTAAGCTGTTAAAGGGCGTGGCCTAGCATTTTTAATCAATAATTTGTACTATGAGGACATAGCCGTTAATATTCCAAACACATTAGACCTCGAAGTCCAAGGTATCAAAGTCTACCTCAATCAAAACAAAGCCATCAACATATACAATATGTATCACCCTCCAAACAATACACTTATTGACGATGGAACAATGGCTCAATTTCTTACAGACAACACTATTATTTTAGGTGACCTTAATGCCAAACATCAACTATGGGGATGTTCTACGCCAAACCCAAGAGGCAAAATACTATCAAACATATTTGACGACAATGCCTTCATGTGCTTAAATGATGGGAATCCTACCCATCATTCCTACAAGCTATAATACTGCCCTTGATATAAGTTTTTACTATCCTGACATTTTCCACAAATGCAAATAGCAAATATTAAAAGGTTTTGGAAGTTATCATTTGCCTAATTTGATAGAAATTAGCACCAAGACCAAAACTAGCTCAATTAAGAAAAATTGATATAAGTTTTTACTATCCTGACATTTTCCACAAATGCAAATAGCAAATATTAAAAGGTTTTGGAAGTTATCATTTGCCTAATTTGATAGAAATTAGCACCAAGACCAAAACTAGCTCAATTAAGAAAAATTATGGAACTTCAAAAAGGCTAATATGATATCTTTCGAAAACACCATTATTAAAGCAGCCAAGGTTTCAATACCAAGAGGTTATATTAAGAAATGGATTCCAAATTATACACACCAGGCAAAAAATATTCAAACACTTATAACTAAAAGAAATGAACTACAAAAAAGTGCACCCAAAACCAAACAAATTGTAGAACTGAACTGAACATTGTGATTGCAAAAATAAAAAGATTATATGTAAATGTGAAAAGGGAAAAATGGAAACAAACTTGTGAAAACCTGAACCCAAGAAACCCAAATACAGAACTTTGGAATTTGGCAAAACAAATTGACAGAGTCCAGCCACAAACTGAAAACACAAATATGATTAAGAATACAGATGGTACACCAGCATCTAATGACAAAATTGCTGCAAATTTTTTAGGTAATTCATATCAAATAAGTAGTAAAATCAAGGTTGAAAAAAGGCCCGAAAGATTATTCATGACTGTAAAAATGTCACCAGCACTCATAATATTTTCCATGAAAAAAATCAATATGAAAGAGCTAGCTTATGCATTAGAAAGCACTGACCTAAACAAGACTCCTTGGCCAGATGGAATCCATGGCCAAATGATATCAGACTTGGGCAAAATTGGCAAAGAAAGACTTCTTAATATTTTCAATAACTCCTGGAAAACTGGAAAATTGCCTCAAGACTGTAAAAATGCAACAATAATTCCCATTAAAAAACTTGACAAATCTGCTGATTACCCAAAAAACTACCAACCTATCTCCCTCACACATATTTGCTGATAATTAATGGAAAAAATTACACTCAGACGACTCACCTACCACCCCGACACAAGAAATCTCTTACCAGAAGAACAATATGGATTTAGGAAATGACATGGGACAATAGACCAACTTTTATTTTTCACACAAAAGGTGAAAGATGGACAAAACAAAAAGCCACAACTAACCACACCATAGCTGCTTTTTAGACCTTACACAAGCTTTTGATAAGGTATGGAAAACAAGTTAATTACAAAATTATACAAACATTTTAAAATTGATGGAAAAGCTATCACTTGGATAAATGATCCCCTTAAAAATATATACATCAGGGTCAAATATAATGGCACTCTATCTAAAACCTTCAAATTGTACCAAGGATTACCACAAAGATCAGTCCTTAGCCCAACTCTCTTCACCCTATTTATTGCAGGCATAGAATAAACCTTTTCACATAAAACCAATATTGGACTTTTCGCTGATTACATTATTCTATGGAGCAGCAACACTAACTGGAAAAAAGCTGAAAGAGATTTGAACAAGACTCTTCTCCACCTAGAAAAATTTGCTATTAAACATAAATTAGAAATTAACACTCAAAAATCTGAAACCTGTCTTTTTACTACCGATAAGAAACTATACAAAATAAGACCATATATTATTCTGAAAGAACAACAATTGCAATATAATAAACATCCTAAATATCTCGGCTACACCCTGGATCCAGAAATTAACTCCAGTAAACATATTGAAGGAGTTGTTAGAAAAGGAAGAGACCGACTAAAAATCTTGAAATATATTTCAGGAAGAGTGGGGAGCTGAAGCAACAACACTAAAATTAACTTACACATCTCTAATGAGACCTATCTTGGAATATGGATATCAAATCTATAATACAGCATCTGAAACAAATCTAAAAACGCTGGAAAGGATACAACTAAATGCAGCTAGAATTATTACAGGTCTTCGAAATACCTGCCCTAATAATATTGTACTTTACGAGGCAGACATTATGCCCTTAAAGGATAGAATAAGCTACAATCTGCCAAAATATATAAACAAAATCAAGAGTTATGAAAACAAACACAGAACTTTCAATTACATACTTAATTGGGAACCCAATATAAGACTCAAAAAAGAAGGCCCTCTCCACCTGGCCAAAAGAAATGGATTTTTAAAATATAAAGTGGAAAAATATTATTTAGCTGAAAAAATATCTCCATGCGAACCACTAACAAAATGTTATTTCTAATGCCACTTTAAACGGACCCACCAACAAACAATACCAAAAAATCCAGAATACTTAAAATAATTATCATTAGAAATAATTAATATAAAATTCCTAAAAATGCAATAACTATCTATACCGATGGTAGCAGAGACGAGTTGGGACACACTGGCAGTGGCTCTCTCATTAAAACCACAAATGGCATTGAGAAAATAAACAGAAGAAACCCAGAATTTTGCTCAGTCTTCAGATCAGAACTTATAGCCATCTATGAAGTCTTAAAATCCATCAGAAACACTAAACATCACGATATATGGATTCTTACTGATAGTAGAAGTGCCATACAACACTTGAGTCACACAGGGGAACTTATAGACAAAGTAAGCAGGAACATAATTGGTTATATACCAAAAACTCTCAATACCTCAAAAATTCACCTTCAATGGATACCCTTACATGTTAGCATTGAAGGCAATGAAGCTGCTGATGCGCTAGCAAAAAAAAGGCACAAAAGAACCCTTGCTACACAAAAATAAACTTACTTTTAAAGAAATAGAAACAGTAGCCAAAATAAACAAGAATTGGAGGATCCCACCTAAGCACGGTTGGTACACCCTAGAAGCAGATGGCCACCCAGACCTTTCGGTCCACAAGCCGGCATGCGAAGCATGCCCTTTGCTGCTATTCTGTTCAACTCATAAGCCAAGTTACGGTATCCAAGCTAGTGCTTGGACATTGTACCTGGAAACCCCACCTCCCAGACAACGTGTCTGGAAGGATTTCTATACCGGTGGCCTTTAATCACAGCAAAATAGGAAACTATCTACTGTGTCCAGCAGGGATCGCGGGGAGGCAACCCCCGGTCGACTCTGTTCACTCACAGCTGAGGAAAAGCTCAGCTGCCACGTCGTGGGCTTTCTCAAGAAGCTTGCTGTGATTTCTCAGCAGCTTACTCTCGATCGCGCCCCTCGCCCTCCTTCTCTCTTCCTGCACACCCACTACCCTTGGACAATCCAAGACGTAGTGGCGTGCATTCACATCCCTTTCTCCATAGACGCACTCAGGGTTTCTCTTAATTTTAAATCTGTGGAGACTTGGGGAAGAGCCCATGTCCCGAACTATCCTAATGAGTTTGTGGGACATTACCTTACAGAGATACTTGGGTGTTGTTACCCCATTGAATACCTCTCTCCCCTTCACACTGATCCTGGACTCTTCATATGTCCTGGACGTGCCCCCTGATCCTCCTATACACTTCTTTCTTGGTCACTGGGGTCCTCACTAATTTACCTTTAAAGCATCCTGCCTTAGCGAGCCTGTCTGCGAACTCATTACCTTCGATGAGGCTGTGTTTCCTAACTCAATGGAGCTCCGGAGCCCGCGCCATCATCTCCAGCTCCTGGATTATTTGATGCGCGAGTTGCCCTTTCTCCAGATTGATGGCGACGAGGGCCGACACACAATCTGAATAGAGGCGGTCCGGGCTGAAGTTCTTCTCGGCACACACTCTGAGGGCTACCCTGATCGCAACCAGCTCGGCTGAAAAGACCAATTCGTCCACTCTGAGTGTTAAACTTTCTTGGAAGATCAGCTCTCCATTAGTGTATATCATTACCCCAGCTCCAGTATTGGTTCCAGACTTACTACCATCAGTGAAAACCTCCGTGCCAATCCCCGTCGGTCCTCTAGGACTCCAATTCCACTTTGGCAACCACTGCGGCGGCTTCCTCGGGTCCCTCTTCGATTCCAGGGCCCCCGCTTCAAGTCCCAGGGCATCTTCCCTGTTCTCCCAGATCTTATGTCTGATGGTCTCCTCCTCTAGTTTCAATCCCAGGTGAATAAGCCCAGCGAGGACCAAAAAGGCCTCACTGCTGGTAGTGCGATATCCCCCTGTGATTCTGAGTGCCGATGTCCTCTGCCCTCTCTCTAGAGTTGTTGCCACCTTCTGATCCCTGTTTCGGCGCTACCAAGCCCCGGAAGCATATAGCAAGATTGGCTCGACACAGGAGAGGCAGAGGTTCCTAAAAATAGTACCCTCCTTCTCCCCCCCCCTCCTGGTGAGAGCCAACCAGGACAGGCCTGCATAACGCCTCCCTGCCTCTCGCCACCATCTCCTCCGCCTGGTATTGCCAACCCATCTTGTCATCAATGACCACCCCCAGGATGGTCATCCTATTGACCAACGCTACCCTCCGTCCTTCCATCCGGATAGCCGGCTTGTGTTCCCATTTGATCCCTTTCCTTTTAGTTCTTATGTCCCTAGGCTTAAAGCTGAGGGCTTTAGTTTTGGAGACATTGAACTTAAGGCCAGAGTCATGGGCCCAGATCGAGAGAATTTGGAGAGAAGTTTCAACACACTTCTCAGCCTTCGCTCTCGAAGTAGCCTCAATGATGAGGAACTGGTCGTCAGCATAGAGAACCAGCCTGGCTCCCTCATGGAGCTCCTCCTGGAAAACGGTGTTTACCAGGATATTCCACAGAATAGGTCCGCAGCAAGAGCCCTGAGGGGAACCCCTAGCACAGTTTCTTTCCAACTTCCGCTCACCAAAACTGAGGCTAATCCGTCTATCCCTCAGGAAGTCACGAACCAAGCTGCACAAATTATCAGGACAACCCATGTTCATCAAATTTCTCATCAGCTTGTTCCAGCTCATGGAGTTGAACGCGCCATCAATGTCCAGGGCCACGAAAAGAACCCAAGCACCCTTATTTAAGCCCATCTCAACCCCCTCTAACACCTCGTTCAGAGCTGTGGTTGTAGACTTCCCTTCCCTTAAACCATGTTGGAAAGAGGAAAGGAGCTCATTACTCTCTAACCAGTGCTTCAGTCGCTGAGCTAGTAGGCTATCCAGGACCATACCTAGACACACTAGTAAAGAAAGCGGACGATAATCATTAGGAGAATTACCCTTTCTAACAGACTTTTCGAGAAGCACTACTCGGGCAACCTTCCATTCCTCAGGAAATGTACCAGTGTCCAGGCACTTATTGAATAACCTGGAAAGAAGCGATGGGTGCATCCTTACCAGGGCTTTTACGACCGTGTTATCGATCCCTTCGGGACCAGGAGATTTCCTTTTCCCGAACTTGAAAGCCGTCAGTTTCACCTCATTCTCAGAAAAGGGCGGATCCACCAAACCACAAGTGGTCAGAGAGATCTCGTCCTCTGGTTCCTCGTTTCCGAAGAGCCGATCCAAGTTATTTTTATTTTGTCTTCTGTTTTCGAACGAGTAGGTCTAGAACACATTCTCTCTGAATTTTCTCATTGTTGGTGGATGGTGTCAATACATGCACAGTCTGCACTATTAAAAAAAGATAATATGCATTATATACACTATGTACAATGAATATGGCGCCTCTGCCAGCGCTGCAGAGTTTGGTGGAGAATCGCCAGTGGGTCTCCAGCGACACCACGCATTTTTCGATCTACGATTAATACGTAGATCGCGTACTTCGCCGCTGAGGAGATGGTGATGGCGTGGTCCTCGAGACCAACTGGAAAGATCCAGGACTGCAGTATCACACCTAGGTATTATGGATTTCTAATTTTATCAATTGTTTGTTTGTTTATGCTTATTTTGTGGTTATATTTATGCCTTTTCCCCTGTGATTGGAGAAGACGCATAGGTTTGGTTTTATTGGGTTTATGGTCATTTGGCGTTCCATTGTCCACTTCTCCAGTCCTCTCATTGATGTGTTCAGTATTTTTTACGATTTTTCTATGCTGCTACTTGTGTGCCATATGGCTATATCATCTGCATAACAGGCAATCTTTGTGTTTTCAGTGAGGTAAGGATGGATGTCGTTAATATATAACATATAGAGTAGAGGACTGAGCACAGATCCCTGAGTTACACCAGCCCATGTTCTTCCTTCCTTGGAAAATTCTCCATTGACCCGAACCTTTAACCTTCTTCCCCATTAAGAAGTCTGCAATCCAGATTAAGGTTTTTCCTTTTACTCCGATGTTGTGCAGCTTTTCTTATAATTTCTCCCTCCACACTCGATCAAAAGCTGAGGTCATATCCAGGAATACGGCCGTGGTCTTCTTTGGCGGTTTTTCCTGGAAAGAATCTATTATTGATTGACAGAAGTAGAACAGTTGATCAGTCGTACAGTGCTGGGATCTATAGGCAGTTTGGTAGAGGTTTATTTTATTATTGTTAGTGAGCCAGACTATGAGCCTAGAGTGGATAATTCGTTCTGGAATTTTACAAAGTTTGCTGGTGAGAGCAATTGGCCGATAGTTCTTGTATTCCTTGGCATCTTTGTTTGGCTTCAGTATTGACACTATAATTGATATCTTCCAATTCTTTGGTAGTTTACCAGTTTGCCATGAAATGTTCAGTATTCGTAGGAGTTTATTATTAGCTTTGTCTTCAAAGTGTTTAATCATTTGACCAAAGATTAGATTATCTCTTGGTGACCTCTTGGATTTTTTTATTGATGAGTTTAGCTCATTCAGTGTGAAGTCTCTCGAGAAAATATCTTGTTGATAGTAGTTTCTTGCTTGTTTAACTAACTTGTTTATATTACTTTTAGAGTCCTGTCTTCATTCGTGTAGTTGAGTCTGGGAGTGCTTGAAAGATATTCAGCAATTATGTCAGCCATCTGTTTGTTCTCGTTTTCTCGCTGTTCTATTCATATCGGTTAGAGTATTGGAGGATTGGTGTTGGTTTTGATTGTTCTCTAACACTCTAATCATATTCCAGTGTTGGCTGTCCTTTCTTGGATCCATTTTTTCGCAGAATTATGCCATTTTTCTTGTTTGCATATCCATATTTCTTGTTCTATTTTATGACTAAATTTCAATGAGTTCCTTTCTGTTTTCTTCTGTTTTATTTTTTTCAAGAAGTTCAATGATATTGTCTCTCTCTCTGAAATCATTGCCCCGATGTTGTGGTCCTTCCAGTAAGGTATCCACAGGTCTTTACGTCTACCTCTAGGTCTCGATGCTTTTGCAGCTTTTTAAATGTTCGAATGAATTTTTCCAAGTTTTTGTCAAGCGTTCTGTAATTCAATTTTTCGTTGCACAGTTCTTCAAGCTTTTCTGTGAATTTTTTTCAAGTCGGCTTTCCTAAAGTTCCATGTTATTTTATTCTAATGGACATTCTCAATTTTGAACTTTATGGTTGTGTTAAAATTGGTCTGTGGCCACTGATTGCACCTCTCAGGATTTTCCATTGTGTTGTGGGTGCGATGTTGTAATTTTTCGCTGTGATGTCTATTGCGGATTCTGTGCCTGTGGACTTAGATAGATAGGTGTTCTCTTCGTTTTTTAACGGTGTAAGGTCGAGGTCGGTTAGCATGTCCTCAACCTGCTGACTTTTGTTATCCTGGACAGGTGATCCCAAAATTGAACCTTTGGCGTTAAATTCGCCGAGTTTGATTGTGATATCCGAAGACGCTTCACTTAATGTCTCTATTGTGTGTACCCATACAAAATTCAAAGATTTCACGAACTGAAAGTTGGCGATTTTGAGATGCGTCAAGAATTCGCTGCATGGGTTTTCCGGCGAATTGATATTGATGAAAACTGGCTGTCGAATGTTCTGTGGACAGATGATGCTCACTTTTCTCTAAACGGAGAATTTAACATTCAAACAGCCGCATTTGGGCAACAGAAAACCCTAGGATTTTTACAGAAATGCCACTTTACCAGCCTAGAGTTACAGTTTTGTGTGGGTTCACTTCTTTTATTATTGGGCCATTTTTCTTTGAAAAATCAATGGAAGAACTTTTAAAACCGTTTTTGTAACTGGTGAACGTTATGAGAAAAGGGTATTCCCATATTGCAGGGCAAAAGCACTAAGCGAAATAACATTCATGAAAGATGGAGGACCTCCTCATATCTCCCGAGGTGCCAAACAATTGCTGAAGGATACGTTCGGTGAAAATCGTGTGATAAGTCGCCACTTTATATACCAGTGGCCTCCAAGATCAACAGACTTGACGCCTTGCGATTTTTGTTTATGGGGGTACATTAAATCGTGTGTTTATCGATGCTGGCCTACCACATTGGCCATGTTGAAGGCTTCTATCAGATGGCACGTTTCATCAATTTCAACAGATATGTTATTTAATGCTGTCCATTCTGTCATTTATCGTCTGCAGGCCGTTATTGAGAATGAAGGGTGCCACATTGAGCAAGGATTGTAACCTAATACAAGAGAGAAGGCAGTTACCTCATGTGTTATATAAGCTGCCATGTATTATATTATCTACCAATATTTTGCAGCTCTTTGTGTTGGGATATGGGGATAATAAATGCTGTCCTCACATCTTGACTCTTTTTTTTTGTGAACAGTAATATTTTGTTTGTCATTTGCTCACATATTATGTCGTGCAAACCTGAGTGTTATAACTTCTCGAATAACACTGGTACACACAATTTTTCCCCTTATGTTTAGTTTTTCGCTTTTCGCCCATTAGAAGAAATAGCATAAGGAATATTTTCAGTACACCAATAACTTTAGAAATTTTGTGAAAAAAAATAATACAAAATGATTTTACTACCACGTTTTTCAACGCTAAAGGTCGATTTGAAAATTATTTTTATTTGAGGGGACACATTTTTAAAAATTATGTACAGTATAATAAACAATGATAACATTTGACAAGCCCATAGGATATTTGGAATAAAGTACGACAAATATATTTTATCACTCCCCTCTATATTTCATCTGTTGGATCATGACAAATATCCAGTTAAATAGTCAAGGGTCGCCAATCAGTCAAGAAACTACACATTTCTTATAGCAAGAAATCCTATTAATAGTGCCATCATAATTTTTGGTACTATATTAACATTTCAAAAATTCGTGTATTGATATCAGCAGTGTTTTTCAAACATTCAATCTATTTCACAAAACCTCATATAAAATATAAATATTTTTGCTACATGTTTTAATTTGCATTTACCTATTTTACATATCTCTGATTGTATTTAAAAATCGTTAACCAATTCTTCATACTTTTGGCGAAGTGGTGTTTTATTAATTTGTTATTTGATATTATTAGGGTTCTTTCCTGGTATTCAAAAAGGAAAAATACGTGTCGATCAGTTATATTTTTCAATTTATCAAACAATTTGGCCACTGAATCTCTGATTCTGGTAGAGCGCCATCTGGCGAATAAAATTGTAACTAAAATCAATTTCGAATTTTTCATTATTTGCCATAAAAAATCCCATTGCATCCTGAATACAATGGTGTTTACCGCATTGCTCTAGCGCAAATATTCGCGGAGTTATTAATTTTTAAAATAGTGCGGGACTTTTGGATCACCCTGTATATGAAATATAAGCAAAGTATTTAAAATAATGAATATGTACAAATGAGATCAAATAGTGAAGATTGTTCAGTGACGTCATTTTGACGCTATACATAGAAACTCCCGTTTTCTGCAGCCGGGTTCTTTTTCAGTATATTTTACAATAGTAAAATTTCGAGAACTGCTTCTCTTCTACAGGTGATTTTGATAACGAACGTATATATATTATATGAAAAAATGAAAGAAAAAATAAAAGATAAAAAGTCCAGGTGTTGAAATCAAAAATAAAAATGGCATATCCTGACCAGGAGCACATGTGCTTTACAGAAGGCAGAGCGCCATCTGGTGGAACAGAAATCAACTAAACATTGATTTAGCCTGTTCCCTGATATTTGGCCAACCCAATGTTATTATATACATACATAATAACAAATATATAATAATTACATTTGAAACGGATTTTCACGCGGCTGAGCTCGAGAATACCACATTTCCGTGTATATAACAATTGCTATTTGTAATTATATTTTAAAAATTCACAATTAATATCTTCACTGATTTTCTTCCAGACCATTACCTTATTGAAAGGAATCTTCATCAATTATTTGCTACCCTGTTTTAAAATATATTTACAATTTACCTCTTAATGAATTATCTTTTTATATGTTTTTAGTAATTTTATGTCTTTGTTTATCGACAGGCTGCACATTCTATATGATTCTATTATAAGGTTTTTATGATTATCGCCAAGACCTACATATCATAATTAAAATTAACACTCAAAAGGTTTCTGAAATGTCCTAATGAATAAGGTGGTACTTATTAATTTATTTGGAGATTTGATAAGGTTATCTTGTGGTTTGGTTTTATCTAAAATCCTAATTGTATCTCAGCATTTTAGATTGTTCTTCGTATCAGATATATTAAGGTTTTTAAGGGTTTCTGGCACACTTGTAAGTACAAAAGTCAAACTGCTTTCCACTTGTGTAGACATGTAGTGCACTCACAGTAAAAGCAGTCATCAACTACTACCCATCTTGATTATCATGGCTTGTATCATGTGTAATAGGGATGATATAATAATAATAAAATATTTCTGCAGAATCGAAAATTCCATTTGCAGAAAGAGAGAGAGAGATAGAGAGCAATTCGGATGATTCCGAGTAAACCTAGTTCTCTCTCTTCTAAAAATATTAAATGTTCTTAAACTATCTCTTTCTTCACAGGGATCCTCTCTTAAGACATAGACTTGAAAAAAAAAACATATATATTTTAAAATTATGACTTATGATTATATTTCATACATTTTGAAATTAAAAAATGACGAAGGAATAATAAGGGTTGTAACATGATCACTAAGAAATGACAATATTTTTTAGAGCATTTTTCTTCTTTTTTTAATAAAACAACTTCTTCTCTCCTTACTCGGATGTAAAATACTGAGAGGACCTGGATCATCAATGGTGAACTCTCCAGAATTGTGTAGTTGATTAACTGAGGGAATCGCTGGACCCTCCCAATATTTTCCTATTGCAGTGAGGACAGTAGGACCTTTAGTTTGAAAAGAAAAATCCGCGCTAGATTAACCATTCCATGTATATACGTAAATGGCACGCTAATGATTTAGGTAAATCTTAATTCACCAAGGGGCAGCTTCT
>CP092886.1:33822079-33837924 GCA_030710605.1 Cordylochernes scorpioides | reverse complement strand
AAAGGCATATATTGGATCAAAAAGTATATACTCTGTTTTCTTTTAATTTGTCTATGTGATAAAATTATATATAAAGTTCTCCAAAAAAGATCAACAACGGATTAATTCATAGAGTTAGTTAAGGATATGTTGCTAATTATAAGTGGAATTTTTTAAAAAACAATATATATATATATTTGCTCTTTTTAAAAAAATAGAATCTCTAAACAAACGAGAATAAACAAAGTAATTATATATAGCATTTTAGCCTAGCTGTGTAAATAAATAATATTTACCCTCTTTGTACAGCGCCAATATTTACACACATTGTAGAAAATAGTATCAATTTCCAACTACAATCACCATTGTGTAGCCCACTCGGAATCCCCGCGAGCACAATGAAGTAAATTACTCAAATCTAATCAGAAGAGTTTTAATTAAGGTAACGGGGATTGTGTTAAATAAAGTCCTGGGATGCGGTTGGCTGGAACTCAAGATTACGATATAGAAGGTAAATAGAGAGTCTTCTGGAGATTACCTGTCAATGGAAGATCTTCCTGGGTGGTGGCTGAATGAATGCCCCGTTACAATGGCAGCTCAGTGGGAGAGAAACATGAGGGATGTTTCTATTGGACGACAATGGGAGGATCCACCAACCACAGAGAGGGATTACATCGCGTCCTTCTGGAGACGGCTCCAACTGTTGAAGGCACCTTATTTAAACAATAAAACCGAATGTTGAGAATAGAATTATTCAGCGCTATTTTTAACTCATAGAAAAAATTTAGATAATCCTTTAAGTGAAGATGAAAAATATTTGGAACACAATACTTGGCTCCTCAGCGATGACCCTTCCCAGCGATTTCGACAATTTTATCGACTAGATCGCTCCAGCTATTCTATGCCAATCCTGCCTATAAAGTTTGCATTAGAAAATTATATAAGCAGAATAATCTATACAATTAAACTGGAGAAATCGCTGGGTAGGGTCACCACTGATGAACCTTCTTCATCACAAATATATATATTTTTATCTTTAGATTACTAATTGTAGGAATGCGTCCGATATGATTAAAACAAATAGCGCAAATATTTCTATTCTTAACAAACAGATGGTGGTATATGTTGTGCTTATTAAGAAACCTTTAATCATGATAAAAATTGTGAAAAAGTTTTAAATTTGCAAAATATTTTCTCACAATGAGTTTCTTCTTATTAAAAAACGCTAGCTTTCAAGCGATAATCGCTCATCAACGGGCTTAATAAAATATCGACTTCATCCTACCAGAAATACAGTATTTACAAAAACAAACGCGCGCAACCAATTTAAAGTTTTCAGTTATAAATATATTCACGCTGCGCGCGTTTGCTTTTGTAAATATTTCTGGTGGGATAAAGTCGATGTTTTATTAAGCCAGTTGAAGAGCGATTATCACTTGAAAGCTACCGTTTTTTAAATAAAAAGATACTCATTGTGAGAAAATATTTTGTAATTTTAAAAGATATCTTTAAGTTTGCCATTTTTTGTGTGTTTCTATAGATTCATTATTAAAACCCCGCATATATGGTATTAATTCAGACCCCCTAATCAAACACAAGTCGCTATCCATCATGTAAAGAGGAATATTGAATCAAAAAGGAAACGTGAGTGTCGGAATCTCGTCAACAAAAGAAATACGCAGCGCTACGTTGTGGCCATGACAGCTGCGACATACCCAATCAATTCATAGATATTTAAATCAAAATAAGAAGTATTCAAACGTATTTTGAAGATATTACTTATAGTCTATTTTACCTGTCAGGTGGGTCTATGCATAATTTATAACGAATTTATTTTTCCATAAATTGGAATTTTGAGGGCTAATAAATATATTAATTAAGGGTGTGTTTAAAAGTTAATTTAAATAATAAATATGTATAATATAATATACGTATATGTTATGAATATTATATTTTGTTGTTGAAAAGATGGATTGACGGTGCAGTCGTGAAAATAGGAAAGTTATTAAATTATCAAGTAGTTTTTATTTTCAATTACCTTAAGCAAATTATACATTAAATATTTATCACAATTATATAGAATTTATAAAATTAATTCTATATTAGTGAATTAAAAAATAATAGGTAGGTTGACTATACATATTTACAACATAGAAGCATAAGGCTATATTTACCACAATATATTCAAAGTGGTATATTCTAAAACTATGGTAAAAAATGTAGAACAGTCAATGAATGGAAATAAAATATATGTTTTTGAAGAATAAAATATTTGAATTTTAGATTATATATAATATATATATATTTAGTTTTATACCCATAGATAAATTCGTGTGCTGTTTATATAATTATTCATTTATTTACATATATGACACACGATTCTATCTGTGGATTTGCATAGTTATAACGCTATTTATATACGCTTGAAACCTAAATTATCACTATATTAAATATATCTCTATGTGTGGCTTTTAAAATATATGAAATTATACTTTATGTGTAAAAATACTTCAAAAATATACATGTGATGTATAGATCAAGAAATATAACCATTTTACACAATTAAAATAAATAAACAGCTTTTAAATTGTGAAAAAATAGTACAAATGAGATATTGTACTGGGATAACAGGTACAGCTTGCACCACGCTGATGAGGGCCAACAGCCCGAAACGCGTCCGTGGTTAGCTTTTCTGGATTAATCAAGAATGGGTATTTGGCCAATTCTGGAATAATTAGAAATCAACGACAATAGTTGATATTTATTCCGATAGATGGCGCAAGCCATCAGCAACTTTCAGTTGCACGATAAGGAGATGCCTTTTTCTTAAGCTTTTAAATTGTTTTTATACACTCGTATAAAATATTGAAACGTTTACACTGGAGATGAATAACACACACAACACGTGTTTGTAATTATATATATATACATTATAGGTCAATCTGTGCTCGCGATGAAACGACAACTACATATAAATAATAAATGTAACACAAAGCAATAACGCGCCATCTATACATATAAAATAAAAGGATTTAAAAGCGCGAATTGACCACCACTGATGAGCCAAGCCCTCCCAATATATTTTTCATCGCAGTAAGGACAGTAGAAGTTTGTTTTATGTATAAAAGAAACATTCGCGCTTTTAAATCCTTTAATTTTATATGTATAGATGGCGCGTTATTGCTTTGTGTTAATTTATGCCTAACTGGCCTTGTCTTTATGGTTTGCTGAAGAGCATTGCTCGAGGCAAATATTTGAATGTAATTCTACTGTCCTATAAGCTTATGTCCATAGTTTACTGGAAAACCATTTCTAAGATTCCATCCTTCAGTGTAGCATATAAAAGCAGAATGATCCAATACAATATTAGAGCTCTGAGAAGCGGTCTGGCGGATTAAATTGGCGAAACCGCTGGGAGGGTTCACCACTGATGAGCCAAGCCCTCCCAATATATTTTTCATCGCTGTAAGGACAGTAGAAGTTTGTTTTATGTATAAAAGAAAAATTCGCGCTTTTAAATCCTTTTATTTTATAAATAATAAATGTGTTCACATACAATTACATTAAAATATAAACACCCAAAATATTAATATTTATAAATATTCGAATAAAATATAGTATATATAGATTTTATTATATATATCTTTTTCTTTACAGAAGAGAGAGAGAGCAAAAGTCAATGCCATTACAAAAATGGTTACCATTTAATATATTGATCTAAACTTTTCCCAAACTATAAAAAAGGCGGTTAAAATGGACAGAAGGCCGCGGGTGAGAATGTGTTTCTTGTTGCGAAAGCCATTGCCCCCCAGAAAATCCATAAAGAATCCATGAAACGGTCGGTCTACAACAACAGCAGCTCGGCGTGATTGAAATCTAGGGAGCGGCGTCCCGGTCGATTGCAGGAATAATGACCGCAGCGTTGGAAGGGCGCAACAAATTGTTGGAGCAAGTGCTAATTGTGCTCGGCGGACAGACGGGCAGATTTAGCTAGGTAATTGTGCGGACAGGGATAGCAGCGCCGGCTGTTCCCACGTGGAGACACCGGGAGTCAGTAGCGCCCGCCCGCTGCCTCCATACCTCTAGGTAGTTCTTCTTGCTATTCGATATATCTTTTCATACGCGCACATATACACCCAAAATAAAATTCTAATTATATTTTCAACGATTATTCCAAAATAGGTTGAAAATGCTATAAAAACAAGGGTATAACAATAAAATAAAGAAAATAAGGAGGAAAAGAAACAAAAGATAAAAGCTTCCAGGAAAAGACAACTTTCTAAGGAAAGAAGAATGTCGGGTTTACCTTCAGCTAGGCCGGCCTGCCTTGTTTATTGATCTTCGGAATCGCGCGGTGGGTAGAGGAGCAGCATCTGCTCATCCTCCCTCGTTCTGCTGCTACGACATCTTTCCTGCCGCCGGTGGTAACATCGGTTGTAGTGACTCGGGAGTCTTGTGCCGTCAGTTGGCTAACTTTTCTAGTAGAATATTTATGGTTCTCTCAACTCTGCATCTAGTAGAAAGTATTCCAAGCACAATTCTCTCCTAATCCATCATAGTCACGCTCTTGAACATTCCATTTTTATTACTCTCTAGCTAAATACAAGATGGATTGCGAGTTGTGAAGCGGAAGTTGTTGAAATAGAAATCTTTAAATGAGCGTAAAAAACTTGATTTGGGAAGGTGCCAGAAAAAATAAGAAATTTAAGCTCTGATTCAACGACGTATAGATTAGAGCTTCTTTCGCGGCCAGCGATCTGGCTTCCTGCTGATTTATCCAGACATTTATTGCACTTTCCTCAAACAAATATATTTTAGAAGTCCTAGGGTCTCACAGAGTTAAAGAAAGCCTAAATTATCAACCAAACTTTAGTGTAAACTACTTGAAATATTTCATAAGATACCCGAAAATATAATTTTCAGTAAAATGAAAAGACGATCAGATTATCTCTTGTTAACACTGTCTTTACAAATAAGAAGGCTTCAGGTTCAAGAGCAGAAAGCCGTTATTTCATGCATTAATGAAAAGTGGATTTTTTATGTTGTTATTTCTTATTTCCATATATATATGTGTGTGTGTAAAAATGATGAAAGCATATCCTGACCAGGAGCACATGTGCTTTTTAAATGGCAGAGCGCCCCATTTATTTTTTTTTTTCATATATATGTGTGTGTGTGATCTGATGAAATATTAAACCTAATCTATAATTTTAAGTATTGTCTCGGAATTTTGAAAAAATTAAATTATTCACACACACAAACACAGACATTTTGTATCGAATGATCTTTTATTTTCACTCAAAACTTTAAATATCTAATAAAACGCCTCTCTTTATTATTAACAAGTTTTCCTTTCACCTCAAAATATGCATTATATAATTCTATCAATCCTATTTCTGCCTTCCTTCACATTTTTATGTTCTTAGCTATATGTGACTCGATATACACTTTTCATTTTCTGAAACTTCTCACATTTCTCTTGAACATTACCTAATACTTTTAAAACAAGGAAATTTAATGTGACGAATATACATGTTAAATATTTAAATTAAAAGGCATATATTGGATCAAAATTTCATTTATTTTACCAATATTGCAGTTGGCTGAACGCTAACTTTTATCAAGGTATTATAACATTATTATTAGACACATTAAAATGTTATAATACCTTGATAAAGGTTGGCGTTCAGCCAACTGAAATATTGGCAAAATATATGATATTTTGATCCAATATATGCCTTTTTATTCAAAGATTTATTTGTGGATTTCTCTATTTTCAAAATGTTAAATATTTTAAGACAAAGATATATAAAAAGTGGCTACTTTAGTATGGTTATAAGGTCAATATCCACAAGCTCTAAAATGATTTATTATACGTTAATTGATAATGAATATCCTTCACTCGTCTCCGTCATAGCCGGGTGGAGATTCCTCCACCAACATTCACTGTCTAGGGCATTGGTGCGAAGTTCTCGTTGAGAATCGAGGTTAGAAACTGTTTTGATTATTTGTATCCAACTTATATGCTAGATATTCCTGGTTTTCCTAATATTATAAACTAATTAATTATTTCAATTGAGGACAAATATAAGAAAATATCATTCATCAGATTAATTATAGCATTCGTGACGAATATCAAAGGTTGTTGCAAGGTTTCGGAAGTAACCTAGATACAAAGAGCAGTCAGAACGATGAATTTAATACCCGAATCGAGAGCCATTTTATATAATCGTGAATCCGAACCTATTTCTCCAGCCAATAACTTATCCTCACGAGGATTGCCAAATAAATAGAACGACTCGTACCCAACAGCTCTGCCACTGTACAAAGGCTTCCAGCTGACAGTGAAAGTGAGCTGACAGGCTTCATATTAAAATATGGAGTTCTTGACCATCCTGAAGACAGACGATCTACCACTCTAGATCAAAGTAACATCCTCCATATCATGAAGGTATAATGCCGAAATGAATGGATATCGGCCGCAGCATACAACTGTTACAGAGCAGAGAGAGGGAACAATCATCAAGTCTTTCCTCACATTCTCCCTAGAGGACAGCAGTTCTTGATTGCAGATCTAAATATAGTCATATTTGGACCATGACCTTTCAGAGTGGATTTAGTATTTTATCACCATGTACAAGTGCAATCTGTAACTCACAGTCCCAGAAGCGGCTCATCCATCGATGATCTCCAGCATAATGAACCCCTCACTGTCTCCCTTTTCCAGTAAAACTATTATTATGATGAAACCTAGTTTAAAAAGTGAAATTGTACTGGGATCACGTTGATAAAATAAATAAAAAAGCATCTCCTGATAGTAAAACTGAAATTTAATGATGAATTGCGCCACCTATCGGAATAAATATCAAATGGTGGTTGCTCGACAGTTGATATTCTGACAGATGGCGAAAGCCATCAGCAAATTTCAGTTGCACGATTAGGAGAGGCTTTTTTTCTTAATTTATTAACATAATGTTTTACCTGTTTAAAAATATTTGACAATAAAACATATAGATGGCGTCTATAATTTGAATATATATGAAATATAATCAAAGTATTTAAAATAATGAATATGTACAAATGAGATCAAATAGTGAAGATTGTTCAGTGACGTCATTTTGACGCTATACATAGAAACTCCCGTTTTCTGCAGCCGGGTTCTTTTTCAGTATATTTTACAATAGTGAGATTTCGAGAACTGCTTCTCTTCTACAGGTGATTTTGATAACGTACGTATATATATTATGTGAAAAAATGAAAGAAAAAATAAAAGATAAAAAGTTCAGGTGTTGAAATCAAAAATAAAAATGGCATATCCTGACCAGGAGCACATGTGCTTTACAGAAGGCAGAGCGCCATCTGGTGGAACAGAAATCAACTAAACATTGATTTAGCCTGTTCCCTGATATTTGGCCAAGCCAATGTTATATATATATAATAACAAATATATAATAATTACATTTCAAACGGATTTTCACGCGGCTGAGCTCGAGAATACCACATTTCCGTGTATTTAACAATTGCTATTTGTAATTATTTAAAAAAATTCACAATTAATATCTTCACAGATTTTCTTCCAGACCATTACCTTATTGAAAGGCATCTTCATCAATTATTTGCTACCCTGTTTTTCAATATATTTACAATTTACCTTTTAATGAATTCTCTTTTTATATGTTTTTAGTAATTTTAATTCTCTATTTATCGACAGGCTGCACATTCTATATGATTCTATTATAATATTTTTATGATTATCGTCAAGACCTACATATCATAATTAAAATTAACACTCAAAAGGTTTCTGAAATGTCGAATGAATATAAGGTAGTACTTATTAATTTATTTGGAGATTTGGTAAGGTTATCTTGTGGTTTGGTTTTATGTAAAATCCTAATTGTACCTCAGCATTTTAGATTGTTCTTCGTATCAGATATATTAAGGTTTTTAAGGGTTTCTGGCACACTTGTAAGTACAAAAGTCAAACTGCTTTCCACTTGTGTAGACATGTGGTGCACTTACAGTAAAAGCAGTCGTCAACTACTACCCACCATGATTATAATGGCTTGTACCATGTGTAATAGGGATGATATAATAATAATAAAATATTCCTGCAGAATCGAAAATTCCATTTGCAGAAAGAGAGAGAGCAATTCGGATGATTCCGAGTAAACCTAGTTCTCTTCCAAAAATATTAAATGTTCTTAAACTATCTTTTTCTTCACAGGGATCCTCTCCCAAGACATAGAACTGAAAAACCCCATATATTGTTTAAATTATAACATATGATTATATTTCATACGTTTTGAAATTAAAAAATGACGAAGAGAGGAATAATAAGGGTTGTAACATGATCACTAAGAAATGACAATATACTTTTAGAGCATTTTTTCTTTTTTTAATAAAACAACTTCTACTCTCCTTACTCCGATGTAAAATACTGAGAGGACCTGGATCATCAATGGTGAACTCTCCAGAATTGTGTAGTTGATTAACTGAGGGAATCGCTGGACCCTCCCAATATTTTCCTATTGCAGTGAGGACAGTAGGACCTTTAGTTTGAAAAGAAAAATCCGCGCTAGATTAACCATTCCATGTATATACGTAAATGGCACGCTAATGATTTAGGTAAATCTTGATTCACCAAGGGCAGCTTCTGATCATACAACTAAACGCTGCATAGATGCCGATAAAATTTGCTTCTTCGTTGATTTTAGCAAAATTCTAAATGAAATATTGGCAAATTAACAATTGATCCTCATGAATGTTATCATTTGTATGATCAGATATATATCTTTACACACCTATAATATTTGTGGAATAAGAGTTTTTCCCTCTCTGTCCTACGCTACGCCAGACATGCGCAACTCAGTCAATACAGCCATTCGGAAAACCAATATCCCATCAAATCGCGGGCCGGACTAACATTTAGAACTTATAAAGGACATGTATGAGTGTAAGGAGAGAAACGCATTGTTGAATGTCAATAAATTTATATTTGAAATATTTTTTAGAACTTCGTGAAGAAAGATTGTTGTGTAATAAAATTAACTCTATATACGTATGTAAATAGGTATTTATATAAGTCGTCTTTCAAAAAATATATACATAGTATAACACACATATTTAAAATATTAAAATAATATTTATAAACATATATATATGTATGAAAAAGGCATCTCCTTATCGTGGAACTGAAAGTTGCTGTTGGCTTGCGCCATCTATCGAATTAAATATCAACTATTCTCCTTGATTTTTAATTATTCCAGAATTGGCCAAATACCCATTCTTGATTGATCAAGAAAAGCTTTTCTTCATATATTTTTTTTCCCAGAAATTTATGAAGAATTCATATTCTTATTGTTTGTAAATAACTATGTGTATACTTTTAATTTGAAAGGATTTAAAAGCACGAATGTTTCTTTTATACATAATACAAACTTCTACTGCCCTCACTGCGATGAAAAAAATATATTGGGAGGGCTTGGCTCATCAGTGGTGAACCCTCCCAGCGGTTTCGCCAATTTAAACCATCAGACCGCTTCTCAGAGCTCTAATACTGTATTGGACGATTCTGCTTATATATAGCGAAACCGCTGGGAGGGTTCACCACTGATGAGCCAAGCCCTCCCAATATATTTTTTCATCGCAGTAAGGGCAGTAGAAGTTTGTATTATGTATAAAAGAAACATTCGTGCTTTTAAAACCTTTTATTTTATATGTATAGATGGCGCGTTATTGCTTTGTGATACTTTTAATTTACTCATTTATTTTGCTTTCAAAATTTTATCATTAATTCAGAATTAATATGTATGCACACAATTATTTACAGTTACACTGTTGTACGTATATAGATCTCTCTATTCAAGCACAATGTGTGGACAAAATAATAATAATGGTATTGATCTGTAATATTGTATATAATTGTTAGCTGTATATATACTGAATGTAATATTTAAATCAAAGATACAATTCTTTCATTGGCCTTGTAGAACGAGAGTGGTGTACGCGTGCTCGCACGTTTTAGTGAAAAACACAAACATCCTCGATAAAGAGAGGCGAGTTGCCTCTCGAAATATTGGAACAATAAAATAATTATAAATCCAATATATGCATCTTTTAAAAATATATATAAGCATACAAGTGTTTACAAATAACCCAAGGCGGCAGTAAAAAGGACGTAAGACGATCTCTTTGAAGATATAAAGCAACGTGGGTGGTAGGCGGGTGGTAAGAATGTGTATGATGAACAAGGAAGAGCCGCAGGACCCGGCGCACAGCAGAATGAGACTGTCTGGTGACAGCACGAGTCAGCGATTAACACGGTTGGACTGTACGGATCGGATTGCTCCGCGAGGGTGGACATCGGAGCGAGTGTTAGCAGTGAAGGCGGAGAAGCCTATAAGTCGGTGTTGCACAACCAGGGCATGGAATGTACGGAGCGGAATGTTTCGTGATAGTTCTACGTGATTCCGCTGATTGGACATAACTAGGACGGAGGCAGAAATCTGCGGTGCTAGGAGAGAAGCGAAAGAATTCTTCCAACATGACCGAGTGGACTAGCCTGGAGGTTGGGAATAGGCATCAATTTCCTTCGGTCGGCGGTGGTTGGAGGTATGTCTTACTTATTGTACTCATCAAATTTAGAACCACACTTTAATAAAGCTCAAATTTTAGTTTGGTTCCTGTGAGAATTCACGCGTTGTTATAGAGCAATCTTGTACACAAACAACGATGGCTGTAAAATCGTCGCAGCAATACTCGAATAACCTCCTTCAGAAAGTCGATATTGATATATACAAAAATGTTTAATTTAGAAACCGCGACTTAATATTACTCCCAAGATAATCAATATTTGGATAAATAGACGCAATATTATATTTATACGTAATTTTACTTCATTAAACAAACCTCTCTAATTCTCGAAAAGGGCATCTCACATTCCTAAGTGCTTCCATCAATGCCCTTTTATTCTGAAGAAGAGATTTATGAAAATGTATCCGTTGGAGAAATATTTTATATAGAAATATCAGTTAATGACATGTCTATTAATATCGCTTTGAAATCAGATTTCTCCCCCCTCCCCCTCTCTCTTTCGATATTCCATTAGATCCATTGTGCAGAAAATGGATCTTGTTTCATGTCGCTATCAAATGAGGATAAGCATATTTTCAAAATTTCCTTTTGGCAGCAAGAATTTTGGAATTTGGCATTAAATTACTTATTCATAAATTGATTCGCTAATGTTTCGAAGTTAATGGGACTTTTGTTATTTATTAGAGTAGATAAATGGTAGCTATTTCTTGTAAGCTGATTCCCCCGGACTCTGTTTTGGAATGACTTAAACTGCCCATGAACTAGTTGATCTTATGTTTGGAACAAAGACATTAATTAATTAAGATGAGATGTAATATGCAATTAATATATAAAATATTGTAGCAAATAATTTATTATATTTCGTTAACAGAGTATTATTTCTTATGTTTATATTTTGCTACTCTGTAAACTTCGCTTGTTGCTTATCTTTGTTTATCTTTCATAGTTTGTTCTTGCCTCAAATAAATTGCTGTCTCTTCCCGAAGTTGGTCTTCCCTAATTTTCCACGTGGAAATATCACAGAGCCAATTTGTGTTTTCCTTTTTGTGATATATTGTGATGGTTTTGCTCTTATCTTCATAAAACAGATTGTTCTACATTCAAATCATAATATGATGTTTATAATCGGGCTGAATGGCTTCCATAAATTCTAAATATTCAAGGTCTTTTAGTGCTTTTGATTTAATGAAATTCATTCAGGAAACTACTGTGTTTCTTATATGAGTAAATCTAGTTGTCATCGCAACATAATAGATGTAGAATACACAAGATATTTCAGTATCTATATTCTGAAGATATAGTTCCAATTTGATTCAATTGAAGAAAATTGGGTTAATCATAACTGGAGCACTATCGGTAGAGATTCCATTTCTCTTTTCTCATCTCTAAGCTTGAACGGATTAAAAACAGTTCTCACTTCCTCGAAAAGGTTTCCCTCTATTTTTTTTATCTTACATAGGATGAAGAGAGTTAGCAATTTTCCTTCTTACAATTAAATAAAGCGTCAACTCCACGAATTGAGCGGTGTCATTTGAAGCTGTGCTCTTTAATTGGGAGCTCTTGCAAATGTTTCGAAATGTAACGCACGTCCCTTAAGACATACTTCTACGTTACTGGCCACTTCATCCATATGTCATGTTATAGTCTAGCGAGAAATACTTATTTTTCTATGTCGTTACCAGGAACCTACATTGATTTAACAATAGTACTAAAACATTCTTAAAAAAAAAAAAAACACTATTAGAATAACTTGGAAAATGCTTTGCAATTTTCACACTCGCAATAAAACTCGCTTGCAAAATTTTTATTCCATCTTTATGGAAAAAGTTGTATTGCTTATATAATTTTTTCAAATTTATTAATTTATTTTTCTTATCGGCCAGGTAGATTGATATAATTATTATATTTCAATGTAAAAAAAAAGAAGTTTGAGATTGATTTCTTTGACCATTATAATAGTTTCAATTTTAAGTAAATAATCTTTTATTTTTTAACATAATAAAATAATTTTGGTCAAAATAGATTAATTTTATTATGGAGCCTTTATTATATATAAATGTTAAATATTCCGAATACATATTTTTGTTATGTATATTGCTAAAATGTATAAATAGAATTCAGAGACAAAATATATTTTCAGGTTTTTCTAAGAGTCAAGTTTAATGTAATTTTCAGATTGCTACAAGAGCCGTATAAGATCAAGTTGAGGACCGACCGTACATTCCAAATGTCCGCGTCACACGATCGCCAAGTTTCTTAATTCTATAGTTTGAGGTAGGTGGTGAATCAAGAGAAGTTGTGTACTATTGAAGTTTGTATTACAAGACACAAGTACGCGCCATTATAAATCTAAAGTATTAAGTGTCAAAAAGTATTTTTTTAAACAAATAATTTCCTTCTCCATTTGCTACATTGAAAAAAAATATTATTTGAAGGGCTTCTCTCATCAGTGATATATTAAATTGAAGAAACCGCTAGAAGTACTCACCATTGATAAGCCTGACACGCTTTCAATATTTGTATCATTGCAGTCAGAGCAATAGAAAATTGGCTGTTTAAAAAATAATAAAATAAAATTTGACACTAAATAGTTCATCGTAAAGATAGACGCTGCCTGGTCGGCATTCATAGTTCTTAAAATTAAAGATACTTCGGCCAGTATACATTAATATATATATATATATATTTATACTGGGCGAAGCATCTTTAATTTTAAGAACACACACAAAATAGATTAAATATTTTTTTAAATCTTTGATATATTCTTTCATAAATATTTCAGACACCTCAAATTTACCGTAGTTTAATTAAATAATAATTAAAGAGGGAAACGACCGCATTTTTTACCGCAGCGTAGTGTTCTCACCCATCAGGAAGATTTGTCGCCGATCGATAAAGTCGTGTGAAGGTGTAGATAGCAGATGGTCGTGTAATGGAGATAAGGAGCCTTATTGCAGAGATCACCTGGGGCCACCATTAGCCAGCACGACACTAACCTGCCTGCCATTCAGGAGCCACTTACATTTGTTAGGAGCGCACAAAACAATTCCATCAAGAGGCAAACCGAGACAATTTATTAAAGATGTCGGTAATCTAATGACCTCGTCGTAATTGGATTAGGTCCTCGGCCGACCCTCGTTGTTTAAAACACCGGGAGACGTGCTCCATAGCCAATCTTCTGGGGACTTTTGCCATACATCAGCTTCTTCTTGGAATGGCTTTAATCAACTAAATCAGACGACGAGAGAAAAAGATTTTATTATATTTGTTGGATCGTTTTTGAATACAACTCTCAGATTTAAAAATTAATTTATTAAACTTTAAACATTTTTAGATATAGAGAGAGAAACGAGTTAATTACCTCGTATTTAAGGCAACAAAAGAATCATCTAATTTTCATACATCGTTCTAACCAGATTCAACTTGTGCAAAACAGACTAAAAAGAAAAAAAATAAACAAGATTAATAATAGAAGGTAAGTTCCTATTTTTTACAAGCTTTCACAGTCAAAGAATAATCATTTTTCTTGCTTCAATATTTTTATTAAAAGTATTTTTTGTGTTCTGTAAATATAAATATAAATATAATATATGTGATAAAACTTAATCTAAAAAGAATAATCACCGTGTGATTTGCACCATCGCTAATATTCTGGGGACCTTCACTTTACATCATTATGACTTCTTGGAATGGTTTGAAAAATTATTTAGTAAAATCATGCGAAGACAGAATAGTTATTGTTAGATATTCTGTGTATTTATATTCGTAGGTTTTGAGTTTTGTAAATATAAAAAGATATATATTGCAAGATATAATTCAATCTAAAAAAACTAAATTGTTACATTTTATATTGTGGGCGGTAATGGAAAAAATATATATATATATATATAAACGGTGAAGATGTTTTCCCTCTATCGATTTCAAATTGGTAGCTATCTGTCCACAAACAATACAACAATAATAAATACAAATAAACCATTATAGAAACTGTTGAAAAATAATGTATATTTCTTATGGAATATAACAAACTGTTGTTTCTCAGCATTTAACGAAGAAAGAATACAGATGTTCCAGATGTGAGAAAGCCATCGAGGAAACATCGAAAGAAAAACGTTGATATTGAAATAGATGATGCCGCCTCTGGTGTTAATTCAGGCTGGGGAAGTCTATCACTTATCTCTGGTGCATCCGTTGCTTCTAGGACCACGAGGCTGATCTCGATTCATTTTATTGATACTCTCATTGTTTTCATAAACATTATGTAGCAATCTATATTCTCATCTTCTCTTCAATCTATTGTTTGGAAATTAAGCTAGATCATGAAGAAGTCTTTTTCTATGTACAGGGACTCGTTTGCACGATAACCGATGCGACACCAGAAGCGGAACTAGAGTTCTCCACGAAGGCGTGTGACTGCTGTTTTTCACGTTGAGATAGAAGACCTACAGTCTTTTTCTTTTGTGGCTTGGCTTTGAACATTCGGCTCTAGCATGAGCACTATCTGCAATTTAGTATCCAGTAAAACCATTAATAATGCAGCATTTACTCGCTTATTATAATATCTGATAGCATTATTGGTGATTGTTCGGCCCTTTCTCCACTAACATCATATAGTACTTCTCACCGGCCCCAGATTACTGCTCTCATCCAGCAACAAAGCCGATCTATCTTGGATCAACAGGATTCTTGTTTCAATTATCGATTTTTACTCAACACGCTAAATTGAGAACCTCCACATATCAATGCGTAACAGCAGTATTGGGTATTTAGTGGAGGGGCATCACTATTGTTAAAAAACTTAGATTTAAAAATAAAGAAAAGTCTAAAATATTAATACAAAATTAGATATCGCGAATCCAATTTTCTATTAAATCTTTTTTTTTACTCTCGCGAAAATCAATAACCTCAGTCAGGGGTAGGTAGATTGACTTGATAAATAAATCATTTCCCATCGTTATCTTCAGACCCATCATCTATTTCTTCTATATAAACTCCTTTCCGAGTTATTCCATTCAGAATTCGTCTCTTTTACTAAAACCTTTCAAATTACACGTTTCTTCATTTCTTCTATACTTTCTTCGCAACCATTCTTATAGATTTATTTTGTCATTCCTTATAGATTGAATATCGTAATTCATTCCTTCCAGATATGTGAACTTCAAGACTTTCCTTCTTGATCTATTAAGAGATCAGAGAAGAGTGGAATGAAGTGCGCACTTCTCCCAACTGGTTCAACGGTGAAGTAACATCTTAATATAAAATATTTTATCGTA
>CP092886.1:33804369-33821979 GCA_030710605.1 Cordylochernes scorpioides | reverse complement strand
GATCATACAACTAAACGCTGCATAGATGCCGATAAAATTTGCTTCTTCGTTGCTTTTAGCAAAATTCTAAAATATTGGCAAATTTACATCTGATCCTCATGAATGTAATCATTTGTATGATCAGATATATATCTTTACATACCTATAATATTTGTGGAATAAGAATTTTTCCCTCTCTGTCCTACGCTACGCCAGACATGCGCAACTCAGTCAATACAGCCATTCGGAAAACCAATATCCCATCAAATCGCGGGCCGGACTAACAGTTAGAACTTATAAAGGACATGTATGAGTGTAAGGAGAGAAACGCATTGTTGAATGTCAATAAATTTATATTTGAAATATTTTTTAGAACTTCGTGAAGAAAGATTGTTGTGTAATAAAATTAACTCTAAATACGTATGTAAATAGGTATTTCTATAAGTCGTCTTTCAAAAAATATATACATAGTATAACACACATATTTAAAATATTAAAATAATATTTATAAACATATATATATGTTATGAAAAAGGCATCTCCTTATCGTGGAACTGAAAGTTGCTGTTGGCTTGCGCCATCTATCGAAATAAATATCAACTATTCTCCTTGATTTTTAATTATTCCAGAATTGGCTAAATACCCATTCTTGATTAATCAAGAAAAGCTTTTCTTCATATATTTTTTTTCCCAGAAATTTATGAAGAATTCATATTCTTATTGTTTGTAAATAACTATGTGTATACTTTTAATTTGAAAGGATTTAAAAGCACGAATGTTTCTTTTATACATAATACAAACTTCTACTGCCCTCACTGCGATGAAAAAAATATATTGGGAGGGCTTGGCTCATCAGTGGTGAACCCTCCCAGCGGTTTCGCCAATTTAAACCATCAGACCGCTTCTCAGAGCTCTAATACTGTATTGGACGATTCTGCTTATATATAGCGAAACCGCTGGGAGGGTTCACCACTGATGAGCCAAGCCCTCCCAATATATTTTTTCATCGCAGTAAGGGCAGTAGAAGTTTGTATTATGTATAAAAGAAACATTCGTGCTTTTAAATCCTTTTATTTTATATGTATAGATGGCGCGTTATTGCTTTGTGATACTTTTAATTTACTCATTTATTTTTCTTTCAAAATTTTATCATTAATTCAGAATTAATATGTATGCACACAATTATTTACAGTTACACTGTTGTATATAGATCTCTCTATTCAAGCACAATGTGTGGACAAAATAATAATAATGGTATTGATCTGTAATATGGTATATAATTGTTAGCTGTATATATACTGAATGTAATATTTAAATCAATAATACAATTCTTTCATTGGCCTTGTAGAACGAGAGTGGTGTACGCGTGCGCGCATATTTTAGTGAAAAACACAAACATCCTCGATAAAGAGAGGCGAGTTGCCTCTCGAAATATTGGAACAATAAAATCATTATAAATCCAATATATGCATCTTTTAAATATATATATATATATATATATATATGTATACAAGTGTTTACAAATGACCCAAGGCGGCAGTAAAAAGGACGTAAGACGATCTCTTTGAAGAGATAAAGCAACGTGGGTGGTAAGAATGTGTATGATAAACAAGGAAGTGCCGCAGGGCCCGGGGAAGGTAGAACGAGACAGTTTGGTGACAGCACGAACGCAGCGATTAACACGGTTGGACTGTACGGATGGGATTGCTCCGCGAGGGTGGACATCGGAGCGAGTGTTAGCAGTGAAGGCGGAGAAGCCTACAAGTCGGTGTCGCACAACCAGGGCATGGAATGTACGGAGCGGAATGTTTCGTGAGAGTACTACGAGATTCCGCTGATTGGACAGAACTAGGACGGAGGCAGAAATCTGCGGTGCTAAGAGAGAAGCGAAGGGATTCTCCAACATGACCGAGTGGACTACCCTGGAGGTTGGGAAGACGGTATCAATGTTCCTTCGGTCAGCGGTGGTTGGAGGTATGTCTTACTTATTGTACTCATCCAATTTAGAACCACACTTTAATAAAGCTCAAATTTTAGCTGCGTTCCTGTGAGAATTCACGCGTTGTTATAGGGCAATCTTGTACACAAACAACGATGGCTGTAAAATCGTCGCAGCAATACTCGAATAACCGTCCTTCAGAAAGTCGATATTGATATATACAAAAATGTTTAATTTAGAAACCGCGACTTAATATTACTCCCAAGATAATCAATATTTGGATAAATAGACGCAATATTATATTTATACGTAATTTTACTTCATTAAACAAACCTCTCTAATTCTCGAAAAGGGCATCTCACATTCCTAAGTGCTTCCATCAATGCCCTTTTATTCTGAAGAAGAGATTTATGAAAATGTATCCGTTGGAGAAATATTTTATATAGAAATATCAGTTAATGACATGTCTATTAATATCGCTTTGAAATCAGATTTCTCCCCCCTCCCCCTCTCTCTTTCGATATTCCATTAGATTCATTGTGCAGAAAGTGGATCTTGTTTCATGTCGCTATCAAATGAGGATAAGCATATTTTCAAAATTTCCTTTTGGCAGCAAGAATTTTGGAATTTGGCATTAAATTACTTATTTATAAATTGATTCGCTAATGTTTCGAAGTTAATGGGACTTTTGTTATTTATTAGAGTAGATAAATGGTAGCTATTTCTTGTAAGATGATTCCCCCGTACTCTGTTTTGGAATGACTTAAACTGCCCATTGAGCTCATGAACTAGTTGATCTTATGTTTGGAACAAATACAATAATTAATTAAGATGAGATGTAATATGCAATTAATATATACAATATTGTAGCAAAATATTTATTATATTTCATTAACAGAGGATTATTTCTTATGTTTATATTTTGCTACTCTGTAAACTTCGCTTGTTGCTTATCTTTTGTTTATCATTCATAGTTTGTTCTTGCCTGAAATAAATTGCTGTCTCTTCCCGAAGTTGGTCTTCCCTAATTTTCCACGTGGCAATATCACAGAGCCAGTTTGTGTTTTCCTTTTTGTGATATATTGTACAGGTTTTGCTTTCATCTTCATAAAACAGATTGCTCTACATTCAAATAATAAAATGATGTTTATAATCGGGCTGAATGGCTTCCATAAATTCTAAATATTCAAGGTCATTTAGTTCTTTTGATTTAATAAAATTCATTCAGGAAACTACTGTGTTTGTTATTTGAGTAAATCTAATTGTTATTTGCACATTATATAGGTGTAGAATACACAATATATATTTCAGTATCTATATTCTGAAGATATAGTTCCAATTTGATTCAATTGAAGAAAATTGGGTTAATTATAACTGGAGCACTATCGGTAGAGATTCCATTTCTCTTTTCTCATCTCTAAGCTTGAACGGATTAAAAACAATTCTCACTTCCTCGAAAAGGTTTCCCTCTATTTTTTTTTATCTTACATAGGATGAAGAGAGTTAGCAATTTTCCTTCTTACAATTGAATAAAGCGTCAACTCCACGAATTGAGCGGTGCCATTTGAAGCTGTGCTCTTTCATTGGGAGCTCTTGCAAATGTTTCGAAATGTAACGCACGTCCCTTAAGACATAATTCTACGTTACTGGCCACTTCATCCATATGTCATGTTATAGTCTAGCGAGAAATACTTATTTTTCTATGTCGCTACCAGGAACCTACAGTACAACAGTACTAAGGCATTCTTTTGAAAAAAAATCACTATTAGAATAACTTGGAAAATGCTTTGCAATTTTCTCACTGGCAATAAAACTCGCTTGGAAAATTTTTATTCCATCTTTATGGAAAAAGTTATATTGCTTATATATATAGATTTCAAATTTATTAATTTATTTTTCTTATCGGCCAGGTAGATTAATATAATTATTATATTTCGATGTAAAAAAAAAGAAGTTTGAGATTGATTTCTTTGACCCCCCCATTATAATAGTTTCAAAATGAAGTAAATAGTCTTTTATTTTTTAACATAAAATAATTTTAGTCAAAATAGATTAATTATATTATGGAGCCTTTATTATATATAAATGTTAAATAAAAATATTCCGAAAGCATATTTTTGGTATGTATATTGCTAAAATATATAAATAGAATTCAGAGACAAATAAAATATATTTTCAGGTTTCTAAGAGTCAAGTTTAATCAATTCTCAGATTGCTACAAGAGCCGTATAAGATCAAGTTGAAGACCGACCGTACGTTATAAATGTCCGCATCACACGATCGCCAAGTTTCTTAATTCTATAGTTTGAGGTAGGTGGTGAATCAAGAGAAGTTGTGTACTATTGAAGTTTGTATTACAAGACACAAGTACGCGCCATTATAAATCTAAAGTAATAAGTGTCAAAAAGTATTTTTTTAAACAAATAATTTCCTTCTTCATTTGCTATATTGAAAAAAAAAATATTTGAAGGGCTTCTCTCATCAGTGATATATTAAACTGAAGAAACCGCTAGAAGTACTCACCGTTGATAAGCCTGACACGCTTTCAATACTTGTATCATTGCAGTCAGAGCAATAGAAAATTGGCTGTTTAAAAAATAATAAAAGAAAATTTGACACTAAATAGTTTATCGTAAAGATAGACGCTGCCTGGTCGGCATTCATAGTTCTTAAAATTAAAGATACTTCGGCCAGTATGAATCTTTTTTTTTTTTAAGATTTATACTGGGCGAAGTATCTTTAATTTTAAGAACACAAAATAGATTAAATATTTTTTTAAATCTTTGATATATTCTTTCATAAATATCACAGACACCTCAAATTTACCGTAGTTTAATTAAATAATAATTAAAGAGGGAAACGACCGCATTTTTTACCGCAGCGTAGTGTTCTCACCCATCAGGAAGATTTGTCGCCGATCGATAAAGTCGTGTGAAGGTGTAGATAGCAGATGGTCGTGTAATGGAGATAAGGAGCCTTATTGCAGAGATCACCTGGGGCCACCATTAGCCAGCACGACACTAACCTGCCTGCCATTCAGGAGCCACTTACATTTGTTAGGAGCGCACAAAACAATTCCATCAAGAGGCAAACCGAGACAATTTATTAAAGATGTCGGTAATCTAATGACCTCGTCGTAATTGGATTAGGTCCTCGGCCGACCCTCGTTGTTTAAAACACCGGGAGACGTGCTCCATAGCCAATCTTCTGGGGACTTTTGCCATACATCAGCTTCTTCTTGGAATGGCTTTAATCAACTAAATCAGACGACGAGAGAAAAAGATTTTATTATATTTGTTGGATCGTTTTTGAATACAACTCTCAGATTTATAAAATTAATTTATTAAACTCTAAACATTTCTAGATATATGTAGAGAGAAACGAGTTAATTACCTCGTATTTAAGGCAACAAAAGAATAATCTAATTTTCATACATCGTTCTAACCAGATTCAACTTGTGCAAAACAGACGACAAAGAAAAAATAAACAAGATTAATAATAAAGGGTAAGTTCCTATTTTTTACAAGCTTTCACAGTCAAAGAATAATCATTTTTCTTGCTTCAATATTTTTATTAAAAATATTTTTTGTGTTTTGTAAATATAAATAGAAATATAATATAGGCGATAAAACTTAATCTAAAAAGAATAATCACCGTGTGATTTGCACCATCGCTAATTTTTTCTGGGGACCTTCACTTTTCATCATTATGAATTATTGGAATGGTTTGAAAAATTATCTAGTAATATCACGCGACGACAGAATAGTAATTGTTAGATATTCGGTGTATTTATCTTCGTAGATTTTGAATTTTGTAAATATAAAAAGGTATATATTGCGAGATACAATTCAATCTAAAAAACTAAATTGTTACATTTTATTATGTGTGGGCGGTAGTGGAAAATATTTATATATAAAGTGTGAAGATTTTTTCCCTCTATCGATATTAAATTGGTAACTATCTGTCCACAAACAATACAACACAATAATAAATACAAATAAACCATTATAGAAACTGTTGAAAAATAACGTATATTTCTTATGGAATATAACAAACTGTTTTGTTTCTCAGCATTTAACGAAGAAAGAATACAGATGTTCCAGATGTGAGAAAGCCATCGAGGAAACATCGAAAGAAAAACGTTGATATTGAAATAGATGATGCCGCCTCTGGTGTTAATTCAGGCTGGGGAAGTCTATCACTTATCTCTGGTGCATCCGTTGCTTCTAGGACCACGAGGCTGATCTCGATTCATTTTATTGATACTCTCATTGTTTTAATAAACATTCTGTAGCAATCTATATTCTCATCTTCTCTTCAATCTATTGTTTGGAAATTAAGCTAGATCATGAAGAAGTCTTTTTCTATGTACAGGGACTCGTTTGCACGATAACCGATGCGACACCAGAAGCGGAACTAGAGTTCTCCACGAAGGCGTGTGACTGCTGTTTTTCACGTTGAGATAGAAGACCTACAGTCTTTTTACTTTGTGGCTTGGCTTTGAACATTCGGCTCTAACATGAGCACTATCTGCAATTTATTATTCAGTAATACCATTAATAATGCAGCATTTACTCGCTTATTATAATATCTGATAGCATTATTGGTGATTGTTCGGCCCTTTATCCACTAACCATCTTATAGTATTTCTCACCTGCCCCAGATTACTGCTCTCATCCAGCAACAAAGCCGATCTATCTTGGATCAACAGGATTCTTGTTTCAATTATCGATTTTTACTCAACACGCTAAATTGAGAACCTCCACATATCAATGCGTAACAGCAGTATTGGGTATTTAGTGGAGGGGCATCACTATTGTTAAAAAAAACTTAGATTTAAAAAAATAAAGAAAAGTCTAAAATATTAATACAAAATTAGATATCGCGAATCCAATTTTCTATTAAATCTTTTTTTTACTCTCGCGAAAATCAATAACCTCAGTCAGGGGTAGGTAGATTGACTTGATAAATAAATCATTTCCCATCGTTATCTTCTGACCCATCATCTATTTCTCCTATATAAACTCCTTTCCGAGTTATTCCATTCAGAATTCGTCTCTTTTACTAAAACCTTTCAAATTACACGTTTCTTCATTTCTTCTATACTTTCTTCGCAACCATTCTTATAGATTTATTTTGTCATTCCTTATAGATTGAATTTGGTAATTCATTCCTTCCAGATATGTGAACTTCAAGACTTTCCTTCTTGATCTATTAAGAGATCAAAGAAGAGTGGAATGAAGTGCGCACTTCTCCCAACTGGTTCAACGGTGTGAAGTGCCATCTATATATAAAATAATTTATAGGATTATTTAAAATAATACTATAATTTTCTTGTAGATCATTGACTAGATGCCAATAAACATAGTTAAATTGTCAACATTGTCCCAATACACATAAGCCGGACAATAGGAGAAATAGAGGAAATGTTGTTCGGGATTAGAAAGAAATGTCTGCAGCACGATGTGGCGGAGAGTGAGAGGATCGTTCTATCGCGACATGGTAACAAAAGGAGAGCACCACAGAATTAACGAATCCAATAATTAATAAATTAAATTTAAGAGCCAGAAGCATTGTGTCTTTCACCTGTTCCTTTCTCAGAACACCCGTCGGACTTTTTAGAATCCCGCTTTGTGTGTGGCCATTTTGAAATTAACTCCTGCCTGTCTTATTACATTTTTATCATTCCATAGTATTGCCCAGTATACTTATCTGTAGTTTTGCTAAATGATGAAAAAATATATATACGGATATCCAATCTCTCTCTCATGGCTTTAATTAATTATTGAATATTTTATTTTCCTAATGTGATATTAAGTCTTTAACAATTCGATTAAAAATATTTTTTTTACATAGAATATGCAAATCTTCATAATTTGGAAAAATATGTGAAAATTTTAATTTAATCCTTTTAAAAAAGCACATATATATATATAATTTTATCATTCCATAGTATTGCCCAGTATACTTATCTGTAGTTTTGCTAAATGATGAAAAAATATATATACGGATATCCAATCTCTCTCTCATGGCTTTAATTAATTATTGAATATTTTATTTTCCTAATGTGATATTAAGTCTTTAACAATTCGATTAAAAATATTTTTTTTACATAGAATATGCAAATCTTCATAATTTGGAAAAATATGTGAAAATTTTAATTTAATCCTTTTAATATATAGTGTTGTTAACTTTACACCAAAGTATTATTTATTAGATGAAAAATCATTTTTTAAAATGTATATTCCACTGAGCAAATCTCATTTAATATATATATATATATGTGAAAAAATAGTACAAATGTAACATTGTACTGGGATAAGGTGCATAAATTAAAAAAAAAAGGCATCTCCTTATCGTGCAACTGAAAGTTGCTGATGGCTGGCGCCATCTATCGGAATAAATATAACCTATTCTCGTTGATTTTTAATTATTCCAGAATTGGCCAAATACCCATTCTTGATTAATCAAGAAAAGCTAACCACGGACGCGTTTCGGGCTGTTGGCCCTCATCAGCGTGGTGCAAGCTGTACCTCAACGACCAAAAAATTGGTCATTAAGGCATCCTGAAAAATCATGAAACGGGTAGTTAAGGCCAGAATTGCGTGAGGACGCTACACAATGTGAAAAAATAGTACAAATGTAACATTGTACTGGGATAAGGTGCATAAATTTAAAAAAAGGCATCTCCTTATCGTGCAACTGAAAGTTGCTGATGGCTGGCGCCATCTATCGGAATAAATATCAACTATTCTCGTTGATTTTTAATTATTCCAGAATTATGACATTATATCTTAATTTATTTTCGATCTTGATTAGGTGTGTGTGCTTTTGACTTCTGATTTTGGCTGAAAGATTCTGAAGCTCAATTGAAACCACGGCTTTATTTTAAAACCATGAGGGCGGATGCTAAATCCCGAAGTGTTGTGAAAATAAAGAATTTTCGTCTGACAGAGTGCGATACTATAACTGAGTGAAGTCAGACAACATCCATTTTGAACATTGTCATAAAATTATCGCGCAGCAACGTGCAACCATTAGGAAGTTATTAGAGAAACTTTCCTTGTATTGCTTGGCCCAGTTCTGATAGGTGTTTATTTGAGAGTTAGTATCCACTTCAGTGCTAAGTGAGGAACTAAATCGAAAAAATCACGTGAGAACGCCCTTTCAACCTCAGAACAATTTTAACGCCTTGCCTAATGCTTTATTTTTATTTTCTTCTCCTGACGAAGACAAAATATTTTTGTTGAAACGTTGATAAAAATAAAAAACTTTAACTGTCCGAAGTGTCTATTTTTCATAGAAACTAAGTTGGTTTTTACTCATTTTTCTAGTGTAATTTGAATGTTTGCAGTTATGTTTTATGGCTTCATTAGGTTGTGCTAACCTAAAGTTAAATCAACATAGTCAAAACTAAGGCTTAAATTGTTGATGTACAACTGCCAACAATCAGCAATGTGGGGAGATATGTTTTACCACCAAAGCTTTAGCCTTAGTGAAGATATTTTCAAATCATTTAAAATTTGATTTTAGAAAAGTGGGAGACACTTGTATGCTGTTTAAAAGTTTGCATAATTGCATTCAACAATTGTACTTTACTAAATTTACTTCAATATGAAATATTGGGTGTGTACTAAAATTTATTTGAGAGTTAGTGTAGTAAATGGCACGGGGTTGGTTGCTATAATTGAAGTAAACCCATACCTCGTCCAGTGTAACAACATTCTTCCATTTCCCACACCTGCCAGGTGCTTTTCATAAAGGGCCCTGCTGCAGGTCTTGCGTTCTTCGATACGGTGCGGTTTGAGAAAATGAACATTCGCCTTTTAACGTTATTAAAGTATTTTTTTCTTGCCAATACGGTTAACGGTAGAAAGTGGTATATACGTTGGTTATTGTGGAAATGTTCCTTTGAGAATGTGAAATCTCCCCGACACAACCATTTTCTTTATCTTTTTTTGGTCGGAGTTGAAGGTTTCTACAAGCACCTATTTTCAGACGAAATATTTTGCTTAATTTCATTGATATCAACATTTCCTTAGTTTTCCTTTATTAACCTACTGATTTTGCACTTAATACTAGCATTGTTCTTTCTTTCATAATTTTAATAATTTAGGTTAACGAGAATTTCTTCTCAAAAAGTCTGAAAACGCAATCTATTACAAAATAACGTGTAATTTTAGGCATTATGAATATTTAAATATAGATTTCCATAAAATATAAATAAATGCTTCTTATTTCGAATCACGCACTTATTTCGCGAGATACAGCGTTGCAAAATAGTTCTTTTAAAAATGGAACACCCTTTGTACATATATATCAAGTGCTAAATAAATTCTCCCACTTGGAATTGTGGATTAAAGAAGTATTTATAATACAAATAAACAACAATGAAATAGAGTGAGGACCAACTGTATCTTTATATAAATAGCTTAAGCAATCAAGTGCAAGGAAGTTTAATTATTCAAAAGACATTTTTACCCTTTCTTTTCTCAAAAGAAACAAATTAATTTTCTTCAGATATATGGAAGTATTTACTCGCCCAAATTCCATCCATTTATCGACGGTGAATGATGATGTATTGGCCACCGCCCCATCGTCCAGCATCTCCATTTATCAAATTTCAGGCCTTGAATCGCTATCGTGGCTTGCAAGATTTTCGATTAGTTCACAGAGCGCTCCTAGATGAGCATTCAGCAACAATGGGCCATTATAACAAAGGTCATTGTGCCGACGGAACAGATGTACCACCATCAGGTGCAGATCACAAAACAAATCATTTATCATCCGGCTGTCCCGTCGGCTCTTGGGCCTAATTACGCGGCGCTCCAATTTATCGTCAAGTCGGGGGACATTTGTTCCAGCCGAAAATCTTTTCTTTCTTCTCATTTTCAGTCGACATTCTCCACTTAAAACATTGCTCCATTCTTTTAGCAAATGAAATAAAAAGCCATGTGCGGAGATGCATTAATTTATTAGCCGCGCATAGATCTGGATGCAACAAGAGGAGATTACATTTCCCTTTCTGTATTGATTTCGGCCTTTAGGACAAATTAAATAGGGATCGATAACCCTAAAATTGAAATTTTATTTTGACATTATTATTCGAAAATACTTTAAAACCCAGCAAAAATTGGCATTTTATAGACAGATGGCGCTGAGTGTGTTATGGTCATTAACTTAAACACTTTTATTAGTTACGTTTTAATTATTAGTACCAATAGCATATAGCGCAAAAATGATAAAAACCTAATATGCTCATAAATCCTGAATGGTCATTTAATATTTCTCTGACAAAAATATAGAGAAAGCAACCTTCCCCCCAGAATCACTAGAAGACATGTCTCCTAATTGAGCTTGCGAACAATTAGAGGCATTTATCATTGATGAGCTAGCTTCTTTAAGTTCTTGGAGTGCAGAATTGACAATGGAATCTCTGTTTACACGAGATCATAACGCTTTACTTGGTTTCATTATCCATCGTTGTGGTTAGGGTTTGGAGAAGTACTGTAAGAGTTCACAACATGAATGTATAAACAGTGTAAATCTACACTTGCAAGGTACCAGAGCCGTGTTGGTTTACTACATTCACTAGAGGGTTCAATAATCAGAGGCAACCTTTGAAACATTTTAATACTACAAAAAACGCTGTCAATTTCGGGTTGAGAACTCACATCTCAGTGACCGGCCGTTTAAACTGCCAGCTATACACAACAACATACAACAAATTAATTGTAGTATACTCATCATAATTATTATTGGTGTATGTTTCAACAACATGAGAATAAAACCATTCGAATATATGTAAATCTCAAATGTAATCTCATATTATTTGAATAAAAAATGCGAATATTGTGAAATGTTCTAGATTTTTGACATATATATTAATCAGTTTGAATAATCGAGTCAGGTAATATAGTTGGGAAAAAAGCCAATCTTTCTCTGGTGGTTGATTACGATATTCGATCACTTTTAATTAAAACACAATTCCGGTATATGTAGATTTTGTACAACACCAAAATGAGAAGAATAAAGGGAGGCGTTTTTTTATTTAGTAAGCCTTCATTTCAGATATATCTGTCCTTCAACAGGTTATAGCAAAAAAAGGCACCTAATGAAGAAAAAAATATCCGGAAGCTTTTGTAATGAATGATTACTAAGCAAAAGAAACGCCTCCCCATATTCTCATTTTTTTCATTACACATTGTTACGTCGTACCCAGACGCTATTCGTATACTTTGTCTAATCAGGATGCCACAAAGATATACACGTGAGTTCGAAGGGATTGCAGCTAAAGTTAGAGCTTTATTGTATCTCACTTAACAGAAGGAATACAACAGTGGGACTTGCCTTCGACCTCCCCGTCAGAAGAATCCTTGGCGCCGTGGATGTCTTCTTGTGAAGCGTTCCGCTCCACACTATACACATGCAGCCTGGCCCACACCGCCTTGTAGGTCGCTCCGATGTCAGGCTCTCCTGGCACCGCCTTGTAGGATCATCCAGACGCCCGGAGGCAAGTCGCCACGTCTTCTCCTTGCCGCAGATATCACCAGACTCTGTCCTTCCCCACACAGGAATCTGTTTTTAGCGCCTGCCACATGGCAGCGGGGGCCGCTAGAGTCCACCCCTCTTTCTCCAACTGTGCTCTAGTATCTTGGCCTTGTCATCCATGTAACAATATCATCGGAGATAATCGTCTGATCAAGATTATATCTATCCACATAAAGTTCTGTAAGTAGGAGAGACGCCTATTTTCTATAGGTTCCCCAACTTTCTTCCACTCTTCTTATTTCTCAAGTATGCAAACTGTCCTACTTGGTAAATAGAGATCTCCGAACGTGGACTTACAGCGAAAATATATTAGCACCAGTTGTACATATATATAGTGTAAAGATAGAGGCTGCCTGGCCGACATTCATATTTCTTCAAATTAAATATACTTCGGCCAGTAAATCTTTTTATGAGATAATAAAAGATTTACTGGCCGAAGTATATTTAATTTGAAGATATATATATATAATGTGTTTTGATTTGAAGTAAGGCATTCTTCTCTGAAAGATTTCAGAGTTCGAAAAATAAAATTATTAGGAAAAATATATTCTGATTTTAGTGTATCTAATAACGCCTCCCAACTTAATTATAAAAAATAAATTAAAATAAGGCCTATATTTGATACAAGCTTTGTATTTTAAAGTTATGTGAGAGTTTTAATATTTAGCCGCCATTTCATCAGAATATAACCATTAGATTGGTGTCAAGATCAATCTATAAAACCAAAGTTGATAAGATGCAACTTCTCTAAACTTTCTAAGAATTTATAAAACATTTTGTGTGACGACTATATCTAATCCATATTCCTCTCTATGAATTATTGGAAACTTCATATTGATGAGCCTGGTTATTTCTTGAGAGAATTCTAAATATAAATATAAATCTGAATATAACTTTTGTAGGTATATTTTAAATTATATAGCAACAAATATATTTTAAGAAACTGATAATTTATATTATGCTTATTGTACATATTGCCCGACACTTCTTTCTTTTGTACACAGTTCTTTTTTCTCGTTTTTTTCTCTCTTTCTCATTATTAGTATCATATGACTATTCTATTCACGGCCTGAAATTATTATATATATATGTGTATAGACAAATTTGAAGGCATACATATATGACAGCGCAAGTGTCCCTAAGGGGACATAGCGCTTTAAATTGAAATAAAATAAATAGATATGTTAGAATCTTCAATTATTGAATTTATGTATTGAAATGGAGATATTTTGGATACTTTAAAAACGAGTGTTAGAGAATATTTGGTGTAATTTGAATATATAGGTAATATAGTTGAAAAAAAGCTAATCTTTCTCTGTTGGTTAATTATGGTATTCGATCACCTATCATTTAAAAAACAATTTCGGTATATGTACATTTTGTACAGCACCAAAATGGGAGAATAAAGGGTCAAGTATATCTTGTCTCTATATATTTTATCGATCTATATGAGAGTTTGTTTTATAATAGGTGAAAATGTTAAATGTTTTTAAAGAGCTTTCAAAAAAATTAGCATTAGGTATCATTTTTGTGGCAAACAATCAAGCTTTCGAGCAAAGTCGCTCATTTATAGTTTTCTATGTTAGCGTTTCTCATCTGGATTGTTTTGGCTGTATATAATTGAGAACGTTCGTTCAAGTATTTCCAATCAAAGCATCAAGTACATAGAGTATAGCTGATTGAATATTTTAGCCTTGATAATTGGTCAAGGTAATTTCAAGAAGTTTCTAGAACATTGTGCTCTGATATTTAAGGATGTCGTAGTTTGAGAGCTGAACAGATTTCTTCTCAAAGTTCTTGATGCATTTCTTCAGGAACGATGTAAAAACTCATTCACTGAGTAGATTGTTGCTCGTCAAAATTAAGAAATCAATTTTGCGTATCATAAGTCGAGAATAAGTAGTAAAGATTCCGACCAATATTTATGAAAGTTAAACACGTTTTATAAACTCCTACATAAAATAATAGTTTCGCAGGAAGTTTTCAGGCTCACTATATCAACAAGTGAAAGCTCTCACTGGTCAAATAAATATATTTATTTATAAGGTTAGCTCAAATTGTTTATATCGCAACTAATGTAATCCCGAGCGTAATCCTATTTATATACACCTTCAATATAAAGGTTTGTGAGAGAATTTCGATAAATCCTCAAGGCGAAGGAATTTAATTTCTAAAGTTGTTTTCTGCACACGGTCCACAAAGCCCGAGGCAAAATTTGGCTCCAACAATATTTTATTTCTCAGAGGACTCCACATTTATTTGTTGCTCCAAAACGGGGGGTTTTGGATTGAAACATTTTGGTGTTTAATAGGTTAATATGTGGATCTTAGTGGATTTTTCTGTTTGAATGTTACACACAATGACGAATATTCAAATAGAAGTGACTTCAAAGAAGGGATTTCTACCAGAATTAGCGCGATAAAGAGTAGCTTCTACACATTATAAATATCGCCAAAAATTATCAGTTTCCCATAAGAATTCTCATAATGTTCCAAATATGTTGTTGTACAATACTTTGAGGTAAGGCTTTGAAAAATATAAATGGTTGGTGTTTCACATATAAAATGTTAATAAGACCATCTAAAAAACCGCATGCCGAGAGTGACATGGTCTAGTCTATTCACCTTTATTTAGGAAGAGGTTGTCTAGATATCGTGGCAGGGGCTCTGGTAAGAAGTTGTGATCAAGGGTCGTTCTTAAAACAGTTTGTTTTTGGAAACTCTTCTCTGCGAAGTACGGTTTGCTTCAGGCTGTGCGCAAGAAAGAGACAGGTACGCACTCTCTTACAGACTTATAATCTTTATAGATTGAATATCTAAATAACCTTAACAATCATTCTAAAGAAAACAACCCAGTACAATTGTGTGTGCGTAGAGCGGTCTGTAGATTAATTTAGCTAAACCTTAGAGAGGGTTCATCACTGATGAGTTTCATCTCTTATATTTTCTACCATCGCAATAAGGGCTGCAGAAGTAGTTTTGATGATTTATAACATAAGAAGCACAATCCTCAAAATACTTACATTATATTAGACACACAGGTATAGAATGCAATAATAACAAACATAGTTATTTACCAAACACACATGTGAGATGTGCTAACGAGATGTTATTGAGGTACATCAGTTTAGCGGCGATGGCAGGCTGAGATGTGCCGGGTTGACTGGCCGTTTGCCAGAGATGCTCTGCTCATAGGTAGTGTCTGCGTCATTTTAGCTTGCGATTATGATGCAATCCAAAAGTAGAATAATTAAGAAAAACTAAAAAGTTGCCCCATGGCCGCCACATGTTTTTATAATTTCTAACATCCAAGCATTACATTTATGAAGGGAAATTTAAAATTTTGAAAAATAACATACTGTACTTCTATTATAAAAAATGGAATGACAAGTTCTATATTAAGAAATATAATGTTTGTTGGTGTTGTGATTTTATATACATTTGAAATAATAAACTCACAACCTTGACGTTTCAGCGACACACTATTAAGCAACACATTAAAATCTTTAGTTTGAAAATGGCAATATAAATACAGCTTAGATATATATATATGCACCAAAAGTAGCAAATCCCTTTTAATATGCATTAGAATAGTGCATTTTGTTCATAACCCCAGTACAAAACGTAAAGGTGGTGAGTAAGAATAAACCCTAACATCAGTTTTGGCAAACACTCAGACAAATTCTAACCTGTACACCAAGGCTTTGAGATATGGCCCTCATCAATACAATATCGACTCCATAGCATCCTAAGAGAGGAGTTATCAAATCGGTCAAGTTTGCCAAAAAGGTGTTTAATTTGGTGAAATAACACCATCCTCCCCCAACTCTATGCTTTGATATTACCTAAAATTCAGCTCTGCCACTCACCAACTTAATCACATTTTGATGTTAAAGCATCGAAGCCACCCCTGTACTGATGAAGGACAAAGCTTGAAACCGTGTTATACAAGGTTGGCTTTTGTTTAAATTCACCTAAATTGGTGTTGTAGCACATTCTTCAAACACCACTATTACTTTTTCTGTACTGGGGAGATGAACAAAGTGCATTGTTCAATTGCATAACTAAAGGGAGAGTTGTCATTCTTTATACATCAATGAGCCGTATTTAGGATTTAAAATAGAAAATGGTTATTCAAAACAAAATAAAAAATATTTACTGAGAACATTTTGTCTCTCTCTTTCAATAAATTTCTATGACTTTGAAGTGCTGTTGAAGTCAATGTTGGTAGAATTTCAGAATTCAAATTCTATGAATCATATGTAGGCTTTATTTTCCTGTTTGTGCTGTTTTCAGACTATATACAATTTATAGAATATGGCCCCAGAAAAACCCACCAGCAGTCCACTTCGACAGCACTGAAAAGACGTCAATCCAAAAGGATATATATATCCAACAAACACAACACCTTGCCATAGTAGAATAATTTGTCTTGATAAAAACGAACATACTGATGATCGAAGTAAAAAACTCCGTAACGATCCAAGATGCGCCTAATTTATCAAAATATCTACTATCTATGGATCGTGGTATTTCAGAAAGCTGTGTTGACAAAGTTATTAATAGGGGAGTAGTCATAAACCCTTTCTATAATACTTATCTTGTACTAATTGTACCTTTAATATATGTAACACCAGCATGGTAGGCCACTCTAAGGAGGAAGTTATTTGATCAATACGGAATGAGTACTACACACGGAGAAGGTCGGGGAGTAGAGAAGGAAGACGAAGGACTTGTTGAACCAAACAACCTGCACCTTGCTACCGAGGTTTAGCACCTATGCTATTGGCCTTTCATTAGAAATATATTAGGTAATTATTCATTTAGGGAATAAATACCTCAAAATATCGAAACAGTATTCCAATAACAGCCGTAGCTCTCGTTGCCACGTTTAGAAAAGGATTTTGAGATGCTAATCATAATGTACGATGTACAATCACCCGATATTTCTCAAATAAAGACAGTATATCGTTGGGGGAAATATTTAATTATAAGGTGCTAAGAAATTTTAAATGTTGAAATTGAAAAATAAATTCTTTCAGAGAGAGAGTGCACATAGGAATCTTGCTGTTGGCTTAATCCATCTTTTCACCATCAGCAGCGTTCAGAATATATATATATTTGCCATCATTTTACCGATCT
>CP092886.1:33779893-33804269 GCA_030710605.1 Cordylochernes scorpioides | reverse complement strand
TGTGAGAGAAAACCCTTTTTTTTTTCTTTCAAAGATCCAGTTACGTCTTTTTTATATAAAATATTCAATTGATCGCTTTTTAACTCATATATATTCAACATCGTAAAAAATAATTATTTTATTTCAACACACAAAACGCGATATCCCGGTAGGGATAATTGCGTCGATTTACATTTTTTTTAAAAACAGAAACAGTTATAAACATATTATACAAAAAAGTAATCGAAATAAAAAGAGAAACAATAGTATATATTAGGAACCTGAACCTTTCAGGTTTGAAAGAAAATCATAAATATATTTACAAAAATAGTCATAAAAATTATATTTATCTCTAGTTTTACTGCAATTGTATATTTTTATGTAATCAAATTATAGCACAATTTTATACTCCCTGTTACATTTATAAATATTTTATATGCTTGGTTCTCTCTATAATGTTGCTTTCAAATTTTAATGGTATTTTAAGTTAACACATTTTGGTAGTGCTATATTCATATTGGTCGTGTTAAATTATCTCATGATGTAAATTGTGTTGGACCATGTTATGGAATTTAGCTCGACGTGTGGAACACCACTCTTGACCCGAATGTGTATCATAATAGATGAGCTTTCTAGAGATGTGTAGACCGTAGTACGGATTGAATTCATTACGGTCATCCATTGGTGCTCATTTCCAATTCTGGAATGCAGAGGCAAGCAAATGAAATACCCCTATGAGAAATATGAATGTTGGACTATAAAAACATTTGATTTCCAATTATTTTATTAAATGCATATTTTAAAATTATCTTCTATAATTGATTTTATTAACGAAATAATTGGAGGGTGTTTTAGAGCCTTTATAATCATGATGTTCGATATCAGACGAAACTTTTCAAAATAACATTCGCATTATTTGAAGGAGCTTTTTGTAAGTTTTAAGTGGGTCTAAGGGCAACGCCTATATATTTGTAATTTCCTATCTTACATATGTTATATATATATGTTTATTATAAGCTAGATATATGTTTTGTTCATGTCTCATATATATTATTATATATATTAAATGAAATTTCTCAAGGTGTAAGAAGCGCACCTCGAGAAGTATTTTAAAATGATATATAAAAAGAGATGGCAAACAGATGTCACCCTTGCACATAATAAAAAGATTATTGACCCCGATATCAGCTGAGAAGCAGGCTAATAAACCAGGACACCGGTGATTGGCACATAGAAGCAGCAATAATTCTGATTTAAATTGATTGCGGTTAATTAATGCTTTTCAACTGTTTGAGAAGTTTACGTGTTAATTAACATTTTGGCGTTGGTTTGGAAAATGTTAATCTGCTGCATTTACAGGTTCAATAATGATATTTTTGAATAATATATAATAACGTGTCCCATATTAGTTTTAAACGTCCGTTCAAAAAGAAAGAAACTGGTCTCAATCTTACCTCCTAAGAATAGCATATATATACACACATAACATAGAGTTGCAGAATGTTCGTATTCATGTATCAAAATTGGCACCTATCCTTTTATAAATATATCAAAACAATGCTTTCATGTTTAATGCCCCGGTACAAAACGTAATGGTTGTAATAAAGAATAAGCCACCACACCAGTTTTGGCAAATTCCGATACAAAAAGGAAAAGTACCCCTTTTGGTTAATGAATGCCATCCTCCCGCGAAACTTTATGTTGTATTCTAGCCTGAAAATAGGGCTTGCCACTTCAGTTTAAATGCCTTTTTGACCAATTCGACCGATATTATAACTCCCCTCGTAGGAAGTCATGAAATCGAAGTCGCCCTCTATTGATGTAGGCCAAAGATCTAAACAACGATATACAAGTTAGTGTTTATGTCTGAATTTACAAATTCTGGTGTTATGGGTCATTCTTTATCCATGTCATTACGTTTTATTCCGGGATTATAAACAAAATTCATTGTTTTAATGCATTTTAAGGGGAGAGTAAACATGGTGTATATATAAATATATATAGTAATTTTTCCGGAATTTTAAAGATAAAAGTCACCTCTCCCGTCAAAACTAGACGCCATCTATTAACCGCCACCACAAATTAGCGGCCTCGGGTCGGTTTCAAAGCCACATAACGAGCTTTGGCAAACTGAGAAGCGCCCACCAGGAGACTATGGTTTCAGGTTAATGATCCTTGTCAATCCGGGGCGGTCTTATTCCAATAGATCTACAAGGAATCAAATGGAATGAAGCCCGTCCTGGACAGATGAGGGTCATTAGCCTAAAACCATGGTTTTCAAATGGACGTTTCTCAGTTTGTCAAAGAGGGTGTTGTGGATTTTCAACCGACTCGAAGTCACTAGTTTGCAGGGATATTATGGAAATAAGCGTTTAAAATATTTTTTTTGGTAAAGATATTCTCTAAATTTTCCTTCGCATGTGCGGAGTTAGTGTTCAAGTTCTAGTGCTACTGGTTATTTAGAAAGGTAGTTTCGACACAAATATGTGAAGCCGATACTATCCATGTGTAAATTCTCTAAAAAAGTGTCACATGTGTGTGCAGCAGGTGTTCCTCAGGTATGCCACCAAGACGTAAAATACTGGAAACGAGATTAAATCCAAATAAAAGCAAAATATGTAATAATTATGTAAATATTTATATATATATACTATCTTATACGTAGACGTCTAGGGTTATTTTAGAGTGCACTTCTCACCGCTATGTAGCTATGTGTTGTCAATAAGATATTTAATACATATACCTGTTGAAACATATTAGAGGTATTTTTGAATCCAAACATAAACAGAATATTTAATCACATTCTGAAAATAATTCATACTATTTTCTTTCATATCTACACGTTTAATATTATTGTAGAGTACTCTTTTACCACCAATATGTAGCTATGTATGTCATCAATAATTTATACATGTACCGCTGGCAAAATATGTTAGAGGTGTTTTTACAATACATAAATATAAGCAAGTATGTAATTATTCTAGACATAATTCCGATATAAACGCTCTCAAATCTTCATATCTAGTACGAATATAAAGTTTACTTCCAATCGATATGGGTCGTCAATAATGTGTTAACACGTGTGCCACTAGTACGAATATAAAGTACACTTCCAATAAATATATAGTATAGGTCGTCAATAATGTTTTAACACGTGTGCCACTAGTACGAATATAAAGTACACTTCCAATCAATATGTAGGTATAGGTCGTCAATAATGTTTTAACACGTGTGCCACTAGTACGAATATAAAGTACACTTCCAATCAATATGTAGGTATAGGTCGTCAATAATGTTTTAACACGTGTGCCAGTAGTACGAATATAAAGTACACTTCCAATCAATATGGATGGTCAATAATGTTTTAACACGTGTGCCAGTAGTACGAATATAAGGTACACTTCCAATCAATATGGATGGTCAATAATGTTTTAACGCGTGTGTCAGTACGAATATAAAGTACACTTCCAATCAATATATAGGTATGGATCGTTAATAATGTGTTAACAAGTGTGCCTCTAGTACGAATATAAAGTACACTTCCAATCAATATGTAGGTATGGATCATTAATAATGTGTTAACACGTGTGCCTCTAGTACTAATATAAAGTACAATTCCAATCAATATGTAGGTATGGATCATTAATAATGTGTTAACACGTGTGCTGCTAGCACGAATATAAAGTACAATTCCAATCAATATGTAGGTATGGATCATTAATAATGTGTTAAAACACGTGTGCTGCTAGTACGAAAATAAAGTACAATTCCAATCAATATGTAGGTATGGATCATTAATAATGTGTTAACACGTGGGCTGCTAGTACGAATATAAAGTACAATTCCAATCAATATGTAGGTATGGATCATTAATAATGTGTTAACACGTGTGCTGCTAGTACGAATATAAAGTACAATTCCAATCAATATGTAGGTATGGGTCGTCAATAATGTATGTTTTAACAAGTGTGTTAGGAAGGACGGCGGGGGCAGGAGTTGGTGAAAGGACTTGTCACCGAGCTGTCTTGATCACGCGGGGCTGTACAAGGCCACAGTGATGGAGCGAGCGACGCTGAATATTTATCAAGCACACGACCACAACTGAAGCCGCAGTGTAATTAAAGGTGGACCTCTTGCCTCGAATACTAATTGCCTGTGTTTAAAGAAAACATCAGAGAGATCCTGTTGCACCGGCCAGATTCCATTTAGTGCTGATTGCCATGATATATCGTCTCTCTCGATACATTTTTATTTTTCGCGAAACAAGATAACTTTTGGAGCTTCTTCCAAAATGTTTACTCTATAATATTTTTTATCTATCAAAAATATCGGAACATACGTTTTATTTGAAACTCTAGAAACTCCCTTCAGAGAATACCTAAAGATCTACATTCCTGATCTCTATTGGAGGTGGCCGTTTATCAGAGGTCTAGGTGAATCAAGACAGGTGTCATTATTGGTTTTATAAAGGTTGTGGCTCATGGGATATGTATATTTCGTTTAAATTGATAAACAGTTTGTTTTCTCACTAATTTAATGCATAGTTTGCCATCTATTAGTCAAAGCAAATGAAGGGGTAACAATGACCATTTTCATTCTATCTCTCCATTCATATATAGAGAATAGGTAGAACAATAATCAAAACGTTGACAACAGATGTATATACCGGTGGGGTTTCGGAAACTTTGAGAGAAAGTGAATTACAGGCGTAGATTATGAAATGAAAAAAAAATAGAATTTCGAGAATTTTATCAATAGCTTCTATCTATATATAACACATTTTATATATTAAAGAATTATAAATTCATAAATCGGAATATTTTTTTTCTGACACTGTAGAGCAATCCATATTTAAATATTAAGATAATATATCGTTCGAAAACTAGCAAAATAAACATGTTATACAGAAGAAGCTCCTTTTGAGTTTATAATCTTACAACATAAGATAATATATATAAACATATGAAAAAACAATAGAAAAAAAAAGATAAGTGGCTCAGGTGTTGATATTAAAAATAAAGAAGGCATCTCCTGACCACGAGCACATGTGCTTTTTAGATGATTTATCAAGAAATTGGGTTGGCCAAATATCATGGAGCAAGCTAAATAAACGTTTAGTTTATTTTTGCTCCACTAGATGGGGCTCTGCCATCTAAAAAGAACATATGCTCTTGGTCAGGAGATGCCTTCTTTATTTTTAATATAAACATATATATATATATATAAACTTCATTGAATATGAAATTTTTATATAAAATAATTAATTATCCTTAAATATTTCGTTGTCACAGTCCTTTGTTTATGTTGTAAATAAAGTACTATTTTTTGTTCAATTCGTAATCCTCATTTTCACTATGTAACCCTATCATAATAGTTCAGAAGATCATTTCTTGTTGGAAGTTGATTCAGAACAAACACAGCCACATCAACCAATGATTTATATAACTCCCGACGTTTCAGTGATCTACTGTCACTCTCCTAAGGAGTGGGTTGACAGCAGAGTGACAGCAAACGTCGGGAGTTGAATATATCATTGGTTCATGTGTCTGTGTTTTCTGAACCTATCATAATATTTATTATATCAGTCATAAACTCTTAGAATTCTTATCATGGTATTTATTATAATTCGGGGATAAATTTTCTAATTAGGAAATAAATTTTCCAAGTATACGATTGTACATATAAATAAACTTTTATGATACATGTATATTGCCACAGCCGACAAATATGTTCATTAATAATTTAACTTATTAAACAAATCAAGGTTGATTTGTTTATTCTTTGTTAACATAGTGCAGCCACGCAGCGTTCTTCATTCTTTTTGTAATCATACCAAAATAAAGCGTTTAATTTTTAATGATAACTCGTTCTGGTTTATTCTACGGTACAATGGAAACCACTGAACAGAATAATCTACATCTCTAGGTGTAACAATATACATAGACAAAAACCTTAAGGAAGTGGAAAGTCTTTGATGTCTCCGGGAGTCTTTTTTTTTAGGGAGGCAGGGGCAATTTTGTTCACACTTGGTTATCTCGTATGTCTTCTGAAGGTCATTGTGTGCGTATCAATATCTTTAAGAGTTATTGTCTGAATCCCGATATAGATGCTAAAAGCTACAACTCGCTTAAGTTTTGTCCAAGAGTTTATATATGATATATAGCCTACTTATATTGTCATTTAAATGCTCCAATGGCCCCCGATTCTTGCAAAAGTTCAACCCCACCAGCGAGTGCAAGTAACCAAACGGGGCTCTGGCACATTTGTAAGTGCAAAGTGAACTGCTTTTCACATGTGTAGACATGTGGTGCACTTACAGTAAAAGCGGTCGCCTACTTCTACCCACTATGATTATCATGGCCTGTACCACGTGTACTAGGGATAAGCAAAAAAACCTGTAATTCAGTGTGGGTGTATAATCTTTTAAAATATTAAATAGAGTCCACACATGGTTGTGTCACACAGCGAAAGTTCATTATTTTAGTTTACTTTATAGGAAAAGCCAGTTGGACTTAAACACAAGGGTATCCGTGTCCTCTATTTATAAGAAATAAAAACGTTAAGTACGATTTTTCAAACAAAACAAACTTTCTACTACCCTTACTGCGATGAAAAATAGCTTAGGGATGAAGGGCTTAGCTCATCAGTTGTGAAACCCTTCCAACGGTTTCGCCAATTTAATCCATCACAACAATATTAGAGAGCACTAAAAAGTGGTATGGAGGATTGAATTGGCGAAACCTCTGAGAGGGTTCACCACTAATGAGCAAAGCCTTCCCAATAATTTTTTTTATCGCAGTATGGACGGTAGAAAGTTTTGAACATAATTTGTTGGTTGGGGAAGTTTGTTTGGAAAATATATACAGTAGAGCATCGATTATTCGAATACCAATTATTTGAAACATCGGTTATCCGAAAGATAATCCGAAACCAAAACCGCCGAAACCGAAAGCTAACATAGCGGGCTTCCCGGATGTAACCTGGCGGCAGGCATCCTGCCAACAATGTCTTCTAAACATGTTGTTCTCAGTTTTACTGATAAACTTAAATTAGTAGATCAGTTGAGGAATGGTGTTAGTGGATCAAGCTTAGCTCGGAAATATGGAGTTGAAAATGCAAAAATATCAAACATTGAAAAAAATAGTGATGCGATTACTAACTATGCTAGTGCCCTTGATAATGAAGATGGAATTTTGTACAGAAAAGTGATGAAAATGGCAAAAAACAAGAATTTAGACGTTACGGTTTACACATGGTTTATGCAGTTACGTAGGGAGGAAGTAATGATCAGTTATCCGAAATATCGATTATCCGAAACTCCCATTTCCCAATTGATTCGGATAATCGATGCTCTACTGTAGCTACATCTATCAACCAATTTTTATTTGATTCCTGACGTATCAGTGACTCTGTCACTCTCCTTAGGGGAATGACCTCCTCTTCTGAGGATAGTGACAGTGAGTGACTGAACCATCGGGAATTAAGAAGAAATTGGTTGATGTAGCTATATCTTCTCCAAAAGTGGAAAGTTTATTTGGTTTGAAAAGATCGTGTTTAACGGTTTTATTTCTTATATATGGATGGCGCCTTATGTTTAGTTTTCCTTCTTCTTCAAATAAGCAAAAAGATAAATTGCTTCACGCTTCTAAGGCCTTTCGCCATAGATTCCAAATCCAGTCATCAGCAACAAGAAAATAATTACGTATAAGCCCTTTAATCCTCATTTTTAGGAAGTTGTTCATTTTGGGGTCGTTCCCCTGCTGGTTAGCCCCAGCTGACCCAGACTTCCTGTCTCTGTAGGCCTTACACCTCCACCCACAGCATCCAACACGCCACCAGGTACAACAACTATAGTCATCCGACAGGATTGCTCAACCTAAATCTTCATAATATATATATATATATATTAAAAATAAAGAAGGCATCTCCTGACCACGAGCACATGTGCTTTTTAGATGTGGTCAGGAGATGCCTTATTTATTTTTAATATCAACACCTGACCCACTTATCTTTTATTTTTTTCTATTATTTTCTCATATATATATATATATATGTTATATTAGGATATTATTTGAAATGTTATATTGGGATATTATTTAAAATGTTATATTAAAATATTTTATTTAAAGTTATAATTTCATAGATATAAATACTCTGTATAAATCGACCGCCAGAGGTCACGCTTTCTCTATAAATACTCATTGTTGTTGTTCCCCGATGGCCGACCCAAAACTTTTGTACATTATGTAAATAAGCTTTTCTTTTTTTTATTCTTACGCCTTAAGCCAGGCAATACTTTTATCAAACTATGTTTTTTTTTATATATCAATAAGCTCAATTAAAGCAATTTTTAATCTATACTATTTTTATGATTTTACTTTCAAGAAGATTCATGCCACGACTGCACCACCATAGCATTATCCTCAACATGATCCAAAATGGAGCAGAAAATCTCATCTTTTTATTTATATAATATATATATATATATATATTTAAAAAAGATTCATATATTGGATTTCTAGTTATTTTATTGTTCCAATATTTCGAGGGGCAACTCGCCTCTCTTTATCGAGGATGTTTGTGTTCTTCACTAGAACATGCGCGCACGCGTACACCACTCTCGTTCTACAAGGCCAATGAAAGAATCGTGTCTTTGATTTAACTATTGTATTCAGTTTATATACAGCTAATAATTATACTTAGTATTATAGAGTATTATTTTATCTATGAAAGATAGAGAGATTTATATACAACAGTGTAATTGTAAAAAATTGTGTGTTTACATATTAATTCTAAATTTAAAATTTTGAAAGCAAAATAAATGAGTGAATTAAAAGTATATACATAGTTATTTATAAATAATTAAGATATGAATTCTTTATAAATTTCTGGAAAATCAATTTTTCTGTTTATACTCTGTTTATCTTCGGCAGAATTCATATTTTAATTATTTATAAATAACTATGTATATACTTTTAATTTACTCATTTATTTTGCTTTCAAAATTTTTTAAATTTAGAATTAATATGTAAACACACAATTTTTTACAATTACACTGTTTTATATAAATCTCTCTATCTTTCATAGATTAAAATAATACTCTATAATATTAAGTATAATTATTATCTGTATATAAACTGAATACAATAGTTAAATCAAAGACACGATTCTTTCATTGGCCTTGTAGAACGAGAGTGGTGTACGCGTGCGCGCATGTTCTAGTGAAAAACACAAACATCCTCGATAAAGAGAGGCGAGTTGCCCCTCAAAATATTGGAACAATAAAATAATTAGAAATCCAATATATGCATCTTTTTTAAATATAATTTTAATTATGGATTGCCAAATCTTCAATATATATATATATATATTCTAGGAAATGTATCACTGTGTGAAAAATGAGAAGTAACGTGTTATTTGACAGTGCAACCTCCTGGAGGTGTTCACTAATCAGAGGTTTAATTAAATAAGAACAAGCGATTTATAATTTTATGAAAGTTTTCTCAAGGTGTCTGTTCGCTTGTCATATAGGTCGCTCGTGAAAGGTTTCGCTGTTTCTCTCTGTGAACTATATTCCATTCGGATACAGCAAAACCTCTCATCGGCGACCATCTGAAGAGCGAATACCTTTCTTAACGATTACATTTTTGAAAAAAACTCCATGGCAGATATAATCCCATCTCCAATGAGCGAGAGAGGATTATAGTAGTCACATAAATGCCCTGCTAAAAAAACCACTACAAAATAATTAGCAAAACATTGTTTTATCAAGGCATTATTTTTCAAAATAGGAGATTCTCTTTTTTTATTTTATTGTGAAAACCATTCTATATTCCGAAATTATTTAAGCTATCTGTTTGCAATTTTTTCAAAGAATTGGTCTGATTCTCAGTAGTTTATTTATGATTCCAAATTCTACCAAAATGTATTGGAAATGTGTTCAGTATTGGAATTGCTAGTATTGAAATATGAACGCCCAAGATACTCGATGGAGCTGGCGACCTCACTCACCTCTTCTGGTAGCAGAGGGAGAGGACGAAGTCGGCGTTGCTCTCCCGCAGCAGGAACATGCCGTCCTGGCAGCCGCGGTCCCACAGCACCCATTCGGCTGTCTCGCGCGAAATGGAGCCGTAGTAATAGAGCATGGTCTCCACCGGCACAGGCCGCACGGCCTCTTCCCCGCCGGGCTCGATCATGGCATCACAGCAAGCACTGGTCTCGTAGCAAAGACTGCGCACAAGGTGGCCGATATCAGCATAGGCATAATCCAAAGATATGTTCTATTGACATGCATTATACATTATAAAAATTCTTGGCTTTTTGAAATACGACGAGAATTCATGACAAGCCGATAATTTGGAGCTTACGCAAAATTACATTACCCATCTTGAATATGAATTTGAATAATCTTCATATAAATAGAATCTCAATAAACAGGCCTTTTGAAAATTTTAAGTATTATAACTAATTGCTATAAAACACGCAGTTTATAATTTAGATGTGTTCTTTGAATGAGTAAATTCCTCCACCTTTGCAATGGTAAGAAAGATGAGAAATTTCTACTAACCATGTCAGAAAAATCTAAGATGGAAGCTTGAAGCTCTTAGAACCACAGCTTGATTTTTCCTTTAACGGCAGCATTAAGGCGGAACCACACCGATTCTGGGGAATCCGGCATTAAGACCGTTGAATGCTTCTAAATTGAGAAAAGTAATTTTTGAAAAATGGACATTGGGCATCTAATGGCGTAGCTCTGAAATGATAAGGGAAATTACCCGAAACGGCTGGAATGGCACTTGCTGGCGTTGTGACATCTTCTTGTTCATATTACCCACGGAATGTTGGCAATGGGCTCTCATGATATTAATATGAAAGTAGGACGACCATAGGAAATCTTCTGAGCTCAGCGGTTTGTGATATTAATGTAACAGGAAATGGCAGTGGCCAAACTTTTTAACTATAGGACATAAAATATCAACTTGGAGAAGTTATTTCTCCAAGGAGCTTTATGACTTTAGAAGACATAGGAAATTTTTTGTATAATCACGTCTTCGCGAAATCTTTGACGACTAAACATTATTTTTGGAATATCTATTGAAAAAATTCCTGTTGATCATAAAATTATTAAATGAGTTCAGGAATGACATGCTGATCTTGGCCCTTAGTTATTGTCTCACGTATCTTTGAATATTCTAGTAAATTTATCACATTTTAATATAAAGATTTTTTCTTGAAAAACGGGTTTTCAAACACTTTTAAAATAATTAAAAATTATAAAAATGTACCTCTTTCTTAAAAACAACATGCATATATAAATTCTGTAACATTAATATTTTTTTACAATGTGTTTCTTTTCTACATATATCATCAAATAATATCTCTACAGACCTTATTGCAATGACATATGTGAAAAGAAACACATTGGCAAAAAAATTGTCACAAATTTTATCGATAGATTACAATTAAATTCATAAATATGCAAATACAATCACTATATAGAAGTTATGCTTTCACTACCTTGAAAAATAGATTTTATTATAATGTATGGTTTTTAGGGTCTCACTAAATTAAAATAAAACGAAAACTACATTATTTTATATTGGGCTTAAAAGAGGCTTCGATATCTTATTTTACAAAGATACAATACTTCTATCCTTAAAAAACTAAGTTTCGGGATAAAATATTAATAAATAGACAATGCAATAAAAATCTTCATTTATATAATTCTTCACAATACAAATATTTTCAAATATTTTCAAAATTCTAGAACAAAAAGAGATAAGATATTAAAGTCAATAAGTTTGAATGCATCAACAAATTGCGAATAGATACGTTTCAAACGGGAAGCCTAACTTTTCAACCGAATGATAAAGACACCATACACACAACCTCATAGAAAATTGTGATATGCGGACTGAAGGAACATTTCCTTTTGAGAGAGAAGCGCTTTAGTTCTCGTATTTGCCTAATATCACCTTTTGTTGAGACATAAGTACAGAATACATTGTATGTAATCAATGAGAAATTATCAATAAATAGGTAGAAATATGGAGAGGGAGAACTATAATAACGAAAGACATTGCCTCAATGCTCTCAATGCACTTTCCATGGCACTTGCCGAAAGGATTTATGACCGCCATACATTCCTAATAAAGCGATCAATTACGAGGCGAAATAACGCTGTCTCATTGCCTCGGTCGATAATCATATAGGGGGGAGGGGAGGGAATGCATTCCCATGACATTCATTAACTCACAAGGAACCTTTTTAATGAAAACACGATAAAAATAAAACTGAGGAAAACTATTTCTTGTCTTATATAAACTCATCTCGTTCTTTTGTTTAGTTATCGTAAAAAAGCCTATAGAAGAACGCATGCGTCCGAAAGCTTGCTAATAAAATTCGCCTAAGACACTTCTCTTCAATCTCCGTTTTATTTTTCTATTTTAACTCGAAGAGTTTATTTTAGTCGATTCTCTATTTTGGAATTATATTTCATATATTTTTATTTATCTGATGTACATTTTATTCTCTTTGTCTCACCAATGTACTCTCAGAGTCTATTGATATTGAATGTTCCAAATGGTGCAAAACTGATTTTCAAACTCAGATTTAAATTTATCAATGATATGACACAGAGCTATGAAATACGACATTTTCACAGCATCGGATTGCCATTTTTACAAACTGACATTGGACTATTAAGTGCTTGTGTTTGCTCCTTTGGATGCGCATCAAAATTAAATGTCGAAAAGGCTCACGCTTTTCTGTGAGATATTTCCTCAAATTCTTTTAGAGTGTGAACAAATTTTATCGGTGATGAAGGACAAGTACATAGACAATCTGTCGTTTGGTCATTTTTTCAGAAATTGGTGGCAGTCTATTAACGCTAGAAAAACGAGCTAAATTTAAATTCAAACATGATTGTGAGTGATGTCTGAAAATTGATAGAAGCGGGCTAAAACAATTTCGTTCGAAATTTCCTTAGCTATTGAGGCAGGATCTGAAGAAAATAGAGCCGAGAACTAATAATGTCGCCTTCTGTGGGCATTTAAGCAACACAAATGAAGCTTTGTCGCTGAAATTAATGTTCGACTTATTTTGTTAGAGATATGGTTAGTTTTACTTGACGCATCCTTCCTATGAAGCGTTTGTGTCTCCATGTGACCATCAGCCTTCGCAATCTCCTACGTACACTAACAGTAGAAAACAAAAAAGTAGACAAGTCGCCCATGCAGGCGTTTTTTACGATTTAGAGGCCGTTAAGACCGTGCATTGTGTCTCTCTTTTTTCAGTACATATAGTTGTGTTTAATATTCTGATGTTTGAATATTTTGCTAAACGCAAATATTTTTATTTAAAAAAACCTTTGTTACTACAGGTTGAGAAAGGGCAAGACCCGAAACCTCCCAAAAATTATATATTTTAAAACCTTGCGATAAGAGAAGAGTCTTAAATATACACATATATTAAAAACAAATTCGGCATATCCTAATCACTAACATGGCGTTTTTTATGGGCTAGCCAAATATCAGGGCAGCAGGTTAAATCAACTTCTAATTGATTTTTGTTCCACTAGATGGTGCTCTGCCATTCAAAAAACGCTCACGTTAGTGGTTAGGATATGCCAAATTTGTTTTAAATATCCTTTATTATCATTATTTTTATTTTTTAATTATTTGTTCACATACACACACATATAATCATTAGAATATATCCTTCAATCGTCATGCAATCATATTTTATTTTCATATTTGAGAAGAGATAAAAGTGTTTTCCAAGAAGACGATGTATAAGCTCAACAGAGCCGACGCTATCAGCCGCGGCGGCAGAGTCGCAGGGAGCATCGGCATGCAGCCGGGGCCGGGGAGAATAATTGGTTCATTTATATACGCTGGGCAGAGAGACAAACACTGCTTCAAAACGCCAGAAGGGCGATGTGCTTTATGAGGTTATAAATAATTTAAATTGTAAGTATATCCCCGATGTGGTGTAAGTAATTATTTTTGGGAACTTACGTATCGCCGACCCCGCTGTTTACTTACGGAATCATTAGCCGCCAACTTATCATTCGCTTCGCCGCCGATATATTGATTCTTAACTAATGAATTGTTTGCTCCAGCCTTAGCACTGCCCGCTGCTCTCTGTGGACGGCGGTGGACAATGTGGCCGGTGACAGTAGCACTATTTGATATGGAAAGCGGTAATATTGGTAGTACAGGTTTGATAGCAACAAAATACTATCTACAAAGGTAACTTCTTTATGAAGTATCAACAGTAAACTTTTGATATCGTAAACACGCTAGTATAATCTCATTTAGTCTTTATTAGCACTTTAATCATATACACCGTAGATTTTCCAGAGATATACAGAAAAGTGGCAAAGATAATGAGGAGGACATTCGAGTTTACAAAGATATATGACAGATAGAAGCTTCAGAGAGGAATATTGGAATCTAGATCTATATTTATTTTGATGCATATTGTTGTATATATTATATATATTCTCTTCCACACACACAACAATAGAGAGAGAGAGAGGTATTCCCCTGCTTTCCTTTTCTCTACAGATTCCGTTAATTCAAAGGAGTGTGAAGAGGACCACACAAGAACACAAAGAAAGGAATACATACATGGAGTCTATATACATAGGTTTTAGAGATCCAGAGAGAAAGTGAGCTGAAATAGAGCATTACAGGCTAGTTTGGTGATGTCAACAATGGTGCCACACTATTCCCGTGGCATCTCCTATTCCCTGGAACAATTTCTGTGGCTATAGAAGGTCGATTTGGCATTAATACTAGTAGTCCTTCACTCTCCTGACCCGTGAAAATCTTTATACGAGTTTGTAATAAAATGGTTCACTGGCCATTTAGTCCCATGATTATGGAGCTCTTTACCGTTTACAAAGTTAGTTATTGTGGTCAGCCTCAGCTCAAAAGTTCCTATAATCATACGGTAGAGGATAATTCATATTCTATCATGTTATCACTAAGCACATAGAGAAGGATTTCTGTCACATTTGTTTTATATGACTCTATATAATATTCATCATTATAATTCTAAAGTCTCAATGAAAGATTTTAATTTTTCAAAAATGTAAATGTTCTGAACTTATAATATATATATAAGCGAGTGAGTTCAAACATTTGTCAGTTTTCCAAAGAAAGTAAATTGTAGGAGTTTATTTGAAACAAAGCCACGAGCACACATCATCAAAGATATAGCCATTGTTGAGAACAATTCCCCCACTAAATTATTAAAGGTTAGCGATTGTCTTGAAGCTACTTTATCGACTTGCGGCGAAACAAGATAGTGTAGCAACACCACGGTGTAAACTTTCTGAAAGCTTACTCTCTCTGAGTACAATTTGAAACTTTATATTTATACGACCACTTAGTAATCGGTTACTACAGGATATGCGATAGCAATGATTTTAACTATAAACGCCATGCATAAATTACATCTTTGGATTTGTTCTTATTACCTATGGATTTTGATTTATTATTCAAATTGTTTGCGGTATTAATTATAATGCTTCTCAGGTCATACTCATTCGCAAGCTTTGTCAAGGTCAGCGATAAACACTGATCAATTTCCAATTCCTTAAATGTCCAGGGCAATATTATTGGAAATATGTCTTAAGACATCGATTACGAGTGAAATGGTCAGACAATTTACAGAAGCCACGATCTTCAATAAGCTAATTATTTTATCTAAGGTTTCTCACAAGAGACAAGATCTATTTTCTCTGGGTCATGTCTGTTTTATTAGAGAAAATGTATTTGTTGTGTGTGAGCATCTGTAATTGTTCCAATTTGCCTCACCGCCATCTGAGATTTAATTATATCGTCCTATGCGGTAATCAATAAAAATGGTTTTGCTAGATGGCAATATTGAAGCCACCTTCCTATATTTCATCTTCGACAGCTTAATGCGGCGCTTGTGACTTCCCATTTTGTGGACTATTTATCTTTCTCACACGGGCGGCTGTTTTTCCCGTCCGGTCAATTAATTACTTCCCGCACGCGCCTTCTTACCATCCTAGAGCAATAACTCTTCATGTTCGTCCAATCTCCAGATACAACCTTTTAAGTCGATTGCAGAGTCTCTAGCTTGTGCCATAAGCTAATAACGGACATTTTGGCCATTAACTAAATGACAAACACATTGTCAAATGAACTTCATATAAACCTGTTAAAAAAGTCAGTTAATGACCTAAACGCTTATATACCAGATTTAATTAAAAATAATTGTGTGCGTAAATATTAAATTTTGTGAGTACATTTTGAGCGCGGGCCGCAACTAATTTCAAGTATTTCTCAGCGCGCGGTATTTATGGGACGCCTGCGATAGGTAGAGAGGAAAATGGAAAAAAAAACGAAGTAATTAAGTCCCTCCTTTTATAATATAATCTTATTAAACACAAGTCTTCCATTATTCAAAATTCTTTTTTTATTCACTTTCGCCTTTTCTCTTGGTACAAAGGGCTTTCTTTTTCTCCTTTGTTTCAATTGTTCGCGCTCTGTCTAAATCCCTATTTCCACCAATAGCATCAATGGCTTGACAAACGATTAAAGAAAGCAATTCGGTGTTTTATTCAGCCCGAGCTTTTATTAGTTTTAGTTAATTCTATTATAGCGGTGTTCAGGTTAGTTATTTCTAGCTAACGCAGGTAAAGTGTTATACAAACTGAATAGTTTTAACTCTATTAAATTATTAGTTTATATATATATATTATCACAATATCAAATTATAATATTTTATAATAATATTCAAATTACAAGCGTAAATAACGTTTAAAAAGCTTCAAATTATTAAAATAATTATAAACGTAGACATATAAACTTTAAAAAAACTTTCTAGATTTATTAAAACCATAAATGATACTATAAAATATAAATCATTTCGCGAGATAAGTAAAAATAGAAAGAAACACTTAATGCGAATAAATTTATTGCTTATAAATTATATATCGCAATTTCTCTTTATATTTAAAAAATGATATATAATAGAGTGAAGAATAATCAAGTTTAATAAAAACATCAATTTTATACCAGAAATTGATACTACCAGCAGTAATATTCACAAGGTTGTCCCAAAAGTTCGTAACCACTTGCAAAAAATTGAAATAACAATATTATTCGCCGTTATGTATAATGTCTTTGTATTATGTAAATGTAATTGTATTATGTATTATTATGTTTCGCCGTAATAATATTATTCGCCAAGTAATAAGAAAAACAAGAAATTTTGAAACAATCTTATATATACTTGGAACACGGAGAATCTTTTACAATGAACACACAATGCGTTTCAATCAAAAGGACAAATTATTAAACATTAGAAGATATGAATTTTTTTAGTCGTTTTGAAATAATATTCTGAAGGAAAAGCTGCGCGTATTATAAGTACATATAACAATATATTCACCGAATTTATAAAATAAATTTAGCGTAATTCTTTATATCGAAAGACGCCTATAAAACACATACGAAAAAAAAACTCTATATATAAAACTCTCTATAAAACGAATAATGCTTCATTCACTAATTATGGGAGTTTTCACTGATTTCCCAAATTTTCCAATCCACATCTAATATCAACTAGTGACCACTTATCCACACAGAGTCCTAGCTATATCTGATGACAAAAAACCAAATGTTATTCAACAATTGACAATTCGAACTGCATATGAAGCTACAGTGTGTGAATATTGTCAAGTAGCTCTGCAACTCCGGTCACAAGAAGCTCCATGGGACATCTATCAATCATCTCTGGACCCCGGGGGGGACCACAGGTGTGAGGGGTTCTCGGAATTTTATCGGCAAATAAGGAAAATGGGGACGCCTCGGTGGCTGACGACACTCATTATTATCATTCTTACCTTGGGATAAGTTGTGATATTATCTGACTCTCTCTCTCTCCCTATAGATTCTTCTTGTATATAAAAATTTGGGAGAACTAAAAGGTAAATACCCTTTATAATAAATTAATTATCCCCAAATTTGTCCTTGTTTTATTTATCTCCGTGACAATATTAATTGCTGAAAGCTCTCTCTCTCTCTCTCTTGAGAAATTTTATTTCTATAATAAAATAATTCATACCCCCACTAATAAAGGTGGTAATATCTTGGTAATTTGGTAATTAACCTTGGTCTTTATATAACAACCAAAGCAAGGTTAGTGACCAATTTACGATAGGTCCCTAAAGACAAGTACATGTTGGTATTTAACGTGTGAAATATGAGATAGAGAAGTCTATAATAAACTAAGGTTGCTATTTTTTACATTAGAGATGGGCATTAAGAAAAATTGCCAAGGCGATGAATTTTTTTAAATTATTATTTAAAATTAAATTGATGGCTAAAGAGGCTTCCATATTTAAATACCTTGTAATATTCCATTGTCAGATAATAACGTCCTCTCCAATACAACTTGTCGGTTTATACCTAATCTGAACCTTTGGATCAGGGTCATCTAACAACACGTCTAAACTCGGTATTAATAATTTATAGGTCAATAAAGTTGTCCAATCCATCACATTCAGCACGCATGCTGTCGGGGGAGTCTCGCGTCCCCGACATATTGCTCTGCGGATCCACCCCCATCTGCCCAATTATTCCTGCAGATTGGTCCACATTCAGCCAAACGTGACAACATTTGAACGAAGGTTTAGATTCCCGAGTGGGTTCATGTTATCCAATAATGATACCCCATTTGGGAGACATCTATCCTAATATTAAAGCTCTGATATTTTTTGAATGAATTATTGAATGTGTGGATGAATATAAATAGATGCCATTTTGTGTATAGCAATAGAATCTGCCAATTAATAATCAAGGGGTATCAATTTGTCGCTATATCATAATGAAACCGCCAAGACCTACCCTTGCCAACACTTATCTCTTCCGGTGAATGACACATTTCCTGGTGAGGCGGAAAGATTAGTCTCTCTAAAAAGGAGAGAAATAAGATTTTTAATAATTCACTTCTTTGAAGCTTTCTTCTCGATATATATATATTAAATAAAAATGAGCATGAATCAATATAACCATGTTATATTTAACAACACGCCTTCAACTTAGAGGTTCGTATTCTTTATATGCTCGAGCATCAAACATTTAGTTGTGTTATTTATAGATCATCTGCGGAAATACCCTGGAATAGTCTTACTGTTCTACTTTATATATATAATCAAACTTTATCTCTGTTACATTTGTAGCTTTTTACTACAACGTTTTCAAGGCAAGGCTTCAAAAGGACCAATTGGCAAATGTCTTTGAGGAAACTTGAGCTGTTCTGCGTATTACGAATAAGGATGGCCTTATCATTCCTTCATTTCATCAACAAACAAGGCAGAATTTTAACAACTCATCATGACCTTACCATTGCCTCTAGATTTGGTTCTCCCGAATTTCTTGTCGCTAGTCATGAAATAAAAATATTTACGAAAATATTCGTATTCTACCTTCATGTTAACGTTAATTTTTGAAACGCGTTTATTCTAAACCTTCGTGAGATGGAATCATCTCCTAATGCTGTTTCTTGATCTCGAGAAATTTCCTTTCAAAATTGGATATTTTAAATAGAACTTTGTATGTGTGTGGCACACACAGGAGGAAATCAATCTACCAAAGGAAAGTTACCTTTGTCACAAAATAAAGTGAAATGTTTATTTGTTATTTTTGTTATTTAGAATATAGCAATAGGAGAATCTACCAAATAGCTTGGTCTCCTAGACCAAATAATATTTTGGAGAAGGCTTTAGCTTCTCGGTAAAATGCTTGACACTGGTGTTACGTATTCCAAGTACAATTAGTACTACTAAAAATAAGTATTATAGAAAGGTTTTATGGCTACTCCCCTGTAAATAGCTTTGTCAACATAGATTTGTGAAATACCACTATCCATAAATAGTAGAATATTTAATAAAATAGGTATATCTTGGATCGTTAAAGAGTTTTTTTTATTTCGATCAGCAGTACATTCGTCTCTATCAAGACAAATTATTCTACTATGGCAAGGTGTTATGTGTTGTACACTGCGTGACATTGAAAATGGAACACCAAGAAATAGTGGTCAGAAAATTATGCAAATTTCAGGGTAGACGCGCCTAACCGAGTTATACAAATGATGTAAAATGCGCAGCTCTCGTGCGCACATGGAGTAAGATATAAGGGAAGGAACTTGCAGAAAGGACAGTATTCGTGTCGTTATCTCTTCAAGGAAAATCATTGTAGAAATTTTGTTCTTGTGTCAAAAGACACGTGTAATAACAGAGAATGCCAGGTCATCGTAAACGGAGGCAGTTCAAGCAGACAGAAGCTTTTACGAGGGGCATGGTGATCGGACTGAAAAGGGCAGGTTGGTCCATACGTCAAATCGCAGCTGATACACACCTTGGTGCGTCCACGGTGCACCGACTGTGGAGAAGATGGTTGGAACAAGGAAATGTGGCAATTTATAGGAATGTCGGTGCAACCAGAAGGACATCAGCACGTGTGGATCGGCGTATCCTTCGACAAGCAGTGGCGGCCCCACAAGCCACTTGTACCGCCATCCTGCAACATGTGCAAGACACCCTAGATCATTCCATCTCGACCAGAACCATTTCCCGTCGATTGGTTGCTAATGGCTTGCACTCATGCCGTCCGCTAAGAAGACTGCCATTGACCCCACCGAATAGGCGCCAACGTTTGGAATGGTGCCGGGCTAGATCGACGTGGATGACGGAATGGCACAGGGTCGTGTTCTCAGATGAGTCGCGTTTCTGCTTGTCCAGTGATAGTCGCCGTGTACGCGTGTGGCGTCGACGTGGAGAAAGGTCCAATCCGGCAGCAATTGTGGAACGCCCCACCGTGCGACAACGTGGAATCATGGTTTGGGGCGCAATCGCGTATGATTCCAGGTCACCTTTACTTCGTATTCAGGGCACTATGACGGCCCAACGATACGTTGATGATGTGCTGCGACCGGTGACACTCCCCTACCTTCAGGGGGTACTCAATGCCCTTTATCAGCAGGATAACGCCCGACCGCACACTGCTCGCATTAGCCAACAAGCTCTGCAAGATGTACAGATGCTTCCCTGGCCACCGTACTCTCCTGATCTCTCACCAATCGAGCACGTCTGGGACATCATTGGACGCCGTTCGCATGCCTTGCCACAGCCGCGTTCAGAAGACGAACTGTGGCAAATGGTTGAGAGGGAATGGAGAGCCATCCCTCAGGACGCCATCCGTACTCTGATTGACTCTCTACCTAGACGTGTTGCTGCGTGCATCGCCGTCCGCGGTGGTCCTACTTGCTACTAAGCCGACGCCGTTCTCGCTCTGTATTATGACTATCATTTTGAAATAAAGATCACTTATTGTTCGTCCCTGTCTCTCTCTGTCTGCCGAGTTTCATCACTTTCTGGCCACTATTTCTTGGTGTTCCATTTTCAATGTCACGCAGTGTATATGTATATTTCCTTTTGGATAGGCGTCTTTGCGGTGCTGTCGAAGTGGACTGCTGGGGGGTTTTCTGGGACCGGATGCTATAAATTGTATGTAGTCTGGAAACAGTAAACACCGGTGAAAAAATCACTAAAGACTACATACGATTCATAGACACGAAGTGCGTTGGGGCAGATATCCCTATAGCAGGATGGCTCTACAGAGTTTCCGTTCACTTGGACATGAACAAATGTTTTAGATGCAAGGGGTCTTACATAGCCTTTATTATTCGTGATCCGCGCCCTCGGTGCTGGCAAAACCATCTGTTCTTGGATGGCAATAGGTGGGTTTTTCGAAATTTCTAAATAAGTGTAACAATTTATAGGGATTCAAATCTGAGAAAGGTGACAGACCGTCAACAGATGATTCCTTATTTTGTTTTCTTGGCGATACATGTCCACCTCCGGTTGTTTAGAAAAACATTATTAAAAAATAGATGCCAACTCTACATTGTAGAATAAATATAGAGGTGTACTAAATAGACACAATCTATAGATTTTCCAGAAGTTTTTTCGATTAATTAGATTAATTAGAGAAACATTTTTCAACGCTGAAGTCTCTAATAATTCCCTAAGAGATTTACGAAGAATAACATACGTCAGTATTTAAAAATCGTTCTTGAAAAATTGATTCGCTTTTCTTATTTCAACGGGTAAAATGACCAACACATCTGAGTAGGAAATAGAAACTATTATTGACGCGTATGTTTAATTTTAAAATAAAACAATTTTCTACTGCCCTTACTGCAATGATAAAAATAATGGGAAGGTCTGACTCATCAGTGGCGAACCCTCCCAGCGGTTTCGCTAGTTTAATCTACCTTACTGCTGCAATATTGCATTGAGCTGTTTTCCTTTTATACTGACACTAAAGATAAACTCTTGGAAAATAATTTTAAATGAACTATATGGACATAAGCTCTGAGGACAATATAAATACATACAATTTTAAATAAATATAATACCTCAAACATCTAGGTAAACAATAAGTTAAATTTCCCAAGATTATTGTTATTCAAGAATCTCGAAAAATATACTTATTTAGTTCGGAAATCTTTTCACGCTAAATATCATATTCAATTTTTAATTGTGAAGAGATAGTTATTCAATAAATTTTCGATATATATGAAAAAGGATTGAGGATTTGCTCAACAGTTGGATTCCTTGGCGTTGTAGAAATCGACACTGTCGTAGCTCTAGTAGAACCCAAGACATCGACACAATTTTATTTTGATGTTGGAGCTTGTAGAAACAAACCTTTCTACTTTTTAAGCCTGGATTACGTCGAGATGTAAAATCACGAAGATAGAAGTTGCCTGGCCGGCATTCATAGTTCTTAAAATTAAAGATACTTCGGCTATTAAATGTTTTCTATTCTCTTTTCCTCTCTCACGTGAAAACGCTCTTGCAAATTCATAATAAATTTTAACGCCTTTCCAAATGCTTTAACACTTATTTTTTCCTGACGAGGACAAAAGATTTCTGTCGAAAAACTTCGAGAGAATAAAAACATTTACTGTGCGAAGTTTCTCTTAATTCTAAGAGATGTAAAATGTAAGAGAGGTAATTACTTATTAATGCATTTAAAACTTTTAAAACAAAAAATTCAAAATTATTTAATCCCTAATTATTTAATTTATGTGTTTCGGGAAAATTCCACCAAAATACACGGAAGATAATCCTCTAGATACAAGCACTTTTAGGGCGATATTAATAATCTTTAGAGTGCTTGTGGATTATTTTTACTTCTCTCCCGTGTATATTGGTGGAAAAATGGGAATTTTCCTAAAAGCTAAAAAGGTTATTATTGTTTGTTGTACATGGAAAATATACATCAGCTCGTGTTGGCGCTGCCATATTGAACGGTAACCAATTCTGCGACAAGATATATTTGAATAATTTAGAAGAGAAACAAATAATATTTAAATCATATATTTTACTTTCTGCACAGTTCTTTATATATTATTTAATCCTGCAGATAACAATTCTATAAAATACATTCTACTTTGATTGTAAGGATAGGAATCAGAGATAGAACCGTGTGTAATAAATGTATTTATTGTTTGATATAGAAGGTATTATTGTTTTTCTCGTATAGAATTTCCGTAAATAGAAGGTTTCTGAAACTTTTAGAACCTTCATTGTTTTCTGGTAGATGTTGATAATTTAAGGGTTTTCTCCACTTGAAATGTTTAGTTATATTCAAACAAAGTTTTAGCATATTGTAACCAATGCAATATGCAGTTGTAAACAAGTGAGAAACTTAAGATCATAATCAGTTTTACTTCTCTACCTACCATGAGTATCATGAACTGACAAAAATGTATACAATGGAATACACTCATAGACTAAACTTAAGGAAGTGGAAAGTTTTTGATATCGTCGGTCGTTTGTTTTCATTAATGAGACAGAGGCAATTTTATTCACACTTATTTATCTCGTGTGTCTTCAATAAAGGTCACTGTGTATCAAATATATTTGAGAGTTATGTAGTTTTGTCCATGAGAGTAAGTAAAAGGTTGTATATTGTCTCCAAAATGAAACGGCTTTGATGTTTTATAGAGAAAAGAAAGAGAGAGAAAAAATACTCCGGTGAGATCTTTAAAAGGTTGCGCGGAAGCCATTGGGCGACAGAATTATTGTTATATCGTCCAATGCGCCATTCGAGAAGAGGAATTCAATCGCACCATTCAGCTGGGAAATTTAATTCCGGCCTGAGAGAAATATTACTCGGCAAATACCGAGGAGAGAGACCGCCGTTCAATCTACAGCACGAGATAGAGAGGGACTCCTGACACACTATTATATACATTAATTATATTATGATAAACTAAATATTATCATTAAAAACAAGTAAATTATTTGTATTAATAGCGAAATGTAAAGAAAACCTCGATC